>PTEX01000078.1:16773-228058 GCA_003342815.1 Eudromia elegans
GCGGCGCGGCGCGGGGGCGCATGCGCGCTGTGAGCGGCGGGAGCGTTGAGGGGAGCGCGCGGGTGCGGACGAGTGGGCGCGAGTGGGGCCGGGGCCTGAGGCAAAACGGATCCGGCGGAGGGGAAAGGAGGCGCTGGCGCCGCTGCTTTCGCCCCTCAGTCCCGAGGGTTGACTCGTTCTGCCAGGAGGGGAGCTTCAAAATGGCTTTACAACAGAGGTAAAACTATGTGACACCAGAAACACCAGGCGCTTGGGCATGCAAACCAAAATAGTCCCCAAAAGTCGTGAGCCCCAAGGTGATTCACCGTCAGCTTCTTTGGGTCTCCTCTGAGATCACCTCCATCCATAAGGGTGCCCACGTGTCCTGTGGCGACACGGCTGTGCAGAACACCAATGTTAAGCCTCATTCATGGTGAAATAGCACTTAAAAATAATTACTAATTAAATGTATTAAATGTGACGGGAGGCTACCTCAGAGTATTTGTAAGACAGTGAGCAAAAGCCATGACATGTAGATAGACCAACCCATCTCTGAGTGAAGAAAGGTGGAGCAAAGAGCTGAGTGGGGACAGGATGTCACTGCAGGGGTGGGTTTGAAGGGCTTTGGGGGAGGAAAAGGTATATATTAAGTACTCGTACATTAACAGAGGTCTAAAGCAAATTTAGATAAATAGAAGTAAAATAAGAGTAAGGGAAGGCTTTTTGGTTCATTCAGCTTAAGAGAAGAAGCACAAGTTTGTCAGTAGACTGTGCCCAATTATCCGAGATAGGGATAATAACTGTGTCCAATACAGTGGTCATTCCCTTGACAATTAACTTTGTTCAGTGATTGTGGTGGAGCAGAGGCACCTGCAGTCATTGGAATCTACCTGTAAAAACTCTGTGTACAGCAGGAACCACTTTTCCCCAGCTTGAACTGGGATTATTACAGCTGTCAGCAAGCAGCACATCTAAACCCCTTGAGACTGAACCTCTTAGCTACATCTGCACTTATTTTCCTATGTTCAATTTACTAAACAGTCCTAGACCTGGCAGAAATTGCCTTATTGTCTGAATTGAGCATTACAGGTTCTGAGATCATTCAGCATTTCATAAGACCATGGTAAACTGTGGAAAACCCTTCTGGGTGCTTCGTAGTAGAGACCAAACAGTTCGAGAAGAGCAAACCCTGAATTAGAACAAGCAGTGGAGCTAGTGTGAACCTTCTGACCACTGAGATAAATCAGTTGACAAACATGAGCCAAATACTACTTAAAACACAAGTAGGGTAATGCAGACACATAGTCAGAGGTGGACTGTGGACCTGTAAAAGCCTGAGGGGCCAAGAGAAAGATGGTGTTCAAGAGAACAGACAAAAGCACAGTCATGGGAATGAGGATTGTGTGATGTATGGTCAAAGTGTCATGTTCCACTCTACTGCAAACTACCAAAAAACCCTTTTCACACCGCGTGGATATGAGTCATGCAGCTGTAAGCTTTCTTGGGTGGTCTCACTGGTGAGCTGCACATGAAATCCACTACAAAAAATAACTTTCTGACAGGCCAAGTCATGGTATGGCTACGTGGATGCTTTGTCTGTGATAAAGGAGATGGCGGTAATACGTGACCAGGACAGGAAAGAGTGAGCGTGGGTGTCTATTCTGCTGCAGGCTGCAATTAAATCCTATTAGGTGAACAAAAAAACTACAAGCTTGCTCTCCTTACACCCAAGAAATCATCCTCTGTTGACAAGATGCTCATTAAAAACACATTCCAGGATTATGCAATTCATGACTCAGTTTTTGTTTGATACTTAGATCCTAAATTGTTGTCACTGGATACTGAAACAATTACAGATTTCTCTTCTGAATGTTTGTCCATATGTGCTGTACTGGATGCTGAGAGGTGCCCTACACATCGGCCTGCACGTTTTTTTGTGCAGCTGCATCTCTCAGAGGCTCAAATATTACAGAGCACTACCAAATTTCCAGCGTAAGATGGGAGAGTCATGACTTTTCCCTCACTGCACTGACTGTTGTCAGAACTTGACACATTTACATTTCTTTTATAATTCACAGAATAACATGCAGATTGAGATTGGAACAGACCTCTGGAGATCATACAGTCCAAGCCTCTGCGCAAGTAGAATCACTTAGAACACATTGCCCAGGATCATGTTCAGGTGGGTTTTGAATATCTCAGAGGAGACACCACAACCTCTCTGGACAACCTGCTCCAGTACTCAGTCAGAGAAGAGGTTTTTCCTCATATTCTCATGGAATTTCTTGTGTTTCAGTTTGTTCCTGTTGCCTCTCATCCTCTGACTGGGCACCACTAAAGGGAGTCTGGTTCCATCCTCTCTGCACCCTCTGAAGACACTTTTGACACTGATAAGATCCCCTCTTAGTCATCTCTTCTCCAAGCTGAACTGGCCCAGCTCTCTCAGCCTTCCCTCATAAGAGAGATGTTCCAGTACTCTCTTACTCTACTTATCTCAGTAACCCTCTCTTGTATTGGAGAGGCCAGCACGGGACACAGCTCTCCAGATGCGGCCTCGCCAGGGCTGCATATTGGGAAAGGATGAGCTCCCTCGACCTACTGGCAGCACTCTTCCTAATGCAACCCCTGATAACATTGGCTTTCTTGGCCACAAGAGCGCCTTACTGGTTCTTGAGCAGCTTGTTGTCCACCAGGCCTCCCAGGTCATTCTCTGCAGAGCTGCTTTTTGCAAGTCAGCTCCCAGCCCTTTGGGGCTTTGGGTTTTGCAAGCCTGGCATGACATTAGCTTTTTTCCAGCTCTCAACCACCTCTCTAGTTCTCCATGTCCTCTCAAAGCTGGTTGTGAGTAGTCTAGCAATGATGCCCACCAGCTCCCCCAGCACCCATGGGTGCAAACCACCATAGCTAAGGGCTTGTGGATATCAGGTTTTCCTAAACGATCTCTAACCAGATCCTCCTCACCTGAGGGAAAAGCTTCCTTTCTCCAGTCTTCCTCTCCTGTCTCCAGGGTCTGGGATTTCTGAGGGCAATTGTGAGACTCATCTGCTGTTGCGTACACTGTTGTTCTGAGAAGTATTTCTGTAAGTAGTTAGGTAGAGCTACTGATTTTTTTTCTTTGATATAACCCCTTACTCCAGTTTTTCAAAATGGATTTTGTGTGTGTGTGTGTTTGTGCTTGATTGTTTTTTAAAGAATGCTGTTTCTAAAGTAAGAAACAGCTTTCTTGCCTCATTTCTGAAGCACTAGATGACCACTGTGAAACACAAGTTCACAATTTTAATCTCACAACCGTAAATACAAACAGGTTGAAACAAGAATTTTTGAACTTGCCTAACAATTTCCCAACCATGAAATAATAGCTGGATTGAGCAAATACAGACCTATAAAATACAATACAGGTCCTTAGTCTGGAGAGTTACTGCAAGGCCTGGGCCAGTATATGCATTAGGACCCTTACACAGTATCAGACCTATTGATTACATGCTGCACAACTGACCAGCACGTTCTATATGAGCCTGAAACCTACTTTGCATGGACACACTGCACACGATGTAGAGTTTAGTCTCATTATGCATGTAATTAATGATCTACACTAATAATACACTAATATATAGGAAAACTCTGATGTGTACATTAAAAGGCCAAAAAGAAATATCTACAGACACTGTTTCGGCATTCATTATGCCTGAAAAATGGGAAGGGTTCTTATATGCACCTGCAATTATTCAAAATTAGGAATGCTTGAAGCAATTAAAAACCTATAAAGCTAAAAAGCTATAATCATTATTATAGCTTATACATTAAAAGGTGTGTGACGGACTACATAATTGCTGCCAGGTTTTATGTAAGGATTTTATACGTGACAGTTTTGTATTTCCATTTTTTAAATAATTTATATTTAATAATATATATTATTTTTAAATAATGTTTGGTGTAGTTGGATGTTTGCAGGAATTGATAATCATGAACTGTGACTGCATGTGTTTTCAGTAAGATCTAATATAAAAAAGTCTTCAGATGTTCAAGCAATAACAAAAATGTTGTCAAATATATATGTAATGTGAATTTGAAATCCACTGAGAAGCTTAAAGCATTATGAAGCACATTACGGAAGCCCATATCATAGCTGATGACACTGTTTTTAAAGTCACAAACAAGTCGGGGCTGAGCAATGTTGCTCTTTCTCCCAGCAGGAAGACTAAAACAATTTGCCTCATATTCGTGCAAGGGAGTTAAATCCAGCAGTCAACATGCTCTTTGCAGCCCTTGGTACAGAATATTTAAGAAGGAGCTTATCCTAGAGCAAAGCTGTAGTGTTACAGTTGCAATTTTAAGTTATTGGGGCCTGAGGAGCACAGG
Source organism: Eudromia elegans (assembly GCA_003342815.1). NCBI lineage: Eukaryota > Metazoa > Chordata > Aves > Tinamiformes > Tinamidae > Eudromia > Eudromia elegans. The sequence goes on from PTEX01000078.1 coordinate 21,112, forward strand.
CAGCATATAGACTGTTGTATGTATTGGTGAGATAACCATTTTGTTTTCTCTGAGTCCTCCTCAACATCTCTAATCACTTCTGCCCATCTCTGTTCCATTTTCCCTATTGCTTTGAGCTTTACCATTTTCTTCCATACTTTCATATCTTACATTGTGCTTTTTTTTTTAATCTCTATGTATTAAAAGTCTTTTTTTGCTCTATAGAATGAGCAAGTGTTAGTTAATACTATCCACAGTCACAAGTCAGCAGACTGGGAAGGAAGGAAAGGGAAAGAATAACTCATATTTTTAAAATTGCAATTTTCACACCACTAGTGACAAAAAAAAGTGGTTTTGTGTGTGATTTTGAAGTTCCATTCCATTGATTCTTCCCTAGTTTTGCCTTGTTGAAGACAGCAAAGTGTTTTCACAAACCACTCCAGGCATATACAGGTTTACTGGGTGAAGATGGTGATTTAGAAAAGGACTTGCTAGATAACAGACTACAGATACTGAGGATGGAAAAAAGAGGTTAAAGAAACAGAAGGCAGACAGGATAGAGCTGCATAACAATGCCTTAATAGTTTTCATATTTGTATTATAAAAAATACCTTTCCTCTTTGGCAGTTATACAACAGTTAATGGAAATGCAGCCTCTCTGGTTTCTCTGTCCGCATGCAATCCATACAGTTCCTTCTGTTTACAGTGGGCTTAGCTGGGATCCCAGAGGCCGTTTCTCACCCTCGCCTGCCCGGACAGGAGTTTGTTTCTGCATCGCTGCAACTCAGCTTCACCCAGAAAAGTTTTCATGTCCTGAAGTTCAATCTGGAACAGTGCTGAAGCAAAAGGTGCTGTAGTAGCTCAGTAGATGGAAAAGCAGCTCGTAGTTATGAATTCCCACAAACTAGAATTGCAAATCACAACCACCAATGATCCATCCATCCATCCATCCATCCGTCCATTATAACATCACAGCAGCTGACCTCTACATGGCAAATAGAAAGGATAAGCCAAACAAAATAGGGATCAGCAGAGAGAGCTTAGAAAATAGGAATAAATTCTTATGAGATCTGTGCTGTGAGTGAGCTTGTCTTGCAGCTGAGCAAACTTACAGCCTAAGTGGCTTTGTTATGAGGTGCTAAATTCCATGTGATTCTGTAGCAAAAAAAAAAAAAGTAAAAAAAAAAGTTGCTAAGAAAAACTTTTTATATATAATTGATTAAACGTCTATAAACTTTAAGACTCCAATAACTTTATGACTGAAAATTATGGGTGGGACATGTCAATAAAAATGGAGACAGCATATAATTATCCTGTCTGCAGAGGTACATTCCAGGAAGACGCATGACCTACAAAATTTGATAGAGAAAATCCACTCATCTGAACATTTCCGTATAGCACATTGGGCTTTGGTTTCACTTTTTTGTTTTCCTCTGTGTGTATTTTGTTTGTTTGTTTGTTTTTTAATAAACCAATGAGTGTCTCCTCGGACTTTGGTATATGTGATAAAAACTTCTGAATATATATCATCTCAAGGTGTAGATGAGTTTTTTCACCTAGCTGTCTCCCTACCATCCATCTTCCGTATTGCTTTTACTCTTTTCTACATTTACTCAGTTTTCATTGACAAGTACGGTTATTTCTTGACCTTTGAGCATCACAAAAGTTCTTCAAGACAAAATACCCTTTTGGATCTGAGAACGGAGAATTTTCCTCTGGAGTTCTGAGTTCAGGTTGGGGAAACCTGTAATCTTTGATTCCCGCTCCTGGAGTTCTGGGATACTGTCCAATACACTGAATATTCTCTCATTGATAGCAGTATGTAGCTACCCACAACTCAAGTTTGTTCTACGAATGTGAGAGCAGGCTGGTTTTCAAGCATCTCCATCTCTTTATAGAGCAGCCCTCCATGTTTGGGCTGCGTTGACTGGTAGCCTCTGCCGCTGGAGGCTGGCAGGAAGCCAGGAGGACTCCTTCGTTGTAGCTGCTCCATCTTCCATCCCTGGTTTGTTGCCTCGCTGTCTTGCAGGCCGAGCAGAAGACGTGGCGGTGTCAGATGCATGTCTGCTGGGATGAGTGGCCTCTCCAAGAGCTACCCCTGTCCCTGGACGTTCTCTAGATGTCCTGCCACAAAACATGGATAATCCTGCCTGAAAACTTCGGAGGAAGCCCTTACCCAGCATTTGTAGCCTCCTGTATTTGCTTTTTAAACCACCTTTAGCAGATCAAGAAGCTTAGACACCCCTTTTGCTCCAGACCAGAGTTTAGGCCATAGCCTGTTGCATTTCTCATTAAAATTTCGTAATAAGTCAGAGTTAGAACAGCTGCAGTTTGGCTCAGTTGGCCCCAGGACGATGACAGAGTTTTTCAGCAACCAGTCAGCCTTCAAAGGGAAAAAGGAGTATAGAATGAGTACAATGTATTGCAAGGAAAACATATATGTTAGGAAACAAACACACTAGATTTACCTCTCCCCCAAAATTCTTTCATATACAATCTCAAGATTGTTCACCTAAAAAAAACTCTGATTGCTGATTTCAAGATTTACTTTCACCTTCCATCAATGCTCAAGCACATTTTTGTTTAGCTGTGTTTTTTATTTTTCTTCCACAGATACACAATTACCACAGTCCTCCTGTACCAAGCATTCCGCAGTAAAGGGTGTTGTTTTGAGAATCAAGATACAAAATTCAGATTTTACAAGATTTAAGCCTGAGAGATTCTTGCATCACACTCTCCAGTTTGAAGAGAGTAAAGCCTAAAGGTAAGAAAATATGTTAAATAGGGATATAAATATTGCTCTCTGGGATGCAGTCACATGTGAACAGTGCTGGCTTAAATTAGATCTGCAGTTTTGACTCAGTATCACTCTCTGTAGAAAGGGATATCTGTTTTCCCACTTTCTAGAAAGGGATGGTGCAAATGCTACTGTCACATGCAGCTGCTTTTCTTTCTTGATTCAGAATACGTTCCTTACTATATAGCTAGTGACTGATAAAGAATTTTTACTTGTTTTATACTTCACTCATATACATGGGATTTTTTTAATTATTTCTACAGAATGTATTGCAGCTACTTTAGAAGCTGAGCATAGCTAAGCCAGAGCTGTAAAAACAGCAAATAGTAGTTCTGAATTTCGACCTGAAAAACGCCTCATCAGCACTGCCATGTCAGCTGCACAGCAAAACCCCCTGCAGACTCCCTGAGCCAGAATCCTTTTGCATTTGCGGAACAAGCTCTGCTTTTAGCCAGTATCCCCCTCTTGTGGCACTGTGCTAGAATGCATGCCGAAAGGAGCCGGCTCTGCTTTGAATGAGACTCTGATTCACAACTCTGCTGCTGCCTGTATTCACTATTTACCCATATACGAGGCAAACCTCGATGACAATGAATTCTGGTAGAGGAATAGGATTTGAAGTATTTTTAATTTAATCTAATTTAATTTTTAATTTAACCACCACTCTCTGTCCTTTTTTTAAAAACTCTAGCTTTTTATTTCTGCTTTTTAGTTTTCTTTTAGCTTCTTAATACAACATTTTTGTAAAAATAATAGTTATTTAAATCTGATTTCTTGCTTAGTTTTATGGTCACAGGTCTTCAAAGCTCTTTTGTCCCTTCAATCTTTATAAAACAGGGACTACTATGGATACAGTGAGTAGGAAAAGCAAAGTGCTTTTCTTGTACATTGCACTGGCGACAATAACAGCAGAATGCCCCATGGGGATTTGTGCTCTCGAAGACAAAAATTCAACCTTAAATATTGAGAAAAAAAGGTAAGCAAAGAGCAGTGACCTACTTTGTAGACTGAGGAGAAGGAGCAGGTAAGAATTTCAGTGGTGCTGAGTCTATGGGGCTGAATATGCCCCATAATGAATGAGAAATGACTAGATTAGAGCACAGATACTTCTTCAAGTAAAGAAAAATACTGTATGCCAAAGGGTTATTTAATCAAGCAAGACTGACTCCAAGGCAGACTGGCGCAGGTTATTTCACGAGAGATAAAGCCCAAATGTTTAACAGTGAGGTGTTTAACGCCTGACATGGATTTTCGGGAGAGATGGTAGAATCTTTTTATGCCTTCAAATGAGATATGACATTTTACATTTTCAGTCAATGACAAGCTATGCTTTCCTTCAGCATAAATAATTGGATCAAATACAGGGGTTGTTGAATGACCCAAAATGGCCTGTATTACATACGACTGTTTAAATGACTGTGTCCACCCACCTTCCTGGAACTTAATTCTGGGAATTTGCATTCTCTCCTGGATCTAAATCGAGCTGCTGTGGGAGGAAAGGAAGGAATCAATTAAGAAAAAGTTAAGGAAAGTTCTTCTGTTCCCGAAATACTCTGTGACCATCTATAAAATGCCCAGGTATACTGATTAAATGAAATTTTTTGAAAAAAAAATCCCAAATATGAAAGCAAAGCACTTGACTGTAGCAGTGACGCCTATAAAAGTCAGATTTGCTGACAGAAGGAAAGCAGCAGGTGAGTTACAAGGTCCTCTTTGGAAACACTAAAGTAAAAGCCAGATTGTCTGCTCGGAGAGAAAGGTGAGTTGCTCCCTTGCTGAGAACTGATATGAATGAAATTAAGATGTTTGTGACTCTACAAACAGAAAGGGATGAAGAGGGGACTGTTTCCCCCATGAGCAAGTGTCTACACTGAACCTGTAAAGAGAACTCCCGAACACAGAGAAACTGTAAAAGGCAAGAAAATCTAAGCCAAGTGGGAAGAACATGTTTCAAAGGGACTAAGAAGAGCCTAGAGAGGGGATCTATCCGTTTTATGGCCTCCTGCATTTCTCCTTTATGGGTTGCTCCTTGGGCCTCAGCAAGCTGATGTACTCACACAAAGTACAGACTGGATTCTGGCATTTGAGGATTCCTGGTGTGTAGTTACCTAATGGACCATGGCAAGGCAGATAAACCTGGGAGAGCTGTCTGAGAAAACAGTGTGGGGACTCTGCCAGCAAGTGGCAAAGGCAAAACCCAGTCGTTAGTATTAGCTAAGTGTAGCATTGAGTCTGCCCACTGATTTCCTATGCCTAGGACATCAACAGACACTCTTATTTTTGCGAGTCAGAGCCAACCTAGAAATCTGGGAGAAGTCCCTGCCTTCATCCATAAAGGGATTTTAATGACAGGCAGACCATAGAGTGAGCATCCAAATTAGTGGGCAGTTCCAGTGTGAAGAGATTTGTTAGTTAACATCTAAATGGTTTTGGCCACATTCATGCTACCGTGTTACGGAAAAGAGCTAGCTTTGTGACCAAGAGCATTTCTTGTTTCTTCTACGTCGGAATATCTGTTTGCAGATGCAACTGAGAGACTTAAGTATTTAAAGATAGAGCAGTCCCTTTTTCAGAACTGATTTCACCCACCCAGTGCACTTTATCTAGTTTGTATTTGCAGAATGGTTTTCCTCACAGGTGAGGCTGAACATTTTTTTCTCAAGCTTGTCTTGTCCAGTGACATTTCTTGGCTGAAGTTTCTTACTCTCTGGTAGCAGCAGAATTTTACTTGATGCTTGAACACAATGTGGTGGCAGATTAAAATCAATGGTTGATTCGAAGCTCCCCTTTGCCTTACCCTGCCATGGGATAAATAAATGGCAAATGAAGCAGCTTTTGGATTACTGCAGTTTTCAGACCAGTGTGATAAGGCAAATTGTGTCCAAGGTTAGTTCACTTCCAGATTTTAGGTTTAAAACACTGGCATTAACTCAATCCTAAAGGTTTGGCAAACAGCCAGTGGCAGAACTATTTCAGCCAAATGATTTTAATCAGCAACTGTTCATGTATCAGAGACCTAAACCTGAATCTGTGGGTGCAAGAAAATCTTGTTTTAGTCTGATTTTATGAAAAAAGTTATATCAGTCCTTTGTTCTGAAATAATTGAATATGTTTCATTTTATTAACTTCCCAAATTACAAGGCCATGACAGGATTTTTTTTTTCCCTCAGGTACTTACAAATATTTATAAGAATCTCCTCTTCCAGACTGAGCCATCCCAGCTCTCTCCACCTCTTCTTCATGACTGATGCTTCAACATCTTAACCATCATTGGGGCCCTTCACGGGACTTGCTCCAGTAGGTCCAGGGCTTTCCAGTAGTGGGGTACCCAGCACTGGGCACAGCACTTCAGATGTGTCTCAGAGTCACCTCAGTGTGTCCTGCAGGCCCCGAATACAGTAGCACTGAACTTGGCCCAGCTTTGAGTGGGGAACTGGACTTGCCAACCTCCAGGGGTCCTTCTGGGCTCAGTTATGATTCTATGATTCCTACTTGCTGAAAAATAACTCAATCACGTTCCTATCATTCTTACTTCAGCACTTATTATCTCATTAGTGTGATTATCCTCTTATTTTGTCTTAACCTTGCACTTGACTGTTGACCCAAGTTTTAGCTAACAACCCAAATTTAACAAAAATAACATGCCGCTATATTCTTTTCTAATTAGCAAACAAGGTCACTATGGCTTCTCCACATAATTGGGTCCCTTATGAATATTAACATACATTCAATTAATTATTTAATGTCAAGCAGCCTTCTCATGCTGAAACTATCTCCCTTGCTTTTGTATCTGCAGAGCTTTTAAAGCATCATGAAAAAATCTCTCCAGATGATCAACGGGATAAGCAGCACATTAGCTGGCTGTGGATGCTTGTCATGAATGCAGGATGTGTAAGAGTGATGCAGTTACACACAGCATCAGAACAGATCACAGATAACTTTGCAGCTAAAGACCATTCTTGACCTGTGGAAGGGAGATGTAAACATATGTTTTTACATCTGTCAAATTTACCACCTAAAAAAGGTTAATTTAACTTGCATGTTTAAGTATCTTCTGTTAAAGTTTCTGCTGGCTGTTTCTAAGGAGCTAAAAAGCAGCAAGTCTCTTCTATAGCTCACAGTGGGGCTTTCATGAATAGAAAAGGGCTGGGGGCCAAGAAAAAGGAGAGCACTTTTTTTGCAGCCATTCATAAGAGATTAATTCCCTAGCTGAATGACTCTTTTTGTCTGCAAACTTCACAGCACATCCCATTTTCTAATCTTTCGTTTTCTAATCTTTCGCACTTGAGGCTCTGATTCTGTAAATACTGAGGTGTAATGTTCCTTGTGGAAAGAGTTCCTTTGCAATAGGTTCACAAAGGAAGCTGCAGTGCTGAGCTTAGCAAAACTCATCTCTATGACATTTGAAGTATCTGCTCTCTGGTGGATTAGGAACCTGCTTCTGTCTTCCAAAGAATGAAGACTATCAGCCCTTTCAAAGGAGGCAAGAAATTGGTCATTTACCCAATTGCCCTGGATAATCAGCTTAAGTAAGGATGCAGGGCATCAGCATCCAGCTTCCTTTCCTCCTGGAAGAGATTTAAATCCACAGCTCCCTCTTCTTTGCCATCTTTGCTATTGTGTTTGTCACATGCTGGCTGCAGGATGTTTTGGTCTCCTGTTGAAGTTGCACTGTTTTGTATGACATATTTGACTGTTCAGTAGCATGAAGAAAGCAAATGAGTACGATACCACCGTGCAGTCATAGGAGCGTTCAGGATGTGGATGTTTGGCCCTCCTAGTGGTTTTAATTGTATTAGGCAAAAGAGAGAATTTAGAAAATTTCTCCTGAACAGCCAGGGTGATTATAGCACTCACCCAGACATTTCAAATGTGCTTGGATAAAAATTGGAAAAGAATTTAAATCTAGGTTAATGCCTCACTTGTGCATTGTTACAGAAAAGAGGCTCTTTCAGCCATGGTTGTGTGGAATTGTGTGTCAGCATATGTATCATATTAAATTATGTCGGTGAAATAGGAGGAAGAAAATCTGCCCTGTGTATCTCAGTGAGGTTTTGTGTAAATTATATTCAAAGTATTTGGATGCTGTCATGACTTAGACATTGGTTTCAGGGTACTGTAGACATGTTTAGATTTTGGCAACAGTCAATATTTTTTACAAGAGCACTGATATTTTGATCATAAGCACATATAATAACATAAAATCACCCAAATTTGTGTTGTTTGACAGTATGCATGTCTGTTACTGAAATAATTGGGGTTTGGACTGGGTGATCTCTAGAGGTCTCTTCCAACCCTAAAGATTCTGTGCCTCTGTAATACTTTCCCTTGTAATTCTATGAAAAAACACAAACACACTTATTATTTTCCAAGACATATGAAGTGCTTTAAATGTGCCATGAACAATTAAAGACAGTCCTTGACTAGACAGGAAGGTTTGATATGGCATTATGTGAACATACAGCACAAAGAAGAGTGATAACAATAAAATTATCCCTTTAGCTAATTTGTTCATCCCTACATTTTTTAGAAGCAGAAGTGAATTCCTGGGAAGATATTGAATGCAGCAAAGAGATGCCTGGTAAGTAGCTTTGGGAGCAATATTGTAAGTACACCTTCTGTCAAATGGTATCAGCAGTAAAAGAGCTAAATTTAAATATCAAAGGGATTAAAATTGACAAACACACTGGCTGCCAGCCAGACAAGTAGGGAAAGCTGAGTTGCTGCATTTGTTTTTTAATGAGCTCCTTTTGGATCTCAGTGAGTGTGGTAGCGAGCTGCCAGTCAGGATGTCGTGCTAGAGAGGCAGGAAGATGCAAAACTGATAAGCAGCACAGTCAGCAGTAGATAATGTATTTTAAAGGTAGTTACCATAGAGGTGGTAGGTACATGACATCATTGGAAGAGGTCTCCTAGGGATAAGGAGCAGGGAGTGAAGGGGAAGGGATACCAGAAAGTTTTGAGGAGCTGCACTTGGAGGGGGGAGGAAAAGCTTTAGGAAGAAAAATGAGAAGATTGAATGAAAAAGAGTCAATCTGGAGAAGTCATGAACTCCCATGTTATAAAATATCAAAGAACAAGCATTAATACTAGTGTCAAGGTCTGCAGACAAGTAGGAGAGGAGGAAGATGGAATATGGGCCTTGAAATTTGATTGTCTATCTTTTTTGTTCCCTATTGGTACCAAGGACAGTTTGTGAATCTACTGCTTTTTTGTTGCTAGTGAGAGCCCTAGGACCAGATATGACTTTTGAATTCTTTTGGACAGCACTAAGATGTGGGAGGACACAGAGAGGTACAGGGAAGGAGGATGATTTTTCTAGGAAAAATTATATGAACAGAGAAACCAAAAGGTTAACGCACCAGGCAAAGGAATGAAGAGAGGGAAGCAGGGAGGAATCACACAGTCAGCAACGAGGGAAGAGAAGAATCAAAACCTGCTGAGCATCACAGTAGAGATCAGCAGCCCAATTAACATTTGTTTCCTTTGCTAGGTTTGTTTATGAGACCTGTAACATTACTTCAGAAGGTTTTATGCTAATTTAAAAGAAATCAAGGGGCACTGATAATATCTTTCACTCATAAAATCAAAGCATTCACTAAATGGCTCATCTTAATATGGCCTGGCAGAAGCCTGGTAGCACATTATCCACAGACATCACCTTGAAAAAACCTCTCAAGAACCACTTCCTTAAGCACACCTTGTTCTGCCATATTTTATTTACTTTACGTATCATTTTCTAAGCACTTCCTAATTGACATGCATGGTAAAACACTAGGATATAACTAATATTGGATATGCAAATGCATTCCATCGAAGTTACAACCTGCACTTATACTGCACTGCATGTATGTCAGGCCTGCTTTCTTGAGTCTGCCGTCTTCTTGGGATGACCTTCTTGGGTCTGTCTTCTTGGGTCACCCTTTTCCTGTTTGCATTTTGCACAGCCAAACCAAGCAGGGAAGAACAAACGGGGAAATGGTTTCTAGAGATTTCTCACACGTTTCCTGACAGGATGCAGCACACTGAATGCTCACAGCGTCTTCCTTTGGCGCCAGTCTCGAGACGCCATTGAGCAGCGGGTGCTGCCAGAAGGAATTGCCTGGTGTGTCCCCATGCCGATAGTGCTGCAGGGCATATCTTGAGCCCTTCTCCTGACTTGGGTCCCAATACTCGCACACTACTCTCACATAAAATGGGCAATATTCTACCAATCTACTTGACACGACTGCAGTGTTTTCCTAACTATTACGTTAAATATTTGCAAGTAATTCTTGAGGAACCACTCAAAAAGGATGACTGACAAAAAAATGCATCACTTGGAAGCTGATGGAAAGCAAAGGCAAAAAAGATCCGGTTATGAATGAGAACCTGTCCCCAGGTCGAACACATGAAGTTTGTTTATAAGCCCAGTGAAACAGGTTGACCCTCAGTGCTCTGTTTTTGCCATGCGAGAACTGCCGCAGCCCGGAGGAGGAGCCCTAAAGATGCGCGAATGAACCAGCAGGTGGCTGTAGCGGCCAGGAGCTGGTGCCCGAGCTGCCCCTGGCACGGGGCGGGCGCCCAGCTTGGCTCCTGCCACGCCAGAATAGACCTGGAGGAGCCTCCCTGAGGTGATTAGCCCAGCAATGTGTACAAGCTGTCATACGTGGGAGTCTGGTGCTTAGTTTCCATGATCAGACCATCCAATCCTTCTCCCAAAGAGGGTCCTCCAGAATTCATTTCCCCTAGTCCCACTCCACGAGGTGTTTGAAACGCTGGTCAAATGGATGCTCTCCTACCAGAGATTTTCTCTTTCAGAAGCGTGTACTACCAAGTTAAATCGTTGCTTTGCACCAGGACACAGTGACAAATTGTACCTGCAATGTTCATGAAGGACTAGAGCCTTTCCAGACTCAAAGAGCTGGTATGCCATAGTTTGTTTAACACCAGAGCTCATTGATCACAGCACCTTTGAACACTGCTCCTGAACTGAATCCAGAAATGTGGATACTGCTACCTGCTACCACACAGGTGCCTTGCATGTCACTGAGTGGGGATTTCAAGCAGGGAAGCAGCATGTGAAGCAGAAGTGAAGACTCTCCAGTCTCACCGGCAGGTGTTAGGGGGCAGCGATTGTGGGTTATCCCAAGAAAGTGGCTGGAGAAGACGACTTTCCTCTGCCTTCCGCAGCACTGAGCGTGTTGGACTTCCACGTGCAAGGATATCGCCACACAGCAGGGATTTGGAGGGTCTGTATGTCCAGAAGTTGCCCTATCAGAGGATGAGGAAATCGTGAGCAGCAGCAGAGACCTCGGAGAAGGGAACAGGCTGGAGCCTTTCCAGGCTGCACGAAGCAGCACTAAAATAAGCCCATTACACAAGCATTGCACAAGGGAGGCTTGACTGGAAGTGTTGCCTCTGGCTCACATTCCTTTTAAGCTGTTATAAAACTTTAAGTATAATTAATAAATAACAAAGCTTCTCAAGCAGAGATGAGTTCAAAACTTTGACCCTTGCATGAACTGTGCTTGTTATTTCAGCTTGATATGTAAGGGTACAGCACTTCCAGACCATGTGCCATAAGGAGCCCCTCGACGTGCCAGGCGAGGCTGCAAAGGGAATATAAATCTAGGCCGCTTGAACAGGTAGGGAAACCCAAAGCAGAGACTTTATTCCGGTGTAGGATGAAGGTACCTCCTGGGTACAGGGTGAATGAGACTGGCTCTTCCCCTTGCTGCTACCTACCCGGGCTTTGTGGTGCCGTTTTCCTCCTCCTCCTGCCTTCCTGTTGCAACATCAGCAGTGGCCAAGGGCTGCCCGCTGCAGGGCTGGCGCTCACAGCCTTCGTCTCTGTGTACCTGAGGACGAGGACAAGCAAGGCAGAAAGGGCCAAGGAGTCACTGCAGCCAAAGGAGGAAATCTTCACTTCTCAGCTGAGTGTCAAGAGGCATCCTGTGGCAGGGAGGAGTCCTCACCACTCCCACCACGTCCACTGGGCAGCTTTCTACAGGAAAACTTGGTGGCAATAGCATCTTTCACTTCCTTCTCTAAAATGCAGTAATCAGCCTTTACAAGGCTGTTGGTTGACCCTGAAATTAAAATATTATTGATTTATTCTCAGTATTCTCAAATGTAAAGAAAATTTGTATCACCATAATACATTTTGGCAATCTTCTCCAAGCCGCATGCATTCCTCACTATTAGTCATCTATTTTGTGAGTTATTAGTTGCAACTTGTTTATAGGTATGACCTGGACTGTGGTGTCCCTTTGGCCACCACTGTAATATTAATCCCAAGCCTAAGAACTGTGTTTTTGATGCGGTTGGCTGTATAATGGGAGCGTCCAAGCCAGACTGGTCCTGATGAAGGAGATATGACCAGACAAAATTACACAAGCATAAGTATAGGCTATTGTTTCTATTTGCCAATTATGAATGCTAATAATTTTTCTTCATTTATTTCAGTCAGGATTTTTTTCTTTTTTAATATTTAAAAAAGAAAATATCTAAAAATCATATCGGTATTATATAAAGGTATAAATCAATAATGTCCTAAATCCATAATAAGAGATTTAGTTGGTTTTAGCAATGCAGGTTCTGGCAGCTTTGAAAACATTAGTTTTAGTTGCTGGTCTGAAGCTCAGAAAACATTGACTCACCAATTCCCAGAGCTGGGAAAATCTCTGTGGGAGTCAAATACCACACAGAATGCTAAAGTATAAATACCATAATTGCATATTTTATATTGTAGTATTTTTTTTTGAGTAAGTACAGACTAACAAATTCAAAGTATGAAAAGAAATAAGCACCAAGTACCAAATGTGCAGCAGACAGATGCTTACAGGTAGAGCTGAAGAACAGGAATATCACTGGAGCTTTCCAAATGTTTGGCTGCAGTGAAGTAACACAAATAATTAATATCAGAACTTTTTTTCTGACTTGTGATTTAATGATACATGACAAATTGCTGCTCAAAATTGACCTAAGGAGTGCATTAAAATTTCATGTAGATCATTTTCAGGATTAACACAGAAGATAAAGCCCACAGAGTGCATTAGATAGCTAATTTGTGACCTGTAGCTGCTGATCCATTATTTCCACACTAATTCTTATTGCAACATATTCTTTTAATTTAATTAGGTTAATATTTTAGCAGGCCTAAAAGTGTGAAGGACATCTTATAAACCACAACCATCCTTCGTGCTTACAAAATTGTGCTTTGAATTTGGACACTATTGTACATGTGAGTACACTAAGAGATCCCATTAGATTTCAGCTTTGACCTAACAAGAAGATACAGTAGATGTTTGCAACAACTGGGAAGGCAGCATCAGGAAAAGCAAGCAAGGTTTGTACTCGGGATAATAGTATTGTTACTCAGCTAATGCACGTACATACCATGAGGTAATAGATGTGTTGGCAAATGCAGTTTTACCTCCTCCTTTGACATATAAACCATAGACATGATGTAAATGTCCTCATTGACTCATATCCTAGGGCCATTCAAGGACAACTCACCCTGCTGTGGAATATTAATGGAGAGGACAGTTGCTTAAGAGTCTCTTGTACTTCTTAAAATTTTAAAAAACTTAAAACATTTAAAATTTGTCCGTGTCTGTAGCACCCAAGTGCTTATCAGGAAAATTATGCTGCATAGCCATACCCTATGAATGGCATGAAATTGTCCTGTCTGCTCTTTTCACTGCTTAATAAGAAGCTCTGTGAAGCTTGGCTGACTGCGGAGAACACCTCAGAAACACTCTGCACAGGTTTTGTAATACCACAGATATACCCCGGTATGTCCCAAAAAAAAGAAAAAATATATTAAAATAGAAATATTTCTCTACTATTTCCAAAAACAAATCCCCAAATGCTCAAATATGCAACCTGTTGTCACCCCTCTTGCCTTTCCCTAAGATCATCTGAACTACAGGGCAGGTTGTACTCGTTCTGGGAAGGATTCCTGTAGTAATGTTTCCAAACAAAAGGGGCAGTTACTATAGGAGGAAGAAAGATGCTGTAGGTGTTCATTAAACGAGCACAGTAGCTAGATCAGGAGATGTAGGTACGGGGTGAGCAGGTCATAGAGCTTGACTATGTGAAGTCAATCACAGAATGGTTGAGGTTGGAAGGGACCTCTAGAGATCATCCAGTCCCACCCCGGCTCCAGCAGGGACACCCAGAGCACGGGGCACAGGGTGGCAGCCAGGCGCGCTGCAAGGGCTCCAGAGAAGGAGACTCCACAGCCTCTCTGGGCAGCCTGCTCCAGGGCTCCGGCACCCTCACACCAAACAAGTTCTTGCTCTCTCATATGGAAAAGTGTGTTATAATTTGTACCCATTACCCCTTCTTTTGTCACTGCCCACTACCAAGAAGAGTTTGGCCCCATCTTCTTAAGATGTCTTCTTAAGTCAAGCAGAACTTTAGGCTTCTGAGAGAGCTTACAGGAGAAAACTTAGATGTTTACAAGCTTCAGCATTTGCAGGGCTAAGCAAAATTCTTGGAGATGGCATGTTTCAACATTAGTACCTAAATACCACCAGTGTCTAAGTTCAGGCATGTGTGTCCCTTTGTGGACCCAACCCAACAGGCTCAAGCAGAGAGGTTTATAGAGGGGAGACCATAAATGAAGTAAACCTCAGTGTGTGTGTGTGTGTGATATAGCTTCAAGAATACTTGAGAAGAAGCTACCATTCCAATTCTAGATCAGCTGCCCACACAGCTCCTCAACTGATTTTATGGTGGCCTGTTTGCAGGGAGTGAGAAACTGAATACATTTCTGTGGTCTTTTTAACACTTTCATCTGTTAGGCTGTCACTTTTGGAGAAGGGATGAGGAGACAGTAAATAATTACATTCAGAGAGAGACCGAAAATAAATGAAAACTCAATTGCCATTTTTTAAAAGGGTGCAGAGAAGAAGACAGTAGATATTTTACACTTCTCAAAAACACCAGACTGTAATCCTGCCAATTCTTTCTGTAGGTGATTATGTACTCAAAAGTGGCTGGAAAAATGCCATACTGAGTTTCTAAATCCATTCATCCCGTTTACCTTCTATATTGCATGAGTTTGCCTTACAAGTAAATAGGTATTTTTTACTTGGTAAACAATTCTAACGATTAGCTGTAATCACCAATAGTACAAATGTTTCTCTTTAAGTCTTCTCTTGGTTGCACTGGTGCATTTCAGGTGTAAATGAAGTTCAGTTTTGTTTGTAAAATCAGAACAATTCCTTTGATGTAGGAGCCAGAGCAGAGGTAGCCCTTCCCCTTTCCGATGCAGTAGCTCTGCAGGTTAAACATGAGTGCAGAGCTATAATGCCTCTTTCAGTCACTTGAGCATGTAGCTATGTGACTCCAAGCCACACAAAGAACAGCCTTGTTGAAGAAAATACTGTCCTAACCTGATCACTACAATAGAGCTGCCTTTTATGTAATTCCTCTGTAAATAGAAGTATACTGGAAATTACATATAAAAATACTCTGAACTAGAGGCCATCAATCACTCTAGACAAGAACAACCAATAATTTCTTCTCCAGGTAATTTTGATTGAAAGTTCTGAAAGGGTCAAGGTCTTTGATCCCAAGGAAGATTCTCCCATATACTGAAAGCCAGATGTCAGATGGACTTAGAATGCTGGTCCTGAATTTTCCTTTTGGTTCCCTTTTCCCTACCTGTGTATGTGTTATTTGAGATTTTTATTTAACCATCTTACACAACTACCATTCACCTATACCCATATGTCACTGAAAATCTGAACTGGTCACAGAGTGGTTGCTGGATTTCAGTAGACAAACTCCCATTACAATATTGCAGTAGTCTGAAAGCAGGGTGACTAGGATTATTTTCCTTTTGTCAACTGCCTCTATAATGTTGCAGCTTAAAAAGCATTCACTAGCACTAGTTTTGCAGTAGTGTGATAGAAAACTGATCTGGAGATTGAGACAAACCTCAGTCCCATCCCTGCCATTACCCTCTTGGCTGGCCGAGTACATCCTTTCACATGTCTCTACACCAGCTTCCCTATTGCTTTCCCATAGTACTTAGTGCTTGTTGTAATGTGCCTTGAGATCTGAGCATACAAGTGCAAACACTTCCCAAGAGCAAGGTATTATCATTTGATCACTGCTGATGTAACTCAGGTGTTTTAACTCCAGTACCTGCCCAAGCAGGTGTTTTAACTTTCTTACAAAGAGTCTTCATCATTAGAATTCATTCACTATTTGCATGTCACTGAGGATGGGCTTGCTCATTAACAACTGGACAGCGATCACTATATAATAAATAGCCTCATAGATATCATTACCCAGTGAAATTTTTCTGGTTTTGTTTGTTTTGTTGTAATCAACCAATATATTGAAGATGGATTCTAGAGCTCTACAAGTATTTATTCCACCTGCCTACTGCCTTGCAGAGATAGAGCTACATTGTATGAGAAAGGCATTTACCTGCTGCCAAAGGAAGAAAAAGACTACAACTCAGCGGGAAGAAAAGAGGTTGACCCACCTTGCATTATACACAGAATCAAAAAAGGAGATGACATAACTTTGAGCCTCTTCCACTCGCACCTAAGTGCTCATTGCTCCCAGATACAGAAGCCTGGCTCTCATGCACCAAGAAGCTTAGCCAACCCTGCAGTCTTTCATGAGAGCACCTGATCTCACTGGCTAATTAGAGACACTTGAGATTGATTCTGCGTGAAGACAAGCAACAGCTGGTAGATTTGAGTCTGCAGGAAGCAAGCCTTGCATGCATAATTGACACAACTGAGACCTGACAACATCTGGGGAAAGCGGAGGGGATGAGTGTTAGTGCCTCCTGAGCTAGTGCAGTGGTGAGTTGTTGTAGGGGACCTCAGGGTTTTAGGGTGTTGTAGGAAAAGTGTAGGCACACTAATAGAAATCTTGGATAATGTATGTTTAGACTGTGTGTTTTGTGTTATTAAATAATCTTGACAAGTGATGGTGGTTCCTGTAATGGAGTTATCTACAGTTTGTCCTTATAAAGGTATTTTTAAGGACTTAGCACATCTTGTAACATCTAATATCATCGGTGTTTACTGATTTATAGAAGTCATGTTGTTTTCTGTTGCTTATCCTTTAATGAAATCTTCTAGCAACGTCAGCTTATCTAACTGAGCCTTTTGCCTTTGCTCTCTTAGCTTTGTCCTTGTTGAGAGCAGATTGAGGCCTGTTAGTTATTACCTCTTTAAATAAACTGTAGCTTCTAATGTCAGAGCTGAAAGGAATGGCACCAGAAGAAGATGTGAAATCTATTTAAAAGAAACCTAGAAGAGCACAAAGGCAAATAAATTCCTTTTTAGTTTTGGCTTGCGTTGCTACTTGGTTTTATTATTTGTATCAGCCCCAAACACTGACTGCTCCTGTGATTTGATGTTTCTGTAAATGAAAAGGCAAAAAATAAAAGTCAGTAGCATTAACTGTGCTTCTGGCTAGGGGTATATATAGTGTCATTACCTCAAAATATTTTTAGACACTTTCTATTTATATCTCTCTTAGAATGGAGCTCTTGTAGCTATTAGGATATATGCATGAGTTCATAGTGAAGAACTGTATGAAGAGCATAATAATGTGTTCATCATTAACCCAGATCCTAACTGTAAGGAAAAAAAGCCTCCTTATATAAGAAATAGAGGAACAAAAAAGACTATTTGGTCTATTCTATTAAAGCTCAATCCATTCAGAAAACATTTCCCTGCGGTCAGAATCTAATTGCTTTCTGAATAACCATTATGTATTCGCCTTTGCCCACTGGGCCATTCCAAACGTGACATTCCTTGGAGGGGAAAAAAATGACATCCAGCTGTCCAGTTTGCGTTTCTTTTTTGCCAGCATATTCTGATATTTCGTCCCAAAAGCTGTAATAGAAGAACATGAAGTTACAAAGTAACTGTAAAGATAAGCGTTAGCATTAATGTTTGCACTGCAGTGTCAGTTTTATACCGTTTGTATGTCTTACAGTGCAGGTTTTCGTTGCCTAATCACGTGCTTTATTTCCCATAGGATAATGGCTTTGTCTAGGGCAAAAGTTGGACAACATCTGCTGAATGATCAGCTAGTGCCAACTTCACTGTGCAGCTTTGGACCTCGTTCCAGGATGTTCTGTTTAATGCTACGCTGAAGTCAGAAACATCAGTTTCCTCATGGGCTCTCCTAGGGCTCTCAGAGCTATCATTAATATTATTGAATTACTTTTCATACTTTTCTGGGGATGTGTATGAGTCCCTGTTTTAGTAAGCAGGAGCTTACTATTTGCCCAGATAAGCAAATATCAAAGATATCCAGTTGTTCTGGATTTCCATTATGAGGTGATGAGAGAGAGCTAAGTTGCTTTGGGTCACTTTACGTGCGCTGTGGAAAAGAACACATTTCCCTGGATGGAGACTGGAGACCAGCTGAAATGAAGCACATTTTTCTTTCAATATGACCCCATCCCCCATCACAATTCCTATTCTTTACTCTCCTTTTCAATTTCTTACTTTTCCAGTCTCATTCTGACTTAACTCTTCCATCTACCATGATAATCACGTAGACCCTGTTTTCATTGACTATCAGAATCAAGTCATCCTGATGGATTCCTGGTCTGCATTCTGCTCAGGTTCCTGTGATTCAGCCTCAGAAATAAGTGCCAGGGAGCAGGATGCTGCTGCCAGCGTGGAGAAGGGAAGTATCCTGGAATCAAGACTGCAGCTGTAGCAGATACCAAGCACCACCCAAACGTCAGTATCATTCAGATAGGACGAAAAAGAGGGACACGAAGCACCAGCAGAAATAGCAAGCATAGAATAGAGGTGATGGGTGAATGAGCGAGGCCAGGAGTGGGGCAGGAAGGAAGCAGAAGAACTGCAGTGCTTGCGTGTGGTTGGTTTTGTGCCAGTACTCAGAACCGTGTGAAAGAGCAGAAATGGAGAGGAGTAGGTAGGCAGGAGGTAATAGTGGTGATCCCAGCAGTAACTGTGTTGGAACCCGTGAGCCACGTGTGGTTTTCAAGCGGGTTGTGTGTTCACTCTTGCCATGCACAAGGACCAGGGCCGGCCCAGCCTCGCTGCTGGTCATGTTCTCCTCTGTGGGAAGAAGCAAGTCAGGCAGCTGCTGAGGGCAGCACCGTCAGGTCATCCAGATGTGGCTTGCAAGGAGGTGGGGAGGTCCTCAGGGAACCAGCGTTCCTTCCTCTAGGTAGAACACCTTGCAGCTCCCCATCTTGCATCTCACTGTGGTGTCTTTTTTTGGTGATGGACATTATTTCTCAACAGGTAAAGACTAGGTGCCCTAGGATGGGAGAACAGTCAGTACTGGAGATAGAGGAGTTCCCCAAGAGAATTATTTGCCCTTTTTAAGTGTCTCAGGCCTCTGTCTCCCAAGGAATCCTACCGTCAGAAATGGGATTCTCCCATGAGATGAGGATCTCTGTCTTTCAGTGTTTGTACTCCTGGATATCCAACCACTCTATCCTTTTGTTTGCTGCTAAGGTCATTTGGCTTTCTTCTTCTGCGTTCTCTCACACTAGATTTCTCTGTATTTCCACTCTCATAAGTGTGCCCCATTGGACCCAGACCAGTGTGTGGATACGTGAATTTGCTTTTGTTCAACTGCAGACTCCCAGCAGGAGGTTTACATTTGGGTGAATGAGGACCTAGCAAACTGAGGTTTGTACTGCATTAGTGCTCTGCCTTGGTAGTACACATCCTTTCTGATACAGTCCTGACACCTCTGACCCAGACTTCAGCATCTGATCAGAGACAGAGTTGTACTAAAGCAACCCAATTGAGCTCAGCCTGATAAATAAAATCTACCCTTCTTTGATAGACTTAGTTAATCTAGGGTTCACCTCCTTCTCATGAAACCTCTTTTGTCTATAATATGCCCTTTCTCCACCTAAAATATAAGCAGCTACAAAAATAAGGCACGTAAAAATGTCAGTGAGAGATCAGCTTCCTTGAAACTTCTAAATAACCAGTCTAACTTTAAACCTTTCTTTTTCTGAAAATGTAGGCCCAAGTTTAAATGCTGGCTCCAGGCACACTGTTTGAATTGTTCAACTATCTAAAAATATACTTAAAAGCTACATGTGAAGAGACAAGAAGCTGATGCAGAAGCAAAGGAAGAGACATAATGTCAAGGCCTTCGGGATACTGCAGCACAAAGACTTCACAGATGTTCCTTTCAAAGGATCCCTCATCTCCCTGCCTCTTAGTGCAGATAGTCGTGTGGAAGGAGCATGCTGAAATCTTCTGTGGAAGTTAAATAAGAGAAGGAAGCTAAAAATAAAATTTTGTGACCAGGAGACCTAGCGGCAATATAGGTCAGAAAGAGACAAAATATTAGAGTTGGAGAAGCTATTTCACTCCAGACAATGTTTCTATCAAGCAAGCCAGGGGCAAGACGTTAGCACTGTTCAAAATAGCCCCAGAACACAGAAGATCTTATGAGTACCTTGGGTTTTTCCTGGCAAACGAGATACCAGACACTAATAAGACTCTTTTTCTTGGGCACTGGGTCGGCCCGATCAGGGACTGGGGAAGATAAAAGTAGGAGGTTGCTACAGTGACCCACAAGGCAAAGCTGATGAAATGGCCCCTTGAATTTTGTTCTCTGAGGCAAGGAAGATTTTACACAGCAGATCACCCAATTCCAGGCTCCATGCAATCTCTTTTTGTGCAGTCGCAAGCACAAGGAGGACCAAGATAGCTGATGGTTCTTTATAAGTGCCTTTGAAGTGTTTCTCATCTGCCTTTAATTGGGTTACTGTCCAGTTTTTCCCCGCCGTTCTGGGTGAAATGCTGTGTCGTGACATGCATTTCCTTTTTCTTTCTGTAGAGGAGGAAAAGATGAAGATAAAGCTGTTTCTGAATCACCGTGTCTAGACTCTGTTGCTGGACTCCTTCCAGAAATGTTTAAACAGGTCACAGCTGAAGCGGGTGGAAAGGGGCGCAGCTGCCTTGCCTTTGTGCTGCTTATTCCGACTAAGGCAGGTGAGGATCTGGCTCGTGTTACACACAGGGTCACAGAATGGCTGAGGTTGGAAGGGACCTCTAGAGATCATCTAGTGCAACCCCTGCTCTAGCAGGGACACCCAGAGCACGGGGCACAGGGGGCAGCCGGGTGGGTTTTCAAGATCACCTTTCTGCGTCCTGGCAAAAGGGTTTTTTGACCTTTATCCACAGATATTCATTCTGGGGTATACAAATTATTCTGGAGTATGGATGTTGGTTTAATGTGAGAAATAATGAGCAATCCTTAAATGCACGGGCCAGTGTCTAGACCTTCGTTTGCCTTTTACGTTCTGCCTGCCACGCAGGCGTTGGTTTTGTGCTTTGGTTTACTCCTGTGGGCTGATGCTGCGTGGGGGGTGTTTGTGTGCACGAGGTAAAGAGCACACAGGAGGGGCTCACGCTGCTACAAGCAGCTCGCTCCCCGTCCTCCCTGCCTTTTCTTTTCTTCCTTCTTCCTTCCCTCAGCCTCCTTTGGTTTTGAGACAACAGCATCAACGAGAAGCTATGAATCATTCAGTCTGGGGGGGATGAAAAATGTTTCAACTGCTTTTCATAATCACCTCTTCTGTCATCGCCAGCTCCAGCAGAAACAAAATGCTGTCAAGATGTACTTCCCCACGCGTGTAAACAAGCTGCTCTCACTGTTTGCCTGCTGTTGAAATGCTGAGGTGTACGTGGGGCTGTGGAGAGATGGGCCCAGCCCCTTCGCCCAGGGTTTGACGATGACTCCTCTCATCTTCATCGTTGTTTGTTCCGGGCACCGGACAGGTCTCGGCACGCAGTGCTTCGTCACAACCTCGATAGCTTCAGCCTGGGAATGAAAGCCTTTCCTTGTTAGCTTTGGAAGGGGTTGGGATCTATTTGGATGCATTTTATATTTAAAAAAAAAAAAAAAAAAGGAGAGGGGAATTGTGGCTTACAGAGAGCCGAAAGCTGGTGCGTTATCTCATGACACTTCAAGGCACCACCTAAAAGCACATTGCTCGGAAAGGTGCAAAACACGGATATCTCAGTCTTGGTTTTGTTCCAGATGATGTCCCTGGTTAAGCAACTGAGGATATTTTAATTCCTCAAACTGCTGAAAATGCAGGAAATAGAGAAAAAAAGTGCAGGCCCAAGCAAAACTCTGTCACCTTCCGGCTTTTCTGGCTGGCAGCAGCCAAAGCAAAGAGCCTGGAGGGGCTTTGGGGAAGCTCCGTGCAGGGCCCAGTGGGATGGGGCAGTGGGAGGGCATCAGTAGGAGATGGAAGGACCCGTCTGACTATCACTGAACGGGTAACGGACCATAAGATGGGTCCCTATGAGCAGGCAAGGGGCAGAGGGAGGGTTGCCTGGGTGGCTGTAGTTCTGTGGGGCTCCCCCTCTTTTAGAAAGTCAAATTTAACAAAGCAGCTTCTGAGAGCTGAGAGAGCTCCAGAGAAGGTTGCTTGTCTCCTAATACTGTTGGCCCTTTGACTACCTGGCTGGTTTGATGGCTGGAGAAATGTTTGAAGAGCCAGTGACATTTAAACACTTGTAGTTAATATTTCCAGTCACAGACAAGCTTTGTTCAAGTAGAGAAATGATGAATTTCCCTCTCTGTGGTTTCGTACAGCTGAACAAAACTTAGGATGGTTCATTAGGGTGCTTTTTCAACGTCTATACTGAAAATGCCTGGAGAGAGGAACATGTTCTTGGAAGCTTCCTTACCTTGCAAAGGGCACAGCTAACCCGGCTCTCCAAACCAGGCTGACACCAGCATCAAGCTGAGTGCCCCTCACGTGTCCCTTTGGGCCCGTCAGCCCTCAGGGTGACAGGAGCAGGAAAGCCTCTGCCTGCCCCTGTGGGCTGCAGCTGTGCAGGGCGGCAGGGTTCACCCCTGTCTGCAGAGCAGCCCGCTCCTTCTACACAGAGCTAAAAGGGATATTGAAGAACCAGGAGATGTTTTCCTGAAGCTGGGGCAGAAATGGGGTGTTTGAGGGTGTCTGTGGTGCAGTCTGAGCTGTGGGCCCTGTCATTGCCTTTGCAGAATAATTTTACTATTTCTAGGTTGTTCATTAGTAGATCACATTTTTTCTACACTTTGTTCTTTGGTTTTTGTTATTTGTATTTTGATTAAATGTTTTCTACAAATACACTCCCTGACATTTGGGGAAAAAATTGCTACAAGCATTTACTGCTCAACATTTGAGCTGTTCCTGTGCGGTATACAGAGCTTTGCTTAAAGTCCCCCTCGTCGTGACCTGAGGCACTTCCCCGAGGGTTTATTCAAGCTCCTGTGTGCCCCCCAAGAGTCAAGTGAACCTTAAAATCAAATTTGGTTGAAAGGGAGACATCAGCTGCCTGGGAGTCCAGACAAGTGCTCCCGATCTTTCATTCCCAGCGTTATTGAGGGTGACACTCAAATCGATATCTAATGTACCTGGGCAGCAGCATGGTTCGGGGAAGAGCAGGAAGATTCCTCCTCTTAGCTTAAGGGGGTTTAGCTAAGAGGGTTTTAGCCCAGGACTCCCACTTTGTTGAAGAGTGTCCTGGCTACCCCCATTTGTACAGACATGGCTGGGTTTCAGGGGCTTGCTTTAACAGGGCTTTAACAGTCCTTGGTGCTGCAGTGTCCTGCAACGTGCACAGAAAACGTTCCGTGACTATTGCTGACAAACAAATACCCCCAGTAAATTAAACTTTTTTTTTTCTGGTGAGGGGACTGAGCATTAAAAATATAGCTAGAAATGCCAATACTTATGTTTAGACAGTTTCAAAAAAGGCTCAGTCTATACATAGGCTGAGCAATGAGCTTGAAGTGTTCTAATAAACACTCGGACCATACTTCTAGCTGAAGACCAACATCTCATGTGACTTTAAACTTATTGTTTGCCTACTACTGATGCAGGCATTCCTTCAGAGTATTTTGCGCATAACTTCAGACTATATTTTTAATCGGGGATTGGCAGGAATGCTCTACGTGGTCACACACATAAACACCTCGGGGGATACCCGATTTGCACGCATGGTTTGTGTGCACACCCTGGATTATGGAGACGTGTGCTTGACTTAGAAAATTTGCCTTTACCGGGGGACAGTTCGCACTGGTTGTGGTTGTGGAGAGCAGATATGAAGTAGGTCCCACACCTCCTTTTTCCTCTTGCAGAGTAGGAGCAATAATCACTCTTTATCTAACTGAATAATGATCATAAAAGCATCATCATCTCTCTCTCCTGTCCGTTTTTGGCAGGGCCCTTTCCTGGAGGCGTAACGTGACATGGATTTGTAATCAATGTGGTCACAGTGTCCTGGTCATAGTGACACTATCTATATGCCAAGCAGATCTCTGTTCACCATCATACCCCAAGAATAGCCTTGGGAGATAGTGCAGTTAGGTATTAGATCAAGCTGAATAGCCTAAGTTTTATAGCAAATCCTATAAAACACAGTAAAAAAAAAAAATCTAGTTGCTTGATCTGACCAGGATATTCGCAGTATTTTTGTGTGCTTTTGTATAGAAGTCTATGGCGTTGGTCCAAAGGGCAATTCTTTCTCCTTCGGGCTCTTAGGCTTCACTCCTCACTGTGCTTTCTCAGAAGGATAATTGCCTCCACCCTCTTCCCACACAGGCACAAAACTTGGTGTTACGGGCACTGTCCGTTGCCAACAGAAAGCCATGCTCCAAAGCAGTGCTGCCTGATGGGGTTCTTGAAAGGCGACAAACATCTGATTGCCATGGGAATCCACAGGCTTTAAACCCCGTTAAAAATCTCTCACCAGGATCAATCTACTTCCCGTAGCAAGGCAAAGGTTTCCTCAAACCTGGCCAGTCCCCTCCACGAGGCTCCATGCTATTTTTCCATGAGGACGTTTTCATTTGTAGCACCAAGGCGATATCCAGCCCGATCAAAACAGCCCTAAAGAGGGAGTCTTTCTGGGGACATGTCCTGTAACGTCTGCCCTGGACCCTGTTATTTCCAAGCTGCTAGTTCTGAGGCACCGCAGGGATGAAAGGCATCAAGTCCCCTCCCTGGTGCTTTCTCCTTTCTTATAATGATAACGTTACACATTAGAGGGGAAGCAGGATGGGAAGCAGAGGGAAATTGCAACGCGGGAGCTGCCTCCCATGGGAGCTCACCCAAGTTTGGGGCTTTCACTAGTAGGAAGAGGCTGGTTGCAGTCCCAGAACCGCCCAGCTTGGTGGGCAGCACGTGGGTTTAGGAGGTGTAGGTGGGGAGGTCCTTTTGGCCAGTGGCCCTTTGGGACCCTGCGTAGGAGCCGTCCCACCGCACTCCTCCCATAGCAAAGGCTGAGAGGAGCCCACTGCCCCCTTGCTCGGTTCCAGCCCTGCCGCTGCACAAATTCCTTCTGCTCCGGCCAGGGGAACACACCTGCATTCCCTTCTTGCCCTAGCAATTCATCTTGTCCTGGTGAATAGCAGCAAAACAGCCGGGGTAACTTCATGGTTCAGGAAACTGAGCGTTATTAAAAGTAAATTTTGCATGAGGGCAAGGCAGAGGAAGGGGAATTCTGGCTGATCCCTGATATGTACGGAATGTTTTTTACGTGAGAATAGAACAGAACTCAGGATTTCTTTAATAACATTTTAGAGGAATTGTTATTTGAAAATACTTGTTTGTAGTTGCTTTATTTTTCCGAGCCAGGGCAATTTTGTTTGGCCTAACTGGAAGGAACAGGCTTGCATAAGTCTGCAGCAGCTTCCTGGTACGCTGGCCAGGATTCATCCTGGGTTTTATCATACCCGTGAAACTCTCACCTGACGTCTGTACAAGCACATCGTGTAGCGTGCAGGGATGTCACTCTAATGCCTTGCTACCAAGTGATCTCCAGCACTTTGCCTTGGCAGGGTAGGGCGCAGCTGTCGGGAGCTTCTGCTGGACCAGGGTCACAGCAACGGGAAGAACAGCCCCTAATACAAGTGGTTCAACTCAACTGAGGTTTCTTTTACGTTGCTTTTGAATTTAATTCCACAGACTCGCTGTTTTCATATGGAAACGGTGTGGGCAGATGTGAGTGAAGGAAAGCACTGGCTCAGTGGTGACTTTTCTTTTCTCTGTATTTTATTTTGTTAAATTATACCTGACATTTGTAGTTATACCTAAATAAAAAGCTTTTGTGTCTGAGAAACCCTTTGGTGGGCAAAAAGCAATATCATACTGGAGGCAAGTTGTACTTGAAAATAATACGATAGTACAATACATACAACACAATGACACTTGGAATACTTGTTTGTACCTGGGGGAAAAACTTTGTTACACATTTACACCAGCACATGACTGTCCTGAATGTTGGCAGTAAGAGCAGCAAAGATGGTTGTGCCTAGGCTCTCCTATGACCAGGGTGCCACAGGTCATTGCAAGTGATGGAGACCTGACAGCAGATCTTTCTCTCAAGTGGCTGGTTTTGGGGACAGCAAGGCTAATAGCTATAGATCTGGGGGGTGCTTTTCAGAAAGAGCAAAGCACCAATCTGACCCCTGGAAAAAAAAAAAAATAGAGCAAGGGTCTGATGTTAATTCCGAGGGGTGCATTGGTGGTACTGAATGTGCTTCAGGGAGCCACACAAGGACAGCCACACAGTCTGAAGAATTAGTGCTTTGGGATCTCTGTTCCACTGTTTATTAGTGAGACTTAAGTCCTGAACCTCCATCCTCAGAAACACCTGGGTGTGTTAGATCCTACAGGTGTTTGCAATCAGGCAACTCCGCTGCAGCCTCGCTGGAGACCCGCGCTAAGGGCGTCCTGTCCCCTTGGAGAAGGAAGATGTGCACTTGCCAAATTGGGCACAAAAGGAACAGAGCCCTTTTCAAACGAGACTCGTTTAATTCCTTAGCATGGGGCCCAGCTGTGTTATCGTTCCAGAGGCCGGAGCTGCTGTTGTTGCTGTGCTGTGCCATGCTGGGAGCTCTGTGTGCCCTTCCCTTGCCTGATCTGCAGCAATCCTGAACCAGGGTCCATCTCCAGCGCTCGAGCAACCCTAAGGCAGGAGAAAACTGCCCGAGGTAACAATTGAATAACCATTGGTTTTGTTCCCCATTCCTGCCTATTTAAAAAGCAGGCAAATAGTAATAACCTTTAAAACAATTCCAAGAAATTCATATTTGCAAACAAACTCCAGGAACTCTGATTTCAAATCTGGTAGTTTTGGGAGCTTTTTTTCTCTACAGAACATATGCCTGTTTATATCAGGAGACTAATAAGCGCATTGCCAACAACAGCCACACAAATAATTCCTCAGCATACGAAGGGCAGTGTGTAACTACAGGCACTTGCTGGATTCACTCCATCATCTTCCTATGGAGATCTGAGGCATAACAGACTCTGAAACATAGTTGGAGCTGGGTCTTTTGGAATTTTAGTGCTTTTTCCTTTATTCTTGGCCCTAAGTTTGGTAAATCTTTTTGTAAGGATGTTGTTAGACTTCAGTAAATATCAAGTACATAGTAATAGCTTGGTCTTCTATAGACCGCTTGATCAGGAAGAGGTAGAAGATCAGGCCTCTTCTAGGCAACTGGAGGAAACCTCATGCTCTCAGCCCCTTGTCCTCATGGGAGACATGAACTATCCTGATACCCACCGGAGGGACAACGCAGCAGGCCACAAGCGATCCAGGAGTCCTGGACTGAATTCACCACAAGTTCCTAGTGCAGGTGATCAAAAAGTTAATGAGAGGAGGCTCTCTCATGGAGGTGACACTGATGAAAAAAGAACTGCTCAAGGATGTAGAGGTCAGGGACGGTGACTGCAGTGACCGTGAGGTGGCGCAGTTCAAGATCTCTCAAAACCAGACCAAGACTTACCAGCATCACCAGACTGATCTTCAGTAGTACAGACTTGCTAGAGGGATCTGCTCTGAAGAGCTTCAGAGGAGAAAAGGGCTTCCGAAGAGCTGGCTGATTTTTCAGGATCACCACCTCCAAGTTCAAGAATGGTCCATCCCTAGATGGGGGAAGTAAAACAAAGGTAGCAGGAGGCCTGCATGGATAAACAAGGAGCTCCTGACTAGACTCAAACATAAAAAAGAGGCATATAGGAGGCGGAAACAGGGACAGATGACCTGGGAGGAATACCAAGACACTCTCCCAGCATGCAGCAATGAGGTTAAGAGAACTAACATCCAACTCAAGCTGAAATTGGCAGAGGATGGGAAAGGCAACAAAAACCGCCTCTGTAAGTTCCTAAGCAGCAAAAGGAAGACTAGTGAAAATATAGGTCCACTACTCAATGTACCCATTGCCCTGCTGGCAAAAGACAGGGAAAAGGCTGAGGTATCTAGAGCCTTCTTTGCTTCAGTCTTTGCTGGTAAGGCCAGCTCTCAGGAACCCCAGGTCCCTGAGACCAGAGGTAATGTCTGGTGTAAGGGAGACTTGCCATTGGTAGAGGAAGGTCAGGGTAGGAAACATTTAAACAACCTGAAAATAAACAATTATATCAGCCCTGATAGTCCGTAGGCAACTGGGGGAGGTTCCTGAGGACTGGGAGAGGGCAGATGTTACTCATTTCTTCAAGAGAAGCAAGAAGGAAGATCTGGGGAACTACAGGTTGCTCTCACCTCAATCCCTGTGAAGATGATGGACAAAATAATCAAATAACCTTGGAAACAATTTTCCAAGCATTTCAAGGACATGAAGATTTTTGGGAGCAGTCAGCACGGATTTACAAAGGGGAAATCATTCTTGGCCTGCTTGTCATCTACAATGAGATCTCCGTCTTTGTGAAAGAGGGGAGGGCAGTGGATGTTATTTATCTTGACTCCAGTAAGGCATAGCACTGTGCCGTCCTTATAGGCAAATCGATGAAGTGTGGACAAGATCAATGGATGGTGAGGAGGACTGAAAACTGACTGAACTGTCAGGGTCAAAGGGTTGTGATCAGCAGCATGAGCTTGAGCTGAAAGCCAGTCACTAGTCGGGAGGATCAGTCGGGGAAAAATATTGTTTAACATCTTCAATAATGACTTGAATGACTTGACCAAATGTGTCCTCAGCAAGTTTACAAATGATACAAAGCTGGGAAAAGTAGTTGATAAACCCAGTGGTTGCATTGCTATCCAGAGGGAGCTTGACAAGCTGCAGAAATGGGATGATATCTTTATGAAGTTCAGCCACAGGAAATGCAAAGTCCTGCACCTGGGGACACATAACCTCATGCACCAGGACAGGCCAACCAGGTGGATCAGCTTGGCAGGAAAGGCCCTGGGGGTCCTCGGGGACAACAGTTCACGGCAAAGATGGCCTAACAATAACTGGATGTGGTCCTCAGCAGCCTCTTCTAGCTGATCCTGATCTGAGCAGTGAGTTTGGTCTAGATGATACACAGAAGTCCCTTCCAGCCTCAACTAGTCCGTGATTCTGTGGGATGGACACATCTGCACAGGTGTTTATGTGAGCTTACGAATGGTTTCACTGTGTAAACTCTTCCTTTCAGAAAATAATGTTCACAGAGGTAACTCAAACACCACAGAGATGACTCAGACACCACGATCTCGGTCTTGGGAGTTAAAACATTTGAAGCTTTTATGTAGAGCTAATTTTTTTTTTCAGTTTGTGTTTGTGGTCAGGTCTTCAGTGCAATAGATGCCATAGATCATTTAGCACATGATACCCAGAAATCTTCTTGTAGATTTTTAGTGCAAGTCCTTCACAACTGTTAGAAAATGCACATTAAATGAAACACCTTGTGTGTCATATAAGCAAATTAGAACAGATTTTGAGGGCCTTAACAGTGTCTTTCACCAACTTGTACTGTGGAGTAGTTCTAGGTCTCTGTGATCTTGGTCCAGCCTGGATGGTGTTTTACCATGTGTTTATTCAGTGCATTAAAAATTATTTCCATTTGAGGCCCCTCAGAACTACTGTACAGAAATGCAATGAAGAGTCTTCCTACTGAATATTTATTCAGTGCCATAACTAAAAAGAACTTCCACTTTTTGTTTTTAATTCTGTTAACACATGAATTTTATGTGTCTCCGTTGTTCCTTCCTCTGAGAGTATTGAATCTCTTTTGAACTGAAGCCCATGGAAGGGGATGGCTGAGTGGATGCATTTTATACTAAAAGGGGTAAGCCATTTATTGTGCAATAAATAATTCAGCACAAATCATAAAATCTAGTTACTCTGTTACTTCAAATCTTTCTTTTAATCTACTAATCCTGTATTCTATTTTTCAGTCATTTGCAGAGATAATGCAAAACACAAGAACAAGATCAAAGGCTGAGCATTATTTTGCTGTGTAAGTCTGTAACAGCAACACAAAGGGGAACAATTCCTCCTTGGGTCTATCATATCATTTCATGTCAGGGATAAATGAAATTGTATGAAGGGCCCTTCCCTGTTGGCCGAGTAAAAACTTTAGCAGGAAACTTTGGAGCTGAGGGTAAGGAACAGCAGGCACTGCATCCCGTGGGGAAGTACTCTTGCTCTCCATTACCTTCAAGACTGCCATCAAGCAACATGAGGAGTGTGGATCTGGAATCCAGTCTTGTTTAGGAGCTGTTAGTGCAACTGAGTTATTTGGACAGTCACAGGGAATGTGGACATTACTTTTGTCTTCCTGAGGAGCACCTATGAATCACTTGGGTTTCCTTAGCTCTACTACATTGGTTAGAGTCTAAGTCAAGAAAACGTTTGACCATGTGCTTAAATTCAGTTGTATTCAGAAGGGTATTTGAAAGCCCTTTATGCTTAAGCATTTTGCTGGAGAGTGATGCTTTTATTAAGTAAGGTCAGTAGTCAACCCTCTGGAGTCAGTGAACATAGATCCTGTTGATTCTTGGAGGCCTGGACTCAACTTTTTCCTTAGTAACACCAACAGTGCAGAGAAAAAAAATCAGGGATCCTTTAATGGGCATCACAGAGGGAATGCTGGGGGGACAGTGAGCTCAGCCCCCTCTGATATTCTTGCTTGAACTGTCCAGGAGCTTCAGAGACCCTTGGAACCTTTTCAAGAATCAGTGTCAGTTGAGACAGTCGTGGAGGAGGTGAAGGCTTCTCCCTCTTAGAGCAAGCTGGTGTTATGGAGTACTGGGTGACTGTATGCAATGGTGGAGACTGGAGAGAAAAGATTAGGGGAGATGAGATCCCCAGTGCAGGTCCTTTCTTCACCTCTCCTGTTCCTGCCCACCCCGCTGTACCCGTCAGGGCACAGCAGAGCAAACGCTTTGCTGGGGACAGAGAAGGCCACCCTGGGCTGGGGGAGAGGAGTGCTGCTCTGGTAGGCCGTGCCCTCGGCTGACATCATTGCCCCAGCTCTGGGCAGGAGCACACTGTGGGGAGGGAGGCCGTAGCGAGGACCTGAAGTGCTGCTGGTCATCTAGAGCTACACGAGGTCCCACATCATTTACCCAGTCCTAGGATGCAGGGAAAGCAGCGCCAGCTCTCAGGCTGCTCACAGAAGCGCCATCCCCACTGCCAGCACGTCTCTTTTCTCTGAGGCCAGAACTATAGATGTTCTGGAGCAATCAGGAAGCCTCCCCGAGCTCAGAGCAAGCGTTTTTACAGCCCGTGATCCACTTGGGTCCTCTCACGCTGTACAGAGTTGTGTAGCGGAGTCTGAAGCTCCCCTGTGCACAGCTGACTGCTCCAAGCAGGAAAGCTCGTTAGTCGGACGCATCCAAGACAGCCATGGTAACAGTACATGTACAGTGACCTACTTTTCACCCAGCTGATGCAGCCTTGCCTCCTGCTTTATGCATGAATGGCAGAATTTGCAACAAAAGGTCAATTTATGTCAGCCTTTTATTGCCAGATTCTTTTGCTATAGCCCAATACTGTGATGATAAAATGGTCCTCCAAGGACAACGGAGATTGCGAAAATCAGCCACTTGTTTATGTCCTGCTTTAAACTTCACGTGATTCAAACAGCTTTTAGTGCAAAACTAATTTTCTGTTTGTTTGCTTAGGGAGGAGAGATATGTTTCTTGCAGGAAGACCAATCCATGCACATGACTGAGTGTGAGTCGAAAGTCTGGGTAACGAGTATGGGATTTTGGTAAAACCATATACCCGGCTTCTGAAGCTCAGCAAGCTTCCCTGTGTGGAGGGAGAAGAATTTAAAACAAAGCCCAGGAACACAAAAATCTCACAGCCAGAATGACACAGGGACCCGGTCCAAGCTGAGGGAAGGCCCAGAGTGATGTGACCCAGCAGCTCAGGGGCATAAACCAGCGCAGACGAGCGCAGCAGGAAGGAGCGTGTGACAACAGTCAGCCGGAGGGCAGGATGGTTGGGTTCTCCCACGTCAGCCGTGCCACGAGGGCAGCCCGGCTCGCAGCCTCGCGGTGAAGCCCGTTGTTGTCGTGTCCGGCCTCGGCGGAGGAGGCTGGAGGGTGCACGCGCCTCCCGTGCTGCTGGCCGGGCCGTGACGAGGGCGCACGGGGGAGCGGCTGCCGCAGCTCGGCCAGCACGAGGGCATCGTCACCCGCTCGCCTGAGCTCCCGCAGGGCTCGCGCTCGGCGCCGGCTGACGAGCTCCAGCCCGCTGCGAACGGGAGCTGTGGGGCACCAGCACAAGCCGCCTTTTCACCAGCGTTTTAATGAGTGTTGCCTCACGTCGGCGGCCAGCTCGGGAGAAGCAGAGGAAGCAGCAGAGTGTCTCAGGTGGCGAGCGGTGCCCCCAGCTCCAGCAGCTCCCGTGTGGCTCTGCGTCTTTGGCAGGTCCCTGATGGGGCAGCACGTTGCACGTGGGAGAGGCCCGAAGCCCACGCAGAGCTGGAGGGGCAGCTTGACACTCAGAACCCTGGGGTGATGGCAGCCCGTGTCGAGCTCTCCCAGGAGCGGATCCAAGACCACATCCCCGGGCAGGCAGAGCCTTCTCCTTCCTGCTCAGTGCTCTGCCAGAGAGCACAAGCAGCCTTGCCAAGGCTGCTCTGCAGCCACAGCTGCTGCCGGTGATCTGGCTGATCTCTTATCTCGCCTTATTCCACTGCTCACAGCCGTGAAACCAAAGCCTAGACGAGGTGTCATGGGTGAGTTATGTTAGGAGTAGCCAAGCCAAGAGCGATTCTGGAGCGAGGGCACTGCCGGCTGGATGGGAGAGCTCAAAGCACCAGGGCTGGAAATCAGCAATAGGAAGCGGTTTGAGAAATCCCTGTCTCACCTTCGCTTGCTCATCCAGCCACTGTCTGCTCCGGGGGCTGGTGCGGGATTTTGCCGGAAGGCGGTCGAGCGTTATGGGTTGTGAGGTGCTCAGGCACAACCGCAAGCGTCAGGCCTGTGAGTCAGCTATTGCCTGCATCGTTGCTGCTAATGAACGTCTTGCGGCTGTCCCCCAGGACGCTGGTGTGCTGCACGCTCTTGAGCTTGAGCCTTCTTTAGCCCCGTGTTTTCCCATTGCTTTCCCTGGGTTTGAAACAATCAGGACTCCAACAGATTCTCCAACAGCAGTTGGAAGACATAGAAAGAAACAATACCTCTCTTATCTGGCTTGACTCCTGAGTTTAGGCAGGACTAATGAATTCTTTGGCCAAAGTTGAAGCTGCTGAGATAATCAGATACTCCACACAGAGCATCATTTTCTGCATGCAAACACATTCATACAGTCCCTTTCTGAGTCTTAATTACCAGCTGGGTCTAAAGATAAAAAAAACCCTCATCAATCATAAACCAACGTCTTTGCCTGTATCAAAGAAGCAGGTCCACACTCCTGTAACATCATGAGATCCTAATAACATAACTTATTGGTGCAGAACTAGCTGAGCTTTTGGCTCTTTATAATAAGTAAGAGATAGTTTCCCCTAAGGACTGATCTTAAGCGGGGCTGAACATCCCATGAGTCCTTTCCTGGAAAGTTCATCGTGTTTGGTACATTTTTGAACCAGACCGATTGAAGAGTGATGAAATATGAATATAATTCTTAGCTAGGAAAATTTTCTTTGTCATAACCACATCCTGACTTAGGACACCACGCTTGTAGTCACCTTATCCAACAGCACTCGTTGCAGTCCATCAGTGACAACAGGCAAGAGCGCTGCAGTGCAGACAGAAGAAAGGCAGAAGAAAACTTCACCAAGCAGCCAGCAGAGAAGAGATGGGAGCCCCCAAATGGGTGTCCTCACCCGTGTGTCGGGCTATTTCCAACACACGTTTTTTCCATAATAATGTACGGTTTTCATCAGAACGTGTCCGAATTCCCTGCTGGTTCTTTCAGCTTACGACGCTGCTGGGCTGGGTGTTGCTTGCTGCCCACTTCGGCTTTGTGTGTGTATCGCTGGTCCTCTAATGGAGAGCTGCAACCAAGGGGAAGGAAAGGAGCAGAGGGGAAGCAGGAATGACTCTCACCCCAGCAGGAATTGCTTCCCACACGAATCTGCTGTAACAACAGTTATTGGGGTTTGCTGGCCCAAAGCCATGAGAATAACGGCACGAGAACAGTATGACAGCAGCAAGGGAAGTACAGCTCGAGAAGCGCTGGAGAAGGGTGCCACGTGAGAAGAGCCAGCGCCTCGGGTGGCCACGACACTGACACAGTCTGAAACCTGGGAAAATCCACTGATTGGCATCCCACCTTCCTCCTAGACTGAGCAGGTTACCTGCAGCACCAGGTTAGACGTGGGCCTGAACCTTGAATCACCCAGCTCCATCTTGGCTGCGGAAGCCTGATGATCCATGGTTCACCTCTCAGTTCTCCAACCAACCACGTCAAAGGCCTGGCTGGGATGTGTCGCAGCTTCCAGGCATGCACTCATGTCTCTCTCTGGAAGCCAGAACAGAAGGCTGCCAAACACCTTGGTGTCTCCCAGGCGTGAGTCAGGAAGTGGCTGGGGCATTTGTTCAGATTTGGGATTTGCAAAGCGCTCCCATCCACAACCATAATCCCTCCCTTAGTTAGAGATTACCAGTTAGCTTTTTTAAAAATCTTTTTTTCAGAACATGATTGGATGAACAGATAATTCCTGTTTCTTGTGTTAAAGACTACAAGTTAAAGCACTTGCCCATAATTGCAAAGCCTGGGGTTTATATCCTCAACCTGAGAGGTTTCAAAGCTCCTGCTTCCCTTTCCAGGTGTGCATCCCTACAGGTTTTCTAGGCTTGACTGAGAGAAGGAAGGCAACGTTCCTGGTGCTCCACATGCCTAGTTGTAGCCTGGCTATCAGAAGGGAGTGGAGCCTGCAAGAGAAGACAAGCAGAAGCGATCACGACTGTGGCGTATAGTCAGGGCTTCCCTGGAGCGGTGAAGGAGGGGCATGGTTGGGCCCTCTGGCGCTTGCTCGAGGTCTTCTCTGGTTGTGCTTCATGCAAAGTGTTCAAACAGCGCTAGGAGTTAGGAGCAAAGCTCTGGCCTTGCCCTTCCTGGGCTCAGCACCAACGGGCTGCTCACTGGTGAACTGGCTGCTCTCCCTTGGTCTCTCCTCATGCAGGGCCCATCTTCAAACAAAGGCATGGAAGGGTCCACCGGTCATCAGCTCACACTAACGACTAGACCCTGCAGTTGGTGGCTGTGGACATCTGTTCCAGTTCTCAACTCATAAGCTGCTTCTAGACACAGCCCAGGCTTTTGTTATGTGTTTATGCACCAGCTAAAATAACACTGTCGAGAGTCCTGATATTATCTTGCTACTAATTACTCAATTAAAGCTAGATATGGAGTGTTAACGATAAACCTCATCCTGATTTCTGAGGAGAATGGAAAATAGGGTCAGCTGTCCCAGCTCTGGTTCCATTAAAGCTTTTTGCCATTTTCATTATAATGTGATTTTCATGACTTAATCCATTATTTACTGCAGAGGAAACCAAAGGTGGACAGAACACATTTACAGTGTGAAAACACCGTTTGAACCAATTACTCTTTTACAAGGATCTGCTTTATAACTGGTCTCCTGTGGCTACCTTTAAAAATAACACTATTTAAAATAGATGCTTAAGGGATGAGTATCGAGTCTTGGCATTGCAAATGCAGACATTAGATCACAGTGACCCTCTCCCCTCTCCTGGGGACAACAACTTTCCTCTCGCTTCCAAGCCATCAGATAATGTGTGGCTAAGTAAAATGAGCCTAGGTCATTAGGCTGCTCACATACCCTCCTAATTGGTGACCTGCTCCTTCAGCGTTTCAAGGGATCTAACACCAGGTTATGCTTCAGTTTCACTCCCCGCAGAACTTCTTGATCAAGCTAAGCTAGGTTTTTGATTTTCTGTTCTAAATAACAGTGGTTTTTTTCCCACAATAAGCTCTAATACCCATGAGTCCAGGGCTTGTTTTTATATCTCACTCAGTTTACTGCATCTCCTTGATCAGCACCGTGTTTCCTGCTGTCTTGATGGAGTCTCCCCGGGTTCGGCGGTGACTCAGTGTGAGACATGCAGGAGAGTCAGCACCACTTCACCGTGCCAGGCTGCTCACAGAGCTCCCTTACCACGTGGACGTCACTGTGGTTTAAGTGCTCCGACGAGCTTGTCATCAAAAGCGGAAAATTTAGGAAAGCCCAACTCTGTGTTCATAGAGCTCAGCTGCTCATTTAAGATGCCTAAGCAAAGAGGAAGCAAAACCACAAAGATATAGGAAATACAAGGCAGCTGTTGTCAAGACAAATGCAAACAACACAAATAGTGCTGAGAAATGCACTGTTTATAAGCTAAAACCAATGAGATGTGACTCGATTTTTCCTTCTAAGCTCTGAGAACTTGTATCTGTTATGAAAATGGAGGGAGAAGAAGAGCATGGAGGCCAGAAATGGCCCTACCGAGATGGAAGATGCAGGAAGAACGTAAACGTCTCCATGGAGCGGGTCCTCCGTGGAGTGATGAGCAGGCTGTAATGACTATGAGCTGTACTAATGAACGTGCTTCCTCAGGGGCATCATATTCTCCCGCTGCCTGGCATCCGCAGCTAGGAGCTGTGGATGCTCAATATGCTCCGCACCAAATAGGGGCAGTTTAACGGTCTCATTTCTACAAAGCAAAAAACAGAGTGCCGTGTTTTCCAGAAGGAGCGTTTTTTTCAAGTGGCTTCAAATTTGAGTATTCACCCTGAAGGTTCTTGGGTCTGTTTCTTCATGCCCCTGAA
This sequence comes from Eudromia elegans, assembly GCA_003342815.1. Classification (NCBI taxonomy): domain Eukaryota; kingdom Metazoa; phylum Chordata; class Aves; order Tinamiformes; family Tinamidae; genus Eudromia; species Eudromia elegans. The sequence goes on from PTEX01000078.1 coordinate 57,866, forward strand.
ATTCTCAGCTCCCAATGACGTTATGAAGCATTGTGGCTATTCAGTGTTTTGGAAAGGGTAGATGCCTTGAGCTGAAACACCTTTTTTGAAGCAATCCTTTGGAATATGGTGAAAATGCAGTCAGCTGCTGTCTTTAAATGAAGGGAATAGGAGAAAGTAGACTAGATCATATCTTGTCCTTGCCTTTTTATCCAGCCACTCAGAACACCTTCTTTTCACTCAGAAAGAGCATGTCTTGAGATTCTGTGTCTGCTCTTTCCTCTGAGAAGAGTCTGCTTCACTTTATGTCCCCTACAAAATTCAATATCATAAAGGAGAAGACGTTTTCCTGCACTGGTTCATGGCTTGTTACGAGACCAAATGACCCACAGGACCATCCTGTGGACTGAGTTTGCCAATATCTTGGTGGCTGTTTTATAACTTCTAGAAGGTACCCAAACCAAGTCAGAGAAGAGTTATGGCAACGCTGCCAGAAAGGCACATCTCTATGCTGAAATACCTTCTTTTTGGAGCGAGTCAGTCTTGTAAAGCTTTTTATTATGGGGGCGTAGAGCAATGGCAATTTGCTAGATCTGAAGTGATGGCCTGTACATCGAGTTCACGCTGCTTTAGTGTTTTGAAAGCGCTCAGTGTTGTAAGCGTCTGTACTCTGGCCAAATCCAGCATGAGTATCATCACTACTGCACTCCCTGAACCCTCTCTCTGTCATTTCAGTAGAAGTTGCTTGTCATGAGCTCTGTTAACACACTCCACTTCTGACAAAAACATCCTAGAAAACATCCCCTGTGATTGCTGTCTCACGCGTCTTGCTAATCCACAGGCCTGTCTGTTCACAGAGACAACTACTTCCAGAGAAGGATTCTTCCTTCCTCCTAACAGCCACGGAGGATACTTGTCTGGGGTACCCAAAAGCTGCTGCCTCCCTGGAGGAAGAAGTGCTGATTTCTTTCCATCTGGGGAAGTCTTACTCCAGATAACACCAGGAACAGTACCAATGCTGAATGCCTGGATGTCCTAACCTGATCTAAAGGTCTGACAAAGAACATAGCTCTGTAGCCTAGTGATGCTTGGGATGGGATTCACGGCATCACGTAGACGGGCAGGCTCATAATCACATCCTATGGCTGAAGGTGCTATGAGCAGAAGCAGAGCAGCTAGGAGGAAAACAAGGTGTCATGGGGAACCTTGCCTTCACCACCCTCTTCTTCACCTCAGACCCACCAGCAAGGTCATTTGTGGGAATCCTCATAGCTTGCCAGGAGTTCTTCAGCAGCAGGAAAACACTTCCCCACACTGAGGCGGCTGCAATGAAAGCTGAAGTCGGAGGTGTATGAGGAAACAGCCCATGGCACAGAGAGCTCTCGAGCTGCTCCCCAGGCTAGGGCAGGGCTGGCCTGGAAGCTTCTCAGCGAGGCGTGACAGGGCTGAGTTCTCAGGAAGGACCCGTCTCCAACCCAAGTCTTTGAGGAAGAGAGCAGAGACTTCCTGATTCAAGGGAACTAGGGGGAAAACGCCAAGATATTTGTGCAGGGCCACATCAAAGGAATGGGCAGGAGTAGCACCACTGCCCAGCAAGACTAGAAAATATAACTACAGAGAGATGGTAAAATTCTGTACACCAGCCTTTGTGGAAGACATGAACCAGCATCAGACACAGCAAAGGACAAGCAAGTGTTAGTCCAGATGGACTTTGCTTTCTTGTAGGACCCAGCCTGGCACCGCTTTTCTGTTAAAAAAGGAGTGAAAGGAAACAAAAAAAGGAAAAGGGAGAGTGTTCTCTGGAAGCAGCGTTTGGTTTCCTGATTAACACTAAGCTGCCTTTGTTTTATACAAAATTTTCTCTGAGCAATTGCAACTCCCAAACTACAAGAGGAAGAAAAAGGGAGGAAATAATCACCAGAGAAGGGAAGCACACACAAACACACATACAAGTCAAACAAAACGATCCTGCAAGCGTTGCAGGTCGAGAAAAGCTCTGTGAAGCTGGAAGAATGACTGTGTTTCCCGTGATGCACTTGGCTCTGTGACAGGAGGTTTCCTCCTGCTTTTCTGCCTCAGTAAAATTAGGAGCGTAAGGATGGAGCTCAGGGGATCTGAGTTCAGCTCCTGCTTCTGCTGAGCTTCCTGTGAGGCGCAGGACAAATTCTCACAGCTCTCCGGGTCTCACCTGTAAAACAGTAATAACTTCTTCGTCTGCTTAAATTACTGGTTCCTCCTGTGGGTTTCTACCAGACCTAGAGTAATAGCGCCCTAGGGTATCATTAGACCCTCTGGATGCCACTGTACTATGAATAATAGTGTTTATTCATCATTAGAAACACGTCAGCACCATCAGAGTGCGCACACAGAGCAAGTAGAACAGTGTCTGACAGTCATATCCTGCCATGTAAATCTTTGGATGGGAAGGGAGAAACTTTCTGTAGATAACATAAAATCCAGGGATGGCCAAACTCTTCCTTTGGGAACTATAGGAGGAAAACAAAGGTAAAGGGTCACTTTTATGCTAGAAAACAATGCAGTAATACCTTGTGCAATGTGTCTCTAATGTGTCAGGGCAGCTCCTGAAACTTGCAGCTCCTGACATTGCAATAGTGATGGGTCTGAGTAGTGCAAGTCCAGCCCAAAATATAAATAATAACAGTAATGACCCTAATTTTAACATATATAGTGAAGTGACAATAAAAATGATGGATAAGTCTTCCTGAGTTGCTGCTGAAGGGCTGAATTCAGGTCATTCAATCTGATGGTCTCTGTGACTGCTGCTTTTACCCGTGTGCTGGCAGGGGCTGCACCCGCTGGACCGGCGCGCTCCAGGTTGTGGGTCCAGTCCACCTAAATGAACCCCATGCTTCGGATGCTGGGGAGCTGCTCTTAGGGTCTTGTAGCACAGCTACAAGTGGGTCAATCTATTCCGAAATGGCCCTCACCAGCCAGAGTGACAGATAAAAGGAGGCCACTGCAAAAGCAACTGTGAGAGGATCTGTTCTTGTGCTCGTAAAATCTCTTCTGTTCATATAGCAGGGAGGGTCGTTCGGGTTCTGGGCTGCTTATACAGATACGAACCTCATGTAAATGTTTTGAAGCTAGAGTAGTTACTGGAGATCTCAGCTGATATAAATGAGGTCAGAACTTGTTTCTGGGTCCTTTGGCTGAGTCTTATTGTTTGGTCTGTGCTGAAGATAATCATCTCTGTGTCCTGAGAAGACTCCATCTAAGCACCTGCTATTAGAAGGAATTGCATGCTGAGGGGAATGGTCTGGTTAACGATGGGGCTGGATCTGGAAACAAAGAGCAAGGAAGGCCTCTGTACTGGGAAAGGAATTAAACAAACCATGATCTCGAAAGAATGAACTGGGTGCTGGCGAATCAGGAAAGAGTTGCCTGAGTGCCCATGGGTAACTGCAGGCAGCAGATGCCTCCTCCTCCAAGCACGTCTTATCCTCTGCTTGAGTGAAACGTTTCAGCTCAGGAGCCCTGAAACTGCCTTCCTGCACATCTTACCTGCACGGGATACAGCCCTGAGCGGGGCCTTCAGCCGCTGCCACGCTACAAATGCCACGAGCAGCCTCATGACTTTGGGTCACATTATTCCCCAAGACCGGGAAGCACTGACCTGAGCAGAGGAAACTGAACCAATGGCCATTTTTGTATTCAGCTTTTTAACACTTGGATTTCTTTGAAAACCTGGAAGGAGGAAGACATTCAAAACCCACCAAATTTCCATGGGACCCGAAGACCCAGATCCTGCCTTTACAGAAGTCCTGGTGTGCAAACTCAGTCAACACGTCACGTGTGAGTGACGTACAATGTGCCCACCGTGGCACAGCCAACACCTCTGTGTATTGCCATTGCTCTGGGCTTGTTCTGAAACGAAACAGTCATTATTTGCAGCATGTGTCTGCTCGAAGCCATTCTCTGGACTGTTCACATCGTCACCCGTGCCAGGAAAACGTGCGTATTTCCATGCAAAACCCATTAGTGCACCCTAGCTTCGTAAATCCTCCACGTTCAGCCCGTGGCCTAACTCCTGCGTTGTGTCAGAGGACGGTGATGGTGCATTAACACCCGTGTTCCCTGCCCTGCTGACACGTAACAACAGCAAAAATGAAAAGAAAAAATAGGGGAGTTATTTAACCCTTACCCTTGCACTAAAAAATGCCTGGAATTTTAATCTGTGGACAAATCATGCCAGGTTCTCAGCGCTCCCTACAAATCTCCCATCATGAGAATGTGAGGGGGAAATACTGTTTATTTCAGACAGAGCGACTGAGAGATAGAAAAGCAAAGGGCTTGCCCAAAGTCACTGTGTTAAATCCACTGCAGAAGCCATAACAAATGCCCACAGATTGCCAGTCCCTTGCTTCAGCCACAGGGAAATCCCATTTTTGGGATCTTTTCAGATGCTCACTCAGACCAGTTGACCCCAGCATGCAATTGACCTTTGCAAGATTTGTGGTTTCCAACATGGAAAACAATTTTCATTTTAGACATTTTTTGTTATGGGTGTTATTCCAGACACACCGAAGCAGCTGCAGCTCTGCTGTCACCCAGCAAACCTGACGTTGTGGCACCCTTTTCTCTGTCCCTTGACTCTTCCTCTTTGGTGTGGGAACTCATCATGTCTCTCATGCCAATACACTCCCTCATTCGTTTTGTGAACGTAGTAAAGACGTGTTAGAGGGTGTTTTATGTGAACTGAGAACACAAACGCTCGCACAGCCCTTGGGAGAGGCAGCCGTGCCCCACAACAGAGCCGCGGTGCCAGCCCAGTGGAGCCTCACCGGGCTCTGGGGTGCCGCCCCTGGCATGTGGGATGTACTCAAAGTCACTCGGAAGCTGGCTAGCTCTTCCATGGGGGGTCTAACGGAGGAAATATGGGGTGAGGAGGAAGGAATTTGGGAAGAGATGAAGAGGGCCGGGAATGGGATGGAGCACCGCGCTGAGAGCGCTAGTAGTGACGGGTTAGAATGGAACCGCTGCGAGAGGAGCTCTGTTCCCCAAGGGCCCTGGTGGGGAGCAGCACCTTTCGGAGTGTGACCTGCTCCACCCCACGGAGCCACGTGCGGCCCCCACGCCCTGCACGGTGCTGGCCCCAGCACCATGGAGCCCTTCACTGCCACGGGCTCCCATCCCCTCCGCTCGTCGCCACTGCGGGACGCAAGAAAGGACCCAACATCGGCCACGTTCACACACATACGGTAGAGGACCCGTTCCTAGGTCCCTTCCAGCTCCCAGCTTCCCACCCAACCAAACAGGGAGCGTGAGGCACCAGGTTCACCTCCCTCCCCTTGCAAACACTGTGTCCGCAGGCCAGCAGAAAGGAAGCACCAAAGAAGGCGTATTCTGGAAAATCAGCAACATGGAAAGCTCTTTCTTAATTATCTTTTTTGTGTCTACAGGATGAAATGGCCTTTGTGGTGTTTCTGCAGCTTTTGGGTCTGCTGAGGCAGAAGAACCCCCCCTTGCAAGGCTCAAAGGACCTTGCTCTTGTGCACTTGTGAGTGGAAAATCACGCATCTTCCTAAAGCACTGGAGTATACCGAGCGTATGTGGTGTGCTAAGCTCCTCCACGTCCGCATGAAAGTGGGTCAGTGCTGGCCAAGATATTTGAAAGCAGAATTGTCGGTGTTATATGCTTTACTTTGCTCTAGTACTGTGTGTAAGTGGAAAGAGGAAGAGAAGACACACAAATGAAAAAAGAGAACGCCAAGAATAACAAAAAAATATATTCCAGGCTCCAAGAAATTATTTTGACACCAGCTTTCACATTTCTTTATTATCACTCCTTTGGGCAAAGTCATCCAGAAGGACAAAGAGAAAATCATAGTGCAGGCTACGATACAGAACCTGCCTCTTTTAGTAGGTTGGATGTGACAGATAAAATAAGACTCCAGGAGCCAAGCATGAGAGAAAATAGGAAAAGTTGTTTTTCTCTGTTGCTGTTTTAGGAAGCAGAGAGAGGGGTGAACCCTGTGGTATTAAGGGGGCAGTTGCCCAATCCTGAACTTTTCCTGGATGGACCCACACCGTGAACATGCCAGACACCTCCGAGGGCTGTGATGTCCAGGACAACTCTCAAGACCTGCTGTGCAATTCCGTGTATCCCACAGAGGTGCCGAAGAGCCAAGAGCCAGGAGTGGCGATGGGGAACATCGTGGAGGACTCCTGTGCTTGGAAATGCTGTTTCTTATCTTTACACAAGGTAGCAACAGTTAGAGAAGATGAGATGGAGCTCCCTTCTAATAGCCCTCAGCAGGCACCCCACTCATGAGGCTTTCCTGCTTTTTTCCATTTCTTTTCCCATACTCCCAGTGCGATATCCTCCCAGCCCACTCATGATCAGGGAATTGCTGCAATCCCTCCTGCCAGGATCTGTTCTCTTCATTTTCCCGCTTGGTCCTGCCTTAAAAAGGTCCTACTTTGAGTTCATCATGGGTAACAGACACATCCCCGTTTTCTTCTACTTCCCTATATGTTTTTCCACCCTTTTTTCCATGATGAAATTCCTCATCCTTCAGAGGGGCATCACTTCCACAGAAACGGTTTGCTGGCCTTTGGGTTGCAATGCGATGCAATGCACACGTGCAGTACAAGGTCTAGTTCAGACCTTTGGGACAGGTTGGATTAACGCTCCTCTCTGTCCTTCCGTGAGGCTCCTTTTCCCTCAGGATTCTTCCTGACTACTCCGTCCTGGTACTGTGCCTGAAGCTGATCCTGTCTGTTCTCCCAGAAGGAAGAAAATTCACAGGACTCAAAGGCCCTGCCACGTATTGTGTTTGAGAGGAACGTGCTCCAGTGGCTCTTGTGCTGCTTGGGAGAGCAGTAACCACCTCCTGAGCTCCCCCATGGCCCTCAGAGAGCTCTGTAGGATCTGATCCACCCGGCTCCTGAGGGCTTCCGAAGCCGGGGCCTGCGCTCCTCTACCTCGCGAAGGAACACGACACGACCTGTTGTCAGCGGGGCCAGCTCAGAGCAGCACGGCACCAGGCAGGACCCATGTGCCGTGGGACGAGGCGGAGATTCACAGAACTTAGCACCAACAGAGCAGGGGAAAATGAACCCAAAATGGACACGAAGAGAATCTAAAGCACAGACCCGGCTGGGCTGCGCCAGCTGGGCCCGGGACCGAGGAAAGGGCCCTGGCCCGAGCTCAGCGCCGCAGGTGCAGCCAGGGGAGCAGCCAACAGGCCCGGGAGCCATCAGCGACTTGGCGCCTCCGGCTGCTCTGTGTCAGCAGCTTGGCCCTGTCCTGGGCCATAATTCCTCTATGCCCCAAAAAGCAGCTGGCACCTCTACGGATCCAACAGGTCTCCGCTCCAAAGAGCCTCTGTACAGGGATAAGGAAGGAATGGCTGGACCACAGATGGAGAAAGAGACAAAGGAGGTTGTTGCAGACTTACTACTACTCAGTGTAAGCGTAGGCACATTTCAGATGAAGGAGAGGACCCGGAGTGTGGAGCCAATAGCTCCACAGTAAAGCAGGTCAGCACAGTCTGGCAAGGGCAACAGCGGTGTATTTTGCTGCTGTTTTTAAGGATCTCAGTGACTCTTTCTCCCAAATTCATCACAGTTGCAAAGCATCAGTGCTCTGCATCACTACGTTAGAGGAACAGTGGGCTGTTCCTTCTGAAACAGTCACGGCATGAACCCTGAGAGGAGCAGAGCGCTCAAGCTCCGCACATGAGCTGAATAAAATCTCTGTGGAACCTCGTAAGGTTTAGATGTGGCCTAGGTGCCCATGGGGCATTTCTGGTTTTGCCTCCAAATGAATTCCTATGGTTCTAGCTCTTTCTCCCTCAACCCTACCAACCCTGCCTGCATCCCTATTTTACAACTCTGCTACCTCCACATTGAGACCATTCCTAAAACACCAAGATGCACTTGAATTTTCAGAAAGGAGGCCTATTATTTCAACTTGGTTTAAGATCTTGATTTACGATTCATATATAACAACTAAATTTTGTCTTGTTTTCTAGAGGGAACTGCATGGAAATTGGTCTTTGGGACTTTATCGTGGTCCAAGAGGAGCGCTTCTATGGGAAACAGGTGTCCTAGGCACATGGTGCTGGCCTCCAAATCAAGCCTCTGATAGCTCAGGAAAAGCAAAATGCTTTTATAAAGATCTGCAGTAAAGATTAAATGGAAAGGATGGTTCACAGCAAGAAGAAACTATTCAAAGCAAATCATTCCTTCTGTAAAAACAGACATTTGTTGGGAGCACGTTGGCTGGAAATTTAGAGAAAATATCTTGTGAAATGTTTCTGTGAAAGGATGGGTTGAAATACCTGGCCAGGCTGTGCTTCCATCACAGGTCAGCCCGTGTTAGCTGAAGGTGGATGGCTTTGGGTTGAGTCAATGTGGTTGTCCTTGCAACACTGGCCTTTCTGCTGAGAGAAGCCGCAAACAGGCACCCATCATGGCTGCACTGTCGTGATGAGCAGCAAAATGACACTTAAAGCTGAAGGTTGACAGGGAAAGCAGAAGAAAAATGATCTTGGGGACGAAAAAGCCATGGCGAGTTCGCCAGGCTGCCTTCTTGGGTCTGATTCCTGTTTGGGGGTGTCGTTTTTAAGTGACTCCAGGTTTCCTGGGGCAGCGGCAGAAGCCATGAGGAATGTTCTGGTTGGTTTCCCAAAGCAAAGTGCATTTGCAGGAGTCGAGCGCTAACTTTGCCACTTAATGCTGATTTTCAAGCGCTAACTGCAGGAATGGGTTTTCTCATCAGAGCCAAAGGGAAAGAACAAAACACAATTAGCAGAGAAATGTGTTCAGCTCGCCACTGTAGAGCAGGGCTAGGATGGGGCTCATGAGCCCTGTACTCTGGTGTTTATATTACATGAATATTGAAAGGAAATTTGAAGAAAGAGAAGCAAAATCTCTGCGTCGGTGCGTAACTGTGTTGCATTTTATAGATGAATGATAATGTTTGATGGCTTCAGAATAATAAGGGAACTTGGGGTGTTCACTGAATGTGACCTTTCAGTCCTGTCTGTGCTATATTTTCTGATGTAATTTGAACTGAAGGTCCCGTTCACTCAGGCTTCATCGGAGGGAGCCACGCGCACGGGGGCGCGGAGGGAGCGAGCACAAGCCAGTGCATTTAAAGCACAGTGACATTAGGAGACCTGCGCAGGGCGTCGGGCTGAGAACCTCGGGGATCCTTCCCCTCCCTCCCGCACAAAGAGCTGCCCTCGTGCTGATCCGTGCCCAGCTGACGGGGCTTAGTGAATTCATAGCTGTGAAGTGCTTTGAGATTTCTATATGAGAGAAAAGCAGGTGCCAAACATTATTATTTACACTAAGTAATTGTCTAAAGAAAACCCCCGAATAAGATCTTTGTTCTCCACTTGCAAATGTATTCCCTTAATGATGCCTTTTTCAAACCTTTTGAGCTATTAATGGGTCTGTGCGTTTAAGAGCTGGAAATGAGCCACCCCAATGGTGACTGGCTGTTGTGAGAGGTTTTATTCATCGTGGGGAAGGAGGGAGGGTCTAGACCAGGCCAGACCGGAGGCAGACATGGCTGAAACGAGACAGCGAATATCTGGAAGGAGACCATGGGCTGGGATACACCGGGGATCTGAGGCAAGGAATGAGGAGAAATAAGACAAAACGAAACACAAACCAACGAGACCAATATGACACACACCAACTTTAAGCCCAAATCAGTTTTTTCTTTTAAATAAGCAGAGATAACTAGTAAGATCTGTGCCTAACTGGATCAAAGTAGGTTAGCTATACAGAGGGAAAATACAAGGAAACTACTTAAGCCATGGAAATTTCCTTATGCAAGAGCGTCTGCTCATCCTGAAGCAGAAAACATCACCATGGCCGTCGCCATCGTTGAAAGGGAGGGCGAGCGTGGACAAGCTGTAGCGGCACTCGAGTAGCATGTAGCTCTGGTAGAAACCAGCGAGGGCCCGGTAAAATCGGTGAGACCAAGTAGAAATGGGGCTGGTTTGGAGTTCTGCTCGTCTTCCTTCCCGTTGGCTGCTGCGGACCATCTGTGAGACATCATCAGGCCTGGCAAGGAGGACTGCTGGAGAGCGAAGACTTCCCTCCACAGCCATCAGGCACGCTGGTTTGGGCCAAGGCAGCCTCCAGAAGGGACACAGCGGTGGGTTAGAGCATGTACCAGGCCCCCAGTGCCTCTTCTGGGGAAGGAGCTCTCACATGAGGCTCTACATTCCTCTTACCCTTTCGACCAAGCTGTTCCAGCCCAATGAGACCACAGCTTTGGCACGGATTGCCAAGACTTTACCAGAGATTAGCCAGTCTTTATTTAGTCTTTCTTTAGAGAGGAATGCTTATTTTCACATTATAACTCATGGCAGCAGAGAAATGAGCACCTGTGTCATTAAGGACATTTCTTACAAGGCTGTGCCAGCAAAAAATAACCTTAAACATCTGTAATATCTAGGGCAGGCACTTTTTTTTTTCTGGCCATGAACTGAAAGGGATTATAAAACCCTGTTCACAACTACTCATAGAAAACTGAGCCTACAAAATGACCCCGCACCCCATCTGCCTCCTGATGGGGACCCAAAGGCAGCCCCAGTGACTTTGACACGACGTTCTCTGTGCTCGCACTTGGTTTATTATCCACCTCCTCCGTCTTTTGCAAATATTTCTGTTGAGATTTGCTCTTAACAACAACCGCCCACTCGGATTTCCTATGCATTGCACGAAGATCCTGGGCTAATATGACTGCTTATTAGCACAGGGGTTTTGTGCTAATGCTAAGTGAGACGCGGGGAGCTGGGGCGGCAGGTAGGGACTGTGAGAATTAGATGGCAGTGGAGCTCCTGACTTCTGAGTGCTCGAGTGACAGTTTTAACAAATGTCTTTTTTGCAGAGAGAGCAGGAGAACTGGAAGTGCTTTTCCCCAGCTCATTCTGTCTCTCCTTCTCATTCTCCTCTCTCCCTTTTTTTAACAATGATGCAGTTAATAAGATGCTACCCAGGCTCTTAAATTTTTTTAATCTGTGTTAGGTCAGGGTTGCTTTTTTAGGCTTTAAATGCAGCGAACGGAGAGTTTGTCTCACTTAACAGCCTCACATGATGAGTCAGCAGCAGAACTGGGAAGGTCTGTGAGCAGGCGGGCTCCCACTCCACTGCACCCAGGCTGCTCCCAGCCCCTTTGCTTCTTATCCTGAGGTGCGGAGCCGAACCAGCCTGGGATAGGCTCTGGAAATGGCAAAGCAGTACATACATGCAACGTCTGCAAAGCATCACTGCATCACACGTCTTAGCATGTAAAGGCATGTAACACAGAGCAGGTCACCTCGCCTGCCCAAGAACGAAGGTGGTTGTGCTCTCACACCGGTCGTTCCCCTCTCAGAGAGCCAAAGGGCAGCGGGTTGGTAACTGAGAACCATCTTTCCTTGCTGAGTCACCCCCTCGCTGCTGATGGAAAGGGCATAGGGAGGCAAATGTAGAGCAGATCCCATCGGGTGAGCAATGCGTTCCATAATGGCTTTTTATAAGCATTCCACATGGGCAGTAAAATACAGAAGTGAGTGAGAACACAGCACATCCTTCATGGAAAGCCTTGGAAATGTAAAAGGGAGAAAAAAGTCACTGGAGCCTCTCGCTGATATGGGCTGTGGCAACTCTACCTGCTGCTCAGAGCAGACGCTGTTTCCAGCACACACAGAGCACTAACCAAGGAGAGCAAAACTCGACTAGCCGGTCATGGTGCCCTGAGGGTAAACAGGTTGCCAACTCCCTGCGGAAAGGGGCACCAAAAATAACTATATCTGGATCACTGGAGTATTCCGGTTGTCTCTCAAATAAACAACCTCCGCGGGAGCGTTTGGTTCACAGGAGTTTCCCTGAGGGTCTAGTCATGATGCCCAGGAACACACGAAGCTCTTGCTCCAGTCCACAGGATTACCAAGGTGATATCTATTTGTCTTTACCCTTGAGAGAAAGATGTGATTTATCACAAAAGAATGGGGAATTTCACAGGACTCTATCCAGCTCCATGTAATCATGACCTAAAGGTCTTTGTTAAACAGCCAATGTTTTGTAAGGTCCTGGAAAGACATTAAGACAGGTTTAAGGGTACAGAAGTGAAATTCCATTGAAGCTGCTTCCAAAACTCCTGTTGACAAAACTGGAGCCAAGTTTTCCTACAAAGAATCCCTACCCACCTTTCTTTTTAGTTCCCTGGAGCTTTGCTTTAATAGTCATATTTTCCCAGGGGACTAGAAGAGGAAAAGAAAGGGAAATCAGGTTGTGTAGGAGAGGAAGGAACCAAAGTCTCCCTCCACCATCCCTTTCATGGGGAGAGGCTCTTGATGATTCCCCCAGGCTCCCCCCTTCCTTTCGCTCTTGCCTCTCGTCCTTCCGGCACAAAGCCGCCCGCACGCCGGCTCTGCCCCCAGCCTGGGAACGCTCTCCTGCCCCACAGCTCCGGGGCTCCTGCTTTGCAGTCACACTGGAAACGCTGCCGGGCCCGACCCGCGCCGCTGCCCTGCTCGGCACCCCCACGTGCAGTGGCGTCGGGCAGTGACTCCCTTTCCACGCGAGTCCGGATTAAGGCCCTGCTCACCAATGGCTCCCTACCAAATCCACCGATACCTCCCCAGCCCTTCCCCATGCCTCCTGCTGCAGAGGAAGACAAGGGAAAACCAGCAAGGAGCAGCTGTGTGAGAGGCCGGTGTCAGTCTGGGTCTCGTGAAGCTCTTACCTTTAATCACCAATAATCAGAGCCTCGTTTAGACACCGAGCAGGAGATTTTCCCTCCTTTTTTCAAAGCAGCTTTGGTTACAAGCTATCATTCAGTACTATTGCTGCTGGTAGAATTGTCCAGGACACTCTGATTTTGGCTTCAGTGACAATCCACAGCCAGGGCATCCACAGCTGAACTGTGTATTAAATGGAAATTATTTCTCATTTCCACAGAATCACAGAGTCTTTAGGGGTGGAAGGGACCTCTAGAGATCATCCAGTCCCACCCCGGCTCCAGCAGGGACACCCAGGGCACGGGGCACAGGGTGGCAGCCAGGCGCGCTGCAAGGGCTCCAGAGAAGGAGACTCCACAGCCTCTCTGGGCAGCCTGCTCCAGGGCTCCGGCACCCTCACGGGAAATTTGGTGACAGATATTTGCTATTTCAGTAAAACGAGAGTTTTGGCGCTTTGTGAGAGTGGGAAATCTGGAATTTCAGAATCCGCATCCAGAGCGCTTGCTTTGCGATCCTGGTGAACCGTGCTCGCTGCTGTGGGGCCTCTTGCTGACGATGAGCAGCGGTTTGCAGAGCACGGGACACCCACAGAGCTCTCAATGCAGAGACACAGGTTTTCACAAGGGCCTCTCTATTTCAACCATGGCAGAGAATCATTTGATAAAGGTCTGGTTTGGTTTCAAGGATGAGATATAGCTGAGAGGGTTGTGCTGCAGATCAATGCAGGAAAACCACGCCATATCAATTGAATCAATGCAGTGCCACGTCCACTAAGTCCTCGTGGGCAGGTTACACACACAATGCTCTACTATCACCATAGCAAATTCCTCCTTCCAGCAACGGAAGTGGAAGATTTGCCACTGGCATCAATGGCATAAAATATAAAGTGCACGGAATTCAGCAGAAATAAGATAGTTGCACGGGCAGAACAAAGCTGAACCTTTACAGAGACCAAGATGTTATAAATAACACTCCCTGCTCTGCAAAATGCATGTTCCAAAAGCTGGGATTTTTTGGGATATGAGCGAGACAGGCTGCCATAGCTTCAAAGAGATGATCCTACGGCAGCCACGCATGAGGTGTGTCCTCTGTGCACAGGGTACCACGAGAGCAGAAGGAGCTGCCTTGGAAGCCGCCGCTCCTCCCTGGCACAGGCAGCTTCTTGCTTGGGATGCAGGAATGGAACAGGGAAGGAGAGCAGGGCCATTGAGCACTCGCAGTGGGAGAGAAGCAGCAAAACCTGGAAGCGTGTGTCCCGTTTCTAGCACTAGCACAGATTGCATTGGCGATCAATGCACGATTAGTGCAATGGAATGAGGTTAGGCTCCTGGTAAAATTATTTCGTCTGGCTGTATTTATGGATATTCATAAATAGAAACGGGAAAGGGAATGTATTTATTGCACTAGCCCTGAAAAATATTTCAAATGCACTGCCTGCCATCTTCACATTTGCATTATTACTTGGAAAGCTTGGTACCTCCAAGAGAAAAGCTGCTGAATTCAATTGAAAGCTCAATGGTTGGCAGGAGACAGACAAACCACTTTGCTGGCTTCTTTTATCTCCTAATTTTTCATTCCACCAGTGCCACTGCAGTGTTCTGGACACTCACACATACTTAAAACTAAATATCTACGTTTTCTCTGTGAGATACTCTAATCCATTGATTTTGATATAGAAGTTTCTAATAACATTTTCCCTCAAAAAATACCGAAGGTGGTCTCTACTCTCAAACCAACAGCACCTGCTGGAAACCTCATCCAGCTCAAACTGTCCAGCCGCATCACGCTGACCTTCCTCACCGCCTGCAGAAGAGGCTTTGCAAGGTGATAAAGGGAAAGCAGATGAATTTCAGCTCCAAGAACTCCTTGTGGGAGACACCTAAGCAGAAGATCCTAATTGCTTGTCCCGGGGCAGGATCCAGCTCGGTTTGGCTCTGCTCGTTGTAAAGGCGGTAGTGGGACATGGGAGAGAAGCAGATCCGTAACTTTCAGGGCATTATATCCGTGTACCACCAATGAAGCTCGCTGGAAGTCAGTGAGGTGCTGGCTTTCGAGGCTGGAGTCTTCTTATGATGATGGAATCCAGCTGGTGTCCCCCGCTAAGCACAGTGCATGCATTGAGGTCCTCACAGAGCTGCAACCCACCTCGTGCCCCTGGTCCCTCCGGGAGACTCTCCCAATCCCCAGCCTTGCCCGCACGCAGCTTTCCCCCTCCTCCGTCCTCCCGCCGAGCGCAGCCCGTCAGAGGGTGCTGCGGGGCTGAGGACTCGGCCCCAGCACGTGCGTTACGGTGTGAAGGTGACACGAAGTTCACTGTAGCGGGAGCTTGGTGGCGGGAGGACCAAGCAAGCGCGATGGCAGGAGGGGGAGATGGGGCTGGGCTCCCTGCAGACCAGCCCGTGCCACCGCCGTGCCAGCAGGGCCACCTGCAAACACTGCTGCTGTCGTGAGGAGGGAAAGCATGAGCCAAAGGGAACAGGCCAGGGCTGTCAGGTCTCATCTCCTTTTAATTTTCCCCTTCTTTAACAAATGCCTCCAAAATCCAGGGAATCCCTCCCTTCTCTCAAGAGCCTCATCTTTACAAGATTCTTTTTTAATCTAAAAAATTACCAGGCTCCAAAGTGACATTTTTATATATCTAGGGATAAAGTAACATTGTTCTCCTTACATCTAGGTTATTCACCTTGCCCTGCAAATCATGTCAAGTGAATTATGACTTTTATTGCTCTGCCTCGCAGTATTTTCTCCCCACTTATCTGAACAACCTACAAGAATTAGCTCTATCGAGAGCTAATGATTTCTGTTCCTGGCGTATCCCATGGCTGAATCTCCCATGGGACTGTTCTCTCAGGCTGGCTGAACACAAAGCCGAAACCAAAGTCTTTGCTCTGTTATTTGGATGCCCCCGGAGCCCTGGTGCCCTCCCACGGGGATTGCCTGGCCCTTGGAGGCTGAAATTCCCTGGTCATTTCCCCCTCGGTCAGCGGGGAAAGCTCCTCCACGGGAGAGACGGGACAGGGATCCTGTGTGTGGAGTCAGTTCCCTCATGACCCATGGATAATATTTGGTTGTTGAATGTGGATAAATGTGGGTAACATAAGCGTAGGACTCATCATACCTGGATTTGAATGCAAGACCATTTTCCTCAGCTTCCTTTTTTCTTCAGTTTGGGTCTCTCATATTTCACTTACAGAAACAGGCAAACCACAAAGCCCTGTAATCCAAACATTTCTCACCTCAACACAGACCAAAGGAGGAGAAGGAGCTATTTACACTGTTTGTAGGTAAATAAATAAACATACAAATGATTAGGCATGCTGATTGACTTCATCTCCAATACTGAAGGAGTGACTGAGGTAAAGAGAAATTCCATTTCTATGCAATTCCTTGTCTGTTTACCCATGGCTTTCAGTCAGCCTTATAGTGAAGCTAGGAAATCAAGGGGCAGAGATCAAGGCCTTTGAGCTCCTTGGTCTGAATGATTCACTTAACATCACACAAAAGCACCGTGGAGGAGCCCAGAACAGAGCCCATGGCTCAACACAGCCCTGCGTAGAATGAAGTGCATAGATTTTATTAGCAAGCAGTCTATAGTGTAGTAAGTTATAAACAAAAAGGCTCACAGGTCTGAGAACCCAATTTTCTCCTTAAACTACTGAGGTGGACGGTGGTGGAGCAGCTTCGTGCTTTCATTCATCTGCAAGGTGCTCCGAAGGCCTGAAGCCGCCACGTGAAGCCAACAAGAAAGAGGTCTGTTTGCTGGGCTGTTACGCTGCTACCGTCCCCTTTGGCAAGACTAAATGGTTAAATATTCTCCTCTATTGATAATCCCAGATATGCCTTCAAGTTCATTTTTTAGAAGAATAAGGTTACAGATTCGCCCAGGAAACTTTGTTTTCTAGGGAAAAAAACAAAAAGAGGAAAATGCTATTCATAATAAAGGTGGGAGGTAGGAGAGCAGGGAAATGGTGGCCTTAGAACCGAAACAGTGCTACAGAGGAGTATCTAGGTCAGCGTGCAGCAATTCTTTGCAGATGACTGAGATTTACAGAGCTGAAGGCCAACGTTGACTGCGGAGCCGCGCGCCCCTTCGCAGCTCAAGAGCGTAAACCCCGCTCCCCTTTCCAGCCCGCGCCGGTGGGAGGGCAGCCCACGCCGCAGTCCCAGTGAGCGGCGATGGGCGCGAACGGGCCCTGCTCACTGAGCCCCGCTCTACGGAGCACCGGCTGCGGGGAAGAGCTGCCAAAGGGTCTGGATGGAAACGGCCACAGGAAGTGGTCGCCAATCAAATATTGAGCCACCCAGGGCAGATATTTTCCGTCCTAAGCACAGAACTGATGGGTCTACATCCACCAAAAGCCTTTTCTGGCCTAACAAAAGATCTACCTCTGTCAACAACCTTACTGTGCTCAGAAGAGATATGACCGTGGGGAGCAGCCCATGGCTCCCTGGGCATCCACCAGTCATTTATCATGAGGATTTTTCTCCTTCCCACCACTGGGCTTCAATCCCCCTGGGACGGCTCCACATCCCCATATATATCCCCCCTGAGCAGCGGGAAGACTGGCACCTGTCTCTCAAGATTGATGCTAAACCCTGGGTCTTCCTCAGCGACTGATTCATGCAGCTGTAGATTTCCAAGTCAAAAGGGACCATTAGATCATCCTGCCCAGTAGCACCAGGCGTTGGATTTCATAGGGACTTGCACTAATTTGTGTTCTATTAAAACACGTCCTTCAAAGAAAACAGTCCCCTCTCGACTTGACAGCTCCAGAAGATGGAAGAGCTGCTATTTTCCAGTACTGACAGAAGGTTAGAAAGTCGTTCATGACGTTTATTCCTGGTTGTTGAAAGCACAACGTGAATTCTCCTGATGATCTTTATTCCTGGCAGAAGAGTACAGCTCATTTTGTGTTCTGAAGCTCTAAACTGTTAAGCTGGGGTGCCAACCGGCAGCCTAACCTCCCTCGCCAACGGAGATTTAAAGACAGACCACAGATGAGATCACTACGTTAATCAGGATTTGGGGTGGGATTATGGAATAGGAATAAAAGGAGCATGCTAAGAGAAAGGTTTGTGTTTACACAAAGGGAAAAAAAGGTGTTCTTGTGTACACTGAGAGAGAAGGAGCACTATTAACACAAGTATTTTGGGGAGGAACTCATTGTTTGTTGCGTTTTGGGTGGTAGTTATCGCATTATAGGTGTTAATCCGATAATATTCCCAGTGCCCGGCAGCCGGGCGCTTTGTCTGGGCTGCCCAGCCTAGCACAGATCACTCCTTTGTTTCGGACACTGCAGAACTTGCGAGAGCAGCGTTTTTCCCTATGAACATTTCTGCTTGTATCCCACGTGTTCTGATACTGGGTAACTTGCTCTTCACGCTGTCATTATAGGTCAAAGAACAAAAAGACCCAGGGTATAAAACACTCCTTTTAGAGAGCGGTCGACACTGTACTCTTTTCCTGGGGCTGTGCAGAGGTTCAGCATTTGATCTGGTGAAAGGACCTCACACAAACCCTGGGCAAAACCCTGGGCCCACAAAAGCGAGCCCACAGCACTGCTGCCTCGTGCAGGCAGCTCTGCTAAATATGCACGACATAGAAGGTGCCTTTTAGAAAATAAAGCACCTATTAGTGGCTGTGGGTAGGGAGGATGCGGCCTCTGCCCCCTTTTCAGTGTGTAGATCTCTTGCACAGCTGTTTGCTCTCTGTTCTTCACTCCTGCACGGGCATTTATCCCCTCCTGCTCGAGCTAATAGAATGCAAGAAGGCAGGGTGGCCTCCCTGAGGTGTCTGTATGCTTCTGTATCCCGCTAATGTGTCACCCATCCATGGACTGAGAGGCAAAAGAAAAATTATCCCTTGGCCCACACAGGGTTATTCAGAGTCAGGACTCTGAGGAAGCATTGCAATTCACACGGTAAAACTAGTACAAAATGTTACTAACCAAAAGAAGAGGGGAGAGAGAGTGAAACTGTCCTTAGCCCTTAGACTGCTGAATCGGGACCATGCACAGCAACACCCGGGGTTTACCCACCCGCTGCAATAACGAGTGACAGCTGACTGCTTATCACGTAGGTTTTCCTTCCCCACCCCTGAAATTAAGGTCATAACCTCCCCTATTTACTTTGGGGATGTGGTAAATTAGAGCTTTGGCTTCATTACAAAAATTAATTAAAACAGTCACACAATGGCCCCATTCACGGGATTTCTTGTCCCTCCCCGCAGTGTGTCCTCATGTCAGCTCTCCGTGGTTGCAGTTCCAAATTCCAGGACGTGCTGCTCTGCCTGCAGTATTTAGATAAGCAGCCTGGATTTTTCCTTTTGTCCATCATCTTTGCTTCGTTGGAGGGGCTCCTGTTGCTTCTGATTCTGACATTTCTTGACCTTCTTCTTTTTCAAACAACTGTACGGTTGGAGGCTTCCAGCCTGATTTTATCTACTTAGAATGGAGTTCACAGCAGAACTTGAACTTGGACAGAGAGCTGAAACCTGCCCCTGATGATCTCTCCTCACGGACATCTCGGGTGTCGAGGTGAAGAAAAGGATGAGTGTTCAAGCTGTTTTCCTAAGAATTTCAAACACTAAACCCACCTAAAGAGAAAAAAACATGAATATTCTGCACAGTGTCTATATAAGGCAGAGCTGGAAATCTGCCCATTGGAGTATGTTGGTTTTTTTCTTAAGCCATTTCTTTTTAAATGTAATGCTTGTTTGAAAGCTGGATTTATGCATTGGCAGAATAACGTTCTGCTTTTAGAGGAGAAAGTGTTGCATAACGTGTTGTGGGACCACGTTCTGCACTGGTTCAACACCGACTTCTGTGTGCCAATATTACAGAGCTCAGAGAATCCAAAAATGCCCAACTAGTAAACACTGCTGCCTGGTGAGAAGTAAAGGACTATTCAATTTAATCTGGTGTCTTTGCTGACAATTTTATTGTCTAAATATTCATATCACCAGGTTACAGGAAAGGGAGAAATGTCTGCCAAAGGCTTGCACTAGAGCACATACTGACCATATAATGCAACAGGCAGCTTTGATTTATATATGCAATTATACTGAAGTCAAAGTTGAGGTTGCTTGAAAACAGAGCTCAAAGACTATTTTAAAAGGCAGCATCTATTATAAGGCACTTCTTCAGAGTCCTTAGGCACGTTTGTAACTACAGTTGTGAGCTGGTTTTTAGTTTCTTTACCTGTTGCTTATCCGCACAAGGACACTCAGGAAATTTTATATAAATTAATGTAAGGTGTGACTTTAAGATGTATTACTTCAATGCAGCTCTAGCATGTGAAAATGAAGGAAATGAAGCACCTTGCAAAGGAATAATGTCCCCACCATGGGCAACTTGGAATTAGCCTCTCAGGGCTGGTGGGGACGTAGCCCTTGTAGAAGGACAACCTGGAGAAGATGCCAGCTGGCATCTATAAAAGTTCTTCATGCAATGGCCTTAAGGCAGGTGATGGGAGTCTTGGTTGAGGGCAGTGAAAGGTCCCAGCACCTTTTCTGAATCTATCTATCTATCTATCTATCTATCTGTCTGTCTGTCTGAGACGGAAAATGCTAGCAAGAATACTTGAAATTTCCACTACTGGAAAATAAAAACAGCCATGTCCATCTGTAGTCCTGGGCAGCACGGAAGTCCTGATACTCATCTTTGGTACCTTGTGAGCCAAGAGAGGCATTGGGAGGACTTGTTTTCCTATTTGGTGAGGGGAGGAAATGGAAGATTAATTTACTCTGTTAAAAACAAGCAGCTCATCCTCAGTGTGTCCTGACCGAATGAGATCCCGTGTTAGACTTTGCTGAAAGTGTCTTTTTCTTGGGAGAAAAGCTTACGGCTGAAACGAGGCGGCACAGGCTCTTTCTTCGCTGCGCGGTTGTTGCCTCTAGGCCTTCGATGGAGCAGCTCTGTGGAAATCAATCACGGCAAAGCAACAGCAGCCGTAATTTTGCCAGCAAGCAGGAGCTATCGCAGAGGTACCCACGCTGCAGCAATGCAGCTTGGTGATTTCAAAGCAAATCGAAGCACAAAAATCACCTGAATCAAGTCAGAGAAACACAAATTGAAACCCGATTGTTATTTCTCTTGTTTTCAGACCAGAAAATGTAAACAACTGTTCCAGAAAAATGTGAATTCTCCCTTACCTGGTCCCCAGCTGCATATATGAGCAGTGAATTAGCAACTCCCATTAGTTATAATACAGACCCTTCACTAGTGACAGAGAATGGAGTGGGGACTGCTGGCTCACATAAATTCTGCATCTCCATTGCTCTCCTACTCCTCCAGCCAACGGGGTATGGGATAAAGCAAGACCTAGTGAGCACCTGATGACTAAAGGACCATGGCAAGGACTTAGTGGACAGCTCTTTCTCCTAAAGCTGTAAAGAGGAAAACACAGACCACCTTCAAAATATAAACCACCATCAGAAAGCCTTCAACGGGGTGAGAATGCTTGTTTCAGTAAAAGAAAAAACCCAAGTATTCATTTTGTTTCCTCAAGTTTATTTTAGGAAAGCTTCAGGATGAAACATTCCACGTAATAAACCATTTAATGGTTTATTATGCTATTCATTTGCATCAATTTCTTAAAGAGATAATTCAGCAAAATCCTTCAGCCTTTAGCAACCCTTTTCTTGTATCGTATCTCTTCTTGAACCGTCAACCACTTGAAGGAACAGCCCTTGATTCCCGCCTGATTGTATGCTAGATGAGGCAATTTTTCCCTGGGGAATAACATTAGCTAAATTAGGAACACTGTAATTTAAAGGTGATTAAGTACCTTTTGTGATTGTTGCTCTACGACTTCAATCTGATAAGGCTAAGTGCCTGTGTAATCTAGTCTGCTATGGGGCTGCTCACATTCACAAGAGGGCTTAAATCTCTGTAAGATCAGGCCTTAAATTAAGCACCCCAGTTAACCGTTTTCACCGCACATTGACAAAGTATGTATTTGACTTGACTGCAATGGAAATTCACACTTGTGCCTGGTGCGAGAATCCTGAAAATGCCTTTAAAACGTGGGCATTTTTGTCTTGCAGCGGAAGGGAAGCACAGAAAGGCGAGTGGATCCATTCCTGTTGTAAGGCAAGTCTGTTGGCTGAGCTGGGAACGGGCTGAGAACCCTCAAACATCCCGAATTTGTGTCCAGGTTCGCTCCGACCGTCTCTCGTGCTTTGATCCACGGTGCGAGGACCAGCGGGAAGAAGCCAGGCCAGGCAGAGCGACCACACCATCGCTCAGGTTTCCTCTTTGTCTCTAGCAAAACACTCCTGTTCTCTTCCATCATTGGGGTTTCAGCAGCAGCAGACGGCCAAACGTGCTGAGGGATGTCAGAACGTGGGATCCTACGGTGCCGTTGACAGATTTTGGGGTTGACATCTGTTGGGGGCTGCCGGAGCCACCCAACCGTCATGAAGCGGCGTTGGCATTTGCGGTGCAACAGGGTATTTTACGGAATGTCATCACTTGGTAATGAAACATTCCCCTGCAATGATGCCTCACGAGCACAGAAATAGCTTTTGACCATAAAGGTTTTGCAAGTAATGCTTGCAGGAAGTGATTTGCTATCAATCAGTCAAGTAGATCCCAGAAATAACGTGACAGATGGCAACCCGGGCGCAGTCACCAAACTCCTTTTCACTTGCACATTCAACAAGCATTTGGGCTCAGGTCTTTGAGGGGAAATGCTAATTCTGCCTCTGCAGCTGCCTGAAGTCGACTTGCCATCCTGCAGAAAATTCTGGAACTGAAAGTCCCCGACAAGCAGAATAAAATTAAAACTCCTAAATTTTCTTACAGAAAAGGGAAGGAAAAGTTTTCAGCCACAATAGCCTTTTTGGTGCCTTTAAATTACACAATCTTGATTTATTTTGTATCTATTCGTCCTGTGAGCAAACAAAAATTTTTAAATACCATGCTGTTTGTGTTGTTTTTGTAAGTGATATATATGAGGGAATTTTAGGCAAATAGTCGTTGAAATAAAAAAGGATTGAAATGAAAAACGAAACTTTTGAGGGTTTCAGGGTTTCATTTCAATTTTTTCAATTCATTTTTTCAATTTTTTTTCAATTCATTTCAATTCCTTGTCCTCTGAACAAAAAGTCTGCTGAAAACAGGATGCTTCACTTGCTAACAAACTTGCACTTTCTGACTGTTGGACTTTCCCCTTGATCCCTTCTGGCAGGGTCTGTCCAGGTGCTGACTCTGTGATGTGCTGGATTTACGGTGGTTTTGCAAGTTCCTCTGTTTGACACGGTGAAAAGGAACGCGCTCTCCTACACTCTATGACTAATTCACGTGTTACAATTTCTTGAGGTTTGACAATCATCATTCTGTGAAGATTTCTTGCTTAGTACTCAGCAGACATTTGTTTGGAAAATTAAAGCGTTAAAGCAGTTCTTAAAAACTGACCGAAACATTTGTCTCGGTAACCCTTTATTTATAGGAATACATCTGCTCCCATCCTGTCATATGCTCATGTACTTGTTAATTCTTATTACTAGAAGCTTTTCACACTGTAAATTGTGATGCCCAAAACAGAGGTTATGCAAAAGTATCAACTTGCGTTAAAACAAGGACCATCCCAGAAACGTAGCAGAAGCCCCTGTGGATTTAGGGGAATTTCCTTCAGGAGAAGGGTCATAATGAGCCCCAAAAGGAATCTCTCAGACCTCGTGACGTGCACATTTAACCTCCATGCTATGAAAAGTCTCGTGCACCCCAGTACGTTCAGTCTGCTCCTCTAACACCGGCGCATTAGTGCATGCACAACCTCAGCCATAGCATATGCATACATATGCATACATATATATAATGAATTGCAACCTCAATGCTTTGTAGAACTGGTGTTTCAGCATACAGAATGTTAAAACTGAATTAAAAATAGATGTTATTATATATAATTCATGCTAGCCACCTTAAATGCAGGCTTGCTTCGGAAGGACAAACAGACCCATTTAATCCACCATTAAAGTGGGTGTCAGTTGTGCTAGGGTTATATTTTCACTAGCTCTTAACTTGGCCAGGTGCTCTCAGTCGAAGCGTTCTAATCCCCGGGCTCGGGGCACGCGGGTCGCTTGGCATTTTTCGGTCGAAACGCCCCAATTTTGGCACTATGGCCAGGGCCAGGAGTCCGGCCCTGGCGCAGCGCGGACCCGCCGGCCCCGGGACTCGAACGGGCGGGCCGTTCCTCTCCCGCGGCCGCCGCCCATCACTGCGCACGGGCCAATCAGCAGCGGCGGTGCGGGCCCCGCCCCTCGCCCCCCCGCGGGCGGTGACGCAGCGAGGCGGCGCGTTGCGTTGCGCGCGCGCGCGGGCGGGGGCGCGCGCGGGGCGTTGCGCCGTTTTGCTCTGCGTTGCGCGGGCGCGCTGCAGCGCGGGGCCGAGCGGGGGGCTTCGCTGCAGCGCGGCTTCGCTTGACGCATCGCCCCGTGCTGTCGTGGGCCTATATCCACACATATATATTTAATTTTACCCTTTTTTTGCCTTTTTGTTGCGCGGGCGCGGCGGGCAGCATGGGCTGTGCCGCTGCGCGCGCGGGGGCGGCCCGCGGCGCGCGCCCCGGCTGCGCCTAGCGCGGAGCCCCCGCCGCCCCGCGCCCGGGCTCCCCTCTCCCGTTTGCTGCCCGTTTGGGCGGCGCAGGCGGCGGCTCAGGTGCGGCTGCCCCGGGCAGCCGCGGCCCCGGCCTTGCCCCGCGTTCGCGTTGAATTTTCAGCGTTTCGAAATTTTTGTGGTTTTTTTCGGCGGGGGGAGGTTTTTCTTGCCCGTTCCGGGGTGGCGTAGCCCGCGCGGAAGATGGAGGCGGTGATCGAGAAGGAGTGCGGCGCCCTCGGCGGCCTCTTCCAGACCATCATCAGCGACATGAAGGTACCGGGGGCCCGAGGGGACGGCGAGGGGGACGCGGGGACCCCCGCGGCCACCGCAGCGGGCGAGGTGGGGGGGCAGCGCCGCGCTGCCGCCTGCAGCGCCGGCCGGACCCGCCGCGGGGTTCGCTCTTAATTATCGATTTTGCAATTTACCCTTTTCCTGATTTCTTTTTTTTTTTTTTTTTTCCCCCCTTATTCACCTGTTTTTCCCCCCCGCCGCGTTGCTTTGCTGCCGCGGCCAGGCGGGATGCGACGCCGCGGGGTGAGGCCGCCGCGCAGGTGCCGCTGAATAACATGAAATAATAAAACCAATAAAATGGGATAAAACGGGGCCGTTTCCACGCGGGGCTGCCGCGCGCGACCTGCTCCCCACGGCGCGAGGGCCCCTGGAGCCCCGCGGGGGAAGGAGCCCTGGAGGGGTTCGGGGCGAGCGGCCTCCGCGCTCTGGGGCCGCGGGGCCGGGGTCCGCGTGCGCTTGGATGGGGCTGCAGCCCTCGATGAGGAGGCTTCGCCAGGAGCTACCGCGGGCATGGGCAGGACGCGGGTGCTGCAGCCCTCGCTGCCCTCCTTGCTCCTCATCCTCGGAGCTAAAGCAACTGCAATAAAACCTAAAATGGGGAACGGCTGCAGATCCTGGAGTCGCTCTGTGCGTGGAGCCTGTAGGAGATACCTGGCGAAGGGCGCGTGTGGGGTCTCCCAGACAGCGCCCCATCCCCGGTGCTTTCCTCCGAGTAATAACGTTCTCCTGCTCTAAAGCAAGCGGCACGTTGGATGTGTTTGGTGTTCCTCCTGCATGGGAATGCCGCCCGTTGGAAACGGGCTCAGGTGCAGATTTTGTTTTAATCCGTCTCGCCCGTGGAACCTGTTTGGTGAAGACGGATCGCGGGGGCGCCGCGTGGGGCGGCTGCCTGGGGAGCACGTCGCGGGGGTGCAGATTAAAACATTGCAATTGGAAAAGGACGGGGTGGGGTAGAACAAATGGATCCGGCCGCGCCGGGCTCGCGTGTGGGTCGTGCACAAAGGACGGCGCCGGCTCCCGAAACCAGCTCTGCTCCGAGGGCCGCCCCGCGCTGCTTGTGCCTGGGCTGGTACCGGGAAAAGGGGCGTTCGGAGCGCGGGCAGCGTCTGGCAGAGCCCGAGGCTCTGTGCCGGGGTCTGTCCCCACGCACCCGCGTGGCGCCCGTTCCCGCGAGCAGGGCGCTCTGCTGCAGCACCCGCCTTTCCTGCCTCTCCTCCGAAGGATCCGCGCCTCCTCCCTGCCGCCTGCGCTGGTTTTTCCTTCTTTGTGCCCATGAATCAATAGCTCGGGCTGAGGCTGGTCGTGAGCTCTCTTTGGCATCAGTGAAGCTGCCGAAACAGGGTTTGGTTGGAGCGATGCGACTGCTTCTGGTTTTTGGTAGAGTGTGTTAACTTTGAAGCCTAATGAGGACTGTGTACACCAGGGTGGTTAATGTGCCATGTTCTGATAGCAGGATTACCTGTGGTTGGCTGTGATGACTCAAACTATATGATTTTCCTCTAGAACCCCCAAATTTCATTCCTTCTTCTGCAACAATATAGTTATGTAATTAATACTGGACAAAGTAAGCTCCAAAATAATTAAGTTTAAAGCTCAGCGATGAGGGGAGCACTTCGTAATCGAGTGAAGTGAACAAATGAGTCACAACCCTCACATGCTTATGGCGACTTCAGGTGCAGCTGAGGCATCCCTTTCCCGAGAGGGAAATTCGTGCCTTCCGTGCCAAGCAAGGGCCAAGTCCATGTGTGCCGTGCCGAGCACATCTGGACGGGATCGCGTGTGGCAGGTCCACAGCTGGAACAGCACGTGGAAGGTGTGTACTAGGACAGGGCTTAGGTGCTTTGACATTTCCATATCGGATTGAAGAATCATAAAGATGGAGGGGAACCTCTGGTCACCGCAGGATTTTGCCCATTCCCAAAGCGCTGGTGTCCCCCATGGTACCTCCTCAGACACGACGCGCTTGTAGTTTGTCATCTGCTTATGCAAAAGGTTTTGCAAAGTGGTTGAAGTTCATTTAAAACAACAGCAACCGAGCCGTAGGTGCCCTGGCAGGAGTAATTCTGAGCGTCGTGTTCCAGCGTTGGGCAGTTTCCCCGTGAACACAACGTACTTTCTGTAGCTCCTCCTTGGAAGGGAGTGTTAAATCCCGCTGGATCGTAATGCGTTTCTGCCAGCTGGGAAATGAGGTGCTGTAACGTGCTGTTAACTTCAGTATTTCTTGCAGCGCAAAGCAAATCTGTGTAGGTGACTCTTGGTGAGGGCCTTCTGAGCAGGATTCTGGGAAGTTGGTGTCTTTTCCTGCAGAAAATACCCTCTTCGATTCTGCTTTTGCTTTTGAGCCTGCTTTAGGGCGTTGCATCCTTGCAGACCCATCCTTCTATATCGAAGGAAAGAAGAAAAGGAGGAAAATGCACCTGGAAGCTCTGAAATGATCGATGTTTGAGGTTCACCACATGCTTGATGTCATTTCACAGGCCCCTCATTTTTGAGGGTTGGTTTTGACGGGGAAGGGGCTTGCTGTGTGCATGCAGCACTGGACACAGCGAGGTGGGAAGACAAATGAGGAGCATTTGGGCCCATCCAAGTCTCCTGGGTCTTTACTTATGCTGGTTTTAACTAATTTTTATCAGATTAATGCCCCTTACTGTGTTTGAGGGACGTGCAGGTATGAGAAGGGCTCCAAGCTTCATGCCATGGGTGAAGCAGAAGGGAAGGTCCCCTATGAGGAGTGCAAGTTAGAGGTGTAGCTACAGGCAAGGACGTTGCCTTTCTAATTTTTTAGTGTGTGCACCTTATTAGTGATATTCTAGCTGAAGTCTCAGTGACATCAGCCCTTGGCTTGGGGCCGTTAGTGCTATTTTCATGTTCGTAAAGAGGTGGGTCCTCTCCTGCCCATTGCAACTGGTGAGCTCTCGTGGGCCACAACACTAGATTTTATCTTTCAGGTGTTCAAAGTTGTTTATCTAAGCAAAAGGGCGAGTACAGTGATGAGCATAAGAAATATTTCAGTTTCTGCAGTCTCCTACCTACCCTTCAGATATGACTGGTGATAAATAGCTTTTTCATCTTGCTTTTTGTGTAGGGTGGAGCTGGGGTGGTCATAGTGAGAGCCGTTTGATAAGTGGGGCGGGTTTGCTGGCGAGGGATGGCCTTGTGCTTGTCAGGAGAAATCACATAAAGAGAGCAGGGGAAGAAGTTTGTTAGCAGAAAATGAAGTGCTGAGCCAGTCACTCCTGCAAGTCCTCTGCACCTCTGCGTGCCAGGAGAACATGGGAATTTCAGTTACATGCAGCAATATGACAGCTCCTCTGTGGGCTGGGGGTCACCCTAGGCATGAGGAATGCCGAGTTCAGTGACTGTAAGGCGGTCTAGTTTCAGTTGAGCTGTTGGAGATGCTAAGTAGCTAAAAAGGTGCAAGGTGCAGCCTGGGTAGAGGCTCAGAGAAGAAGAGGTGTCCTTGTAACCGGCGCGTGCCGTTTTTTCCCAATCCAGAAAAAATAAAAAAAACAAATTCCCCCCTCCTGCCTCTAAAAGCATCTTGGAGGACAAGAAGTCTGGGTAAACCAGCACTAGACCTGTTGTGTTACCTATCAGAGAGTGATGTTCCCCAAGGGCTGCTTGCTTCCTTGGATCTGAACTTGTGGGACATGCCCTAAAACCTTCAGTACAAAATGACAGGAGAAGTTGTGCTTTTAGGCGCTTCTTCTCAAAGTCCAGAAGTCACTGTGGTTGACACTTCCCTCTAATAATGCCTCCTGCTCTGCAGACTCTGTGTTTTCAGCCCCTGAAGAACATGTTGAATGCCCATGGTCTATCCAAGGGCAGTGTGATACTGAAGAGGAGCGGAAAGGTTTGCGTGACATAGATCAAGATAGGAACTGTACTGAAGGAGTGCAGTTTGGTCTACTCTTTGGTCTCCTCCGAAGCTCACAAAGATGGTTTTGAGTTGGTGCCACAAAGCAGCCGCTGTTGAAGCGTTTGCCTCCCTGAGGGTGCCTTTTCCAACGCAGTGTCAGGGCCGCTGTGATGCCGCACGGTGCTGAGCTCTGCCCCGTGTGCTGGGATCTGAGCTGGCCTTGGTGTGGATTGACTCCTTCCTACAGGGCCGAGACGGGCTGGCTGCCGAGCTGTCTTGCAGCCTTGGAGACAAAATGTCTGGTCGCTTTGTGGTTAGGACCATAGGACCTTTCATCTTCAAAGGGCTCTGGAAGCATGTGACAGCTCCTAAGAATGGCTCTCATTTTGCAGGAAGGCAGGACACTGCCACAGGTTTGGTCGCTTCTGCTCTGTTCCCCCAGGACATGAAGGAGCCAAGTACATCTAGAGCTCCGAGCTAATGAGGGGATGCTCTTCAGCTCCTGGTGTAAACCTGTTTCTGTACTTATGCACCCCTCACTTTGCTTCTGCTTAAGACACGTTGCTGTTTCCCCCTTATAACCCATTGTAGAAGTCATCTGCTCTCACTGCAAACAAATTAATGATCAACGCTGAACACGAGGTCATTAGACCTTTTTTCTGTAGCTAAAATTACGAGGCCTCTCTAAGTGGAGAGGTGTGATTGGAGCACCTTAATCACAGGCTGGTAGATTATGGAGAATTTGTCTGCCTTGTGCTGTGAAGCTGTGCATAAGCTCATCATTTTTCACAGTATTGGTCAACACGTAGATAGCATAGTAGTGTTGTGTAGTTTATTTTAATTCTAGGGTGCTATCTGGTGTACAGTGTGTCATAAATTGCCTTGAGTAGCTTAAAAAAAGGGCACTTACCTTAATTAACCTGTGCACGTTGATATTGAAATTGCATGAAATGCAGTGGTTGTGTAACTGGAGGAATTTAATTTATGGTGTAAAAAAGGCCCAAATTCTCTTCTGTTTTCTTTCTTCTCTGTAAACTGCCACCGTGTTTCTTTCTTGAACCTTAAATTTTCTTGTCGCATAAATCAGGTATGTGCTGTCTAACATTGCTAAAGCCCTTTGTGTAGGAGCTTAATAGTAGTGTCTGGCTGGGGGCTTTCATTGATGAAATCTTGTGCTGAGTTGCTTCCTACCCAAATTGTCTGCAGTTGAGCCAAAGTGTGTAGCTTGGCCCTGGAAAACAACGTTGTTGCTTTTCTCTTGAGCAAAATGGTGAGAAACTAGCCTGTGATGGATGTAGTTGCACCAAGTTCAATGCTTTCCAGAAAGCCGAGCACTAAACTTTGCCAACCCGATTGCTGCTTTTTTCCCTTTGCGGTAGTTCAGGAGACCGTGGTCCACTTGAGCGCTTGTGCACAGGGACCATAGGCTTCTTTTCTTGGGTAGTGGAGCTCATTTTACCTGTTGGTCTGACAGAGATTGCTTAGATGTGCAAGAGGCACTTAGAAATGAGGATTTCTGCTGCTTGTGGAGAGCTCTGGGGGGAAGTGATGAAACGCCAGGGGTGGCTATGGAGGTAAAAGCACAGGGCTGTGAGCTCTTCTTTGAGATGGCACCACGTAGGCATTAACTTGAGTGAGTGCCTCTCAGTGTTTTAATTATCTGAGGTTTTGATCCAGCTGAAATATTGTGGGTTTATAAAATAGCTGCTGCATATGCACAGTGGCCGCTTAATGATGCGCTTGGATGAAAGGCTCTATTGATGAGTCTCTGAGGAGAAATCTGCTCTTCGGACTCGCGGGCTTGTTGAGGCCTGAACGGAAGGATGTGGAACTAAAGGCTTCCTATGGATGGCAGCTCCGTGTCCAGCTCTTTTAATGTAGCATGGGATAAAAGGTTCCCCAGAAGCTGTGACTCGTGGTGCCCCTCTCCGTAAAGAACTTCCGCTGTTTAGAGGCAGGGAGGACGTGTGTTTATGCATGCTACATTTTCACACAGTACAACTATGGCTTTTTTGTTTGCTAATTACCCAATCCGGTTTGGGTTTCAACCACAACGTGGCTGCTTTGGAGCCGTGGTCGGTGTGTCCCAGACTTGCTGGGAAATCGGGCCGAGGGTGACGTAGGTTTGGCATGGGACTTTACAGGCTGAGCAAGCAGGCACCCTCGTGGGTTCCGTGCACTCCGAATAAATTCTTAATTCCTAATATCAACATTAAATATATATATTAAAGTCTAATGTCTAAAGTCTAAACCTCTTTGCTAGGAGTTGCCATATTTCAGAGCTGGGGAACCCACCCATCTTTAATGTTCCTCAGGTGGCTTTGGGAAGAATTAACTGAAGTGTCTTGGCGGGGGTGGATTTTGTCTTCTGCAGTCTTCTGATCAGATCCTTGTCTTGATTTATCAAGACTATTTGCCATTACCCACTTCCTACAGTAGCATTTTCAGTGTCCTCATGCTCTGTTTAGACTGAAAACCAAACACTTCTGAAATTATTAAACAAGGAAGGTCTGTGATGCATAGAAGAAATAGCTAATTGACTTTTTTTATAGTATGCAAAATGCCTTCGGTCCTGTTTTAATACTGACATGAGGCTTCTCTTTTAATTATTTTTTTGCTTTTTATTCCTGAAGGGTAGTTGCAGGTTAAATGTTACATCTTCCTCTCGTCTTTCGCTGGCTTTTACTTTCCATTGCTTGCCGATCTGTCAGACCTGCAGTTCCCACCTGCCTCCTCCCCCTCCGTCCGGGAACGTGAGATTTGCTTTTGTTGGGAAATCCACTGAACTTAGTGACTTTGACCCTTAAGGGCTCTTCATTCCTGGCCTAGCGTGGGTTCCGCTTCAGTCAAGAGTCTCTGTGGCTGCTAAAACTAAGCCCTAAGATCTCTTAAGCACGGCAATATCCTTAGCTTGGAAATACTGAAGGGGCTTGGCCATCATGTAGCCCCTTTGCCTGTGTTTTGGCATTACTGGGTTTTCCTAGAACATCCCTTTGGATGTGTCACTTATTAAGAACATGACAGCTAAAGTCCAGCTGTCCTTTTCCTTGGATGTTAGGAAGAATTGTCCAACCTGAACCTTCGTTGTTGCAAGTGAGTGTTTTATTCCTCCAGAGGAGAAGGGCCGGTGGCCCACACCTCTGTAGGGTGCTCTTGACATCAATTTTGGGTCTTGCTGGTGCAGTTCTGTCTTTGAATTTAAGATGCAGCTGAAACAAGATAAATGAAGCAAAATAAGTCCCGGAGCAGATGGTTTGTTTACCTCCTCCTTTTTCAATAAAAGCTGAAGTCTCCTTGACTGGCAGAACTTGTGTATTGGAAGTTTGATACTATTCCAGCAAATAGTTATGAAATAGATGGAACTTATCACATGAGACAGCTTCTTGAGCTGTTTATTTTTAACCTAAAAGGAAGCCAAGCCAACAAGCAGAGCCTTTTGAGCGCTGATGGGGTGAGAGAAGAGCAAGGACTTCGAGCCCCTCTAAGGTGAGGCTCCTATCTCCTCACCCAGGTCTCCCAAGGGCTCTCGTGCCTTAGGAAGGGACTGGGCAGCCCGGCTCTTCTGCTGACACTTTGTGTGGAGAAACGTAGCAGTGTTGGGCAGCACTTTGCCCCTGTGACTGGCCACGTGCCCTCCTCCCTAGTTGCCTGCCGATAATTCCGGGGAAGAGCTCGCGGGGCAAGACGTTGGCGGGATGAGGAAATCCCGTTGTCAACCGTTGCGTCTCGCCACGTGTTGAGACATCTGTGCCTGGAAGCCTTTCTCCAGGCCGTCACGGCCTTCCCGTGCCCTTCCCTTCTGCCTTTTCCTGTTTTTCCTGTCGAAGGCTCCCTGGACAAGGGCGGCAGTCTGCGTGTGGAAGCTGCGCTCCTCGCCCCGGGGGGTTTGTGCGGGGCCGATGGCGCGGGTGCCGTTAGGCGCGTGGGCGGCCGGCGCGCTTCGCGGCCGCGCTCCCTCGAGGTGACGCAGCGATGGAGACCAGGCCAGGCCTGCCGTGTCGCCCTGTACAGCTAGCTGGGCGTGGTGGTGTTTAGGGGTGAACGGTCCGTTTAACCTTTGGAACGAAGCGGTGTTGTGGCGAGTTTGCGTTTTAACGTGTGAGAAGCCAAGCAGGGGGGCTCCTCCTGCGAGGTTTCATAGTGTAGAGCAGGGGCCAAGGGCAAGGGAAGGTCACGCCGGGGCCTCGCGAACCCTGGCACCTAACGGGGGAAAGATCGGCTTCCTTTGGCCAGGTATTTGGAATGGAAAGTTGCGGAAGGCTCAGAGCAAGTGTTGGGAAACACGGTGGTATTTTCACATGTGTTATTTCTCTTCTGGAAGCGACTTTACATCACACAGATAAGTGTTAAATTGAGGTTTAAGTTTCGTGGCTCTCTTAGCGTGTGGTTTCCACCACTGTCGTATTTCTCTTCGTGGCCACCCTGTCCAAAGGAAGGCAGGGTTATTCCAGCTGGGAGATCTGTTATTCCAGCTGTGTAGGTGAGAAGGGGAGGGTCAGAGGAGCTGCCGTGCTCCGGGTGACGTTCAAGGAGGCCTTGGTGAGGGAACATAACCCATTTTATAATTTCCATCCAAGTTTATAGGAGAGAAGCCAGAGAGAACACACAAGGTATTGCAGGCTGGAGGGATAACACGGGCGTTCACGTCACTGATGCAGAGCTGCTGAAAAGGGGTTTCTTTAACAATTGAAAGACATGAGGTCTTTCAAATATGACAGAATTAACCGCCTGCTGGGTTTTTCCTCGTTGAAATGAGATCAGCTGCTCTTGGGCCAGCATAGGAATGTCCATGTGAAGAGATTACATTGATTTTAATCAAGCCAATTTAGCAACCGGTTTCATTGAGCTGCTGCATACAGCTTATTTACGGAGGCCTGATTTAGCACAGCGTTTAGAAAGACTATATATATGTGTATCTATAGAAATGCCGGGCGATGGAGCAGCACCGGTTAGTCGGGGTGGATGCCGCTTGCTGCGAGGAAGTGCCGGCGCTCGCGGCCGCGTCCCGGCAGGCAGAGCTGCTGGTGTCAGCCCCGAGGAGCTGCTTATCCGCCTGTCGTGGTGTCGTTGCTCCGGTAACAGCGGGTCTTACACCTGGGTTAAAGGCAGCCTGCATCTTATTTTATTTTTTCTTTAGATTCCAATTAAAAGGAATTTTCCAGGGTTCTTTCTGCCACCATTTTCAGCAGTAACAGAAAATGGGTGCTTACGCTACAAGTCAACCTTTCCCTGGTCTATAAAAGGATTTTAAAAAGATCATCTTATTTTATTTTTATTTTTTTAATTTCGGAAGCTAGAAATCAGAGGAAGACTTAGTGTCTATATTCTATAGACTTAGTATTTATATTCTAGGGGAAAAAAATCACAGGAAATTTGAAGGCCGAAGGAAAACTTGCGTGCCGCAGATGCCACGCTGCTTTAGCAGCCTCAGTTCTGCTGTCGCCTCCAAGGTCGTTGCAGACTTTTAAGGAGGTTCTTATTGCTGCTTCAGTTGAAATCTCTCTTTTTCCCCCAGTGTGTCTACTAGGGAAGACTGAAAAGACCCATCAGAGGAATTTCCCTTTAGTGGAATCAGAACTAGTTACGTTTCCTCTGTTTGCAGCTGGTGTTTGAGGACATGACAGATAAATTGCTCAGAAAATATGTTTTGGTGTTAATAGATAAAGTTTTAATAAACCAAGTTTTAGCTGTGCTACTCATTTAGTATAAACTTTCAATTTTTGATACCCTAAATTCAATGCTTGGTTTAAATATTCATTATTCTTTCTCTTTTCTTGCAGGGAAGCTACCCAGTGTGGGAAGACTTTATAAATAAAGCTGGGAAGTTGCAGTCTCAGCTTCGGTAAGTTGTGTTGCACAGTCAGGATCGCCTCCAAATTCTTGTGTGTGCAAACAGTGTTAAGAAAACTGATGCAGCTTCCACCAGCATAATTGGCTTAGCATGTCCTAGTAACATTTTTCATATTTCTTCTATGTAACATCCATATTTATAACTTCCATGTGATGCTGCTGCTGGTTTTGATGTATTTTAGAAAAATACAGACTCTGTCATAATAGGAAACATAAATTGAGCTAACTAATCTAGATCCTGTTGGAAAAAGATGGTTTATTGTTCGGAGAACACAGACATTTGGAGTTAGAAGACATATGTTGTCCTTTTTATTGGCATTGAATACAGCTGGTTTCTATTAAAAGAGGCTGCAAAACATTCAATAGAGTCTCCAGTAGTCTTAGCAACGGTTTCTTCTGCCTTAAAAATTAAGGGAATTCCCATGCTGAATCATTCGCTTGTGTTCATTAAAGCTCACTTTATTGGGGTTTACTTTGCAAACAGCACTTTATATAACTTTGCACAGATTTCTGTTAATAAGCACCATATGTATCACATTGTGACCAATTCTGATACCTCCAGAATTCACTTGTAAAGTGCGTTTCTACTGACATGGATCCAAACTCCATCTCCTCATTGCTCTCCCCAAACCGCAATCTCCGCTAGGCTCCCTTGAGCATCAGCTTTTTTCACAGCAGCAATGGTGGTTATAGGTACGGTTATTGGCAGGATATTTTGTGGTTCTGCATCGTTGTGAGCCATTTCTGAAGCTGAAGTTTGGGCTTGTTTGCCCTGGACAGCTGGAATGTGCTGTTCTTCTACAGTGTGTTTAGAATAAAACACTTGCGGGTGGTTTGTGCTCTTCTAGCAATCCCATGCCACTGAGTGAGTATGCAGAGGGAAAAGTAGAACTTCCTTAGTCCTTTATGCTAAAATAGTTCTGTTTTCCAGTCCTGGGGTTTGGCATTCAGCATAGTGCTTTTTCTAGCTACAGGAATGTGCGAGCAGGCAGATCCAAAGCCTTGCTCTTTCCTTGCAGCATGTGGGAGCTCTTTCCCACTGGCTGCTTTCTGTGTGTCTTGACAAAAGGGAGCAGATGTCACCTGAGCTGCAACCTGTTCTTCCTGTATCTTGTTACTGGAGAAATGGAACTTTGTTATTAGCAGTATAATTAATTATTAACAGCATAGTACATGAATAACAGCATGACCCACAGTTTTGGGAGATTAAGTACACAAATACTGTTAAGGAAAATCCTGGAAAAAGATAGCTAGCTCTGGGGCTAAACAGTAGTAATCTGGAGAACTGTCAGGGTTTTTTTGCCTGGGAAATTAGGGAGTTTTTTTGTGTCCTCTCCAGCACGTCCCCTCAAGCCTGTTTTTTGCAGTCAAATCTTGTGGTCACTAGGCCATTTATTGTGCTGCCAGTTTTGTCCCTGGTATTTTAGCAATTTGGAATGAGATTCTGGTAAAGTCCGACCTAGTGATGCAGCTCTGTGGTCCTTTCTGGCCAGGGATCAGACTTCCTGCAGATCTCTTAGGCTCTTTGAGGATGCCAAGGCACTGTTGAAGCAAAAGGCAAAGGTCTTTCTCCTTCAGGATTTTGCTTGGAAAGACTGTTAACAATGAGAGCAGAAAAACAAACTGTTATAAAAGCTGTGTGGAAGAAGAACCACGAGGGAACCGAGGCGAGGGCACAGAGTACTTCATGTGTAGAGTCCTGGCCTGGTTTCATTTAAATGGGTCAGCCAGGCTGCAAACCATCACAAGTACCAAGCTGAGGTGCTTGGGGCTCCAAGACGGCTTGTTTAGAGCAGCAACTAGAGCTCACGTCGGCTCTCTCTTCTATAGGCGTGTCATCTCCAAGTTTTTTCACATCCAGAGGGAGAGGGAGGTTAGCAGTTTGGATGGGAGAGTCCCTGGGCTTCCCGGTGGACCTGTCAGGAGGAATTGGGAAGCTGCTGTTGAAGTGGGGAAGGTTTTTCCCTAGTTATCACTATTCCCTAGTTTCCTCTGTTGCAAGGCATTCTGATATTGCTCAAATGAGTAATTCAGGAAAACATTTGGCCAGGAATCTTGATAAAGGAGGGGTCTACATGCTGCTTGTTAAAATAAAAGTGTTGCTCGGAAATAGCAGTGGCTGCTTTATCCTCTAATGGATCTAGTGTAATGGATGTTAGGGTTTTTTTCTCCATGTTTGACTACTTAATACTAGTCCATGAGAGGGAATGGGCCAGAAGGGCCGTGCTCTTTTGAAACAGCACCTGTCCTGGGCAATTCAGCGCCGAATTAGCAGGGTGGCCCCCAAGTCCCCAGCCCGAGCACAAAGCAGGAGAGAGATTAAGATGTGTGGGAGGGCGAAGACGAAAATCAGCCATAAAAGAGGCCATTTTTTGTGACCCCTGCAAGTTCACACTGGTATTCTTTATAAGCTTAAATGTTTTTGGCAATAATGAAATAGGCAGCAATGAGACTCTGCTCATGTTTTGTTGTCTGTATGCATTTCAGGACTACAGTAGTAGCAGCTGCTGCCTTTTTGGACGCCTTTCAGAAAGTTGCTGACATGGCTACTAATACACGTGGTAAGCAGATGTGTCAATATTGAGTTTAACAGAATGCTGTGTGGCTCATACCATTTGTCGTAATAAAAAAAAAAATAAAGCCTAACGTGTTACATTGACAAGCAGATCTGTGGGACATCTGTTGGATGGACTTGCATTTTGAAAAAGCAGCACGTGAACAAGGAAATCATCTTTACCAAAAAAAAAAAAGGAAACCTGTAATTTAAATGTGTCATCAATCATGTGAGCAGTTCTTAATTACCATCTGAATTATATGTTGATGAATAATATTTTAGAAAGCCGGGTTTACTCAGATCTGTATTCACTGACACTTTTTTACCTTAAGTAAATGTAAAAGCTGTAAGACTTCATGTTCAGCTGGCATAAATGAGCGTAGGGCTGCTGGGGCTCGAGCTAATAGCAGCCTGTGGGGTCTGTGGATGACAACTGCAGTGGCCTGTGATTTGCCGTTGGAGGAAGGCCCTTGCTTGCCCTTACCCTTTTTCTTTTTGAGGCTGACATTACGGATGAAAATCCGTTTCCCTGCTCCTGGTAACAGTGGTGGCTGATCTGTGGGTAGGAGGCCGGCAGGGTGCAGCCGGCCACCCCTGCACCCTGCTGAGCTGGAGGGAGCCCCGGGGCCACCGCGATGTCGGAGGGGTCGCGTGCCGCGTCCCTGTGGCGGCGGGACCTTCCCCACGGTCACTGCGTCCCACGGGCTCTGCCGCTGGAGAGTTTCCAGAGGGGCTGTGTCAGTGAGTCGCCTCTAGCCTCAGAAGCTCTGTGTTTTATTTTGTTTGGTCCTTGCACGTGGCTGGTATTTGACTCGATGGAGAAAAAAAGTCTTAAACCATAGCATGAGTACCAGGAACCTCGTTGGATTGGTTTTTTCCTTTCTAAAGCTAATATTTACATTCTGGTAAGAAGTTCCTTCATCATATATGTACCCTCTGTAAATTTTGCAGCATCTCCTCATGTAAAATAATAAACACTGCAGAAAGTGGAATAAACTCGGGATGAGACCCAAGCCAGGACTTCAGATGGATTTCTGACGTGTCTTCCCGGCAAATGCTTCCTTCTCCTTCGCTTCTGCAAAGGGAAGACTAAACAAAATTGCAATCAAAAGCTTTGAGCCTTGTATTGGCTGTGCTGGCAGGGCCATAGGACTTGCATTCAGCCACCAGGATGATGGCAGTTCCCCTTGTCTCTGAGCAAAATGGCTCTTTGGGGTTTTTGAAGGGTATTTTGCTCTTTCTGCTGCGTTACTTGGAAGGGGTCCAGCGAGCGTCGTGTCTCGTCTCTTATCTCTTAGAGCCCATCCCTTACAAAAGGAGCTCTGTAAATCGTGGCTGGCCAAATGTGTATAGCTCCTCTGTTCTGTGTTCCTGCCTCCCGTGACGAGAGGATAGAAGGGAATTTTGTTTTTATTTTTAGACACTGATGTTCTGGGCAGAGAATCTCAATGCCAAGTTCGTGGTGGTTCTAATGTGCATCCCAACTCAGCTTCCCCTCCTGCCCCTTTGGTGCTGGCTTAGAGGTGGTCTGTTGCCTTGGAGCATCCTTGAGGTTTTGCACATGGGGCCTTCAACAAATATAAATCCCTCTAGCTTGGCCTGGGCAGGGATTTTATGTCTCAAGTTGGTGGCAAAACTCCTCATGACTTATTAGGGCAAGATTCATTTTTAAAAAATGTATTTTGTTGTTAATATAAACAGTCATCTTCAGAAAGTAAAGCAAACCCAAACAAACCTGGTGTTTTTCCTTCTCTGATGTGGAGATTTTAATGGGCTCTTAATTTTCCCTTTGAAGAGTTATCTAATTTGGAACAATTTTGCACTGAGTTCAGCCTGTTGCTTTATAGAAGATTTTTGCCATCTAATCAAACACCTGGGTCTACTTCAGACTGTTCTGGGGGTGCTCAGTTAACACACTCAGCAAAGTTAATTTGCAACTTTTAAGTTCTCGTGCATGGGTACATCCTCCTGCTAAATACACATCCAAATGTTAAAGATAAACTATGGGGGCAGGAAATGGGTGGCGTTGCACAACTCTTGCCCATGGCAAAGGTAGAGAGGCCTGGTGCATTTTGAATCATTGCTACAGGTTGGTATTGCATGAGTCCAGTGCTGTTTTGGAAAGCGTGATAAGAAGATGTTGAAACCCGCGCCTGTTTTGGTGTTGGCTCCCTGTCGGGTGGTTGAAATGCTGTAAAGATGGGTGCTGTGTTTTCTTTGCAGTAGCTCGTAGCCTTGCTGAAGGTTCACGTGTTGTTTGAAGAGCCAGCAATGGGGCTGCTCAAAGCGTTTGGTCAGCCAGCAGAAGCTCCCTGGCCGCTCTCTAATCTCTGCCCATCAGCTTCCAGAGAAGAAAGTGTCTGCGTGAACGTACACGTCTGCACGCAGGCAGGGAGGGAGCGATACCTGGGCACATACCGGGTGCCCAAGGATTTTCAGCAGTTCCAGCCTTGGTGCAAGCTGATGCCTTTCTCAGCCCCATGTGCCCCTACCGCCCTTTTCCCTCTTGATGCATTTTTCATTCCATGTATTTTCTTCCTTGCTGCTAATTCTGTAACAGTAATGATATTATTTTACACTGGCGTTCCCATCTGGAGCTCAAGCACAGGGAGTAATAGGAGCTCTGCCTGTAGTAATGCCGGGTAACCTGGGCTTGGCCCTGTTTTCCTGCCATCGTAGCTCATGAGCTCAGGAGGGTTCCCGGTGTGAAGCAGGCAGCATATTCTCATTGCAACACACAGAGATAAACTTCCTGACCAGTTCTAATCAGGACTTAATATATATCCTTAGCTTTGTATCCACTTGGATGTGTGTGAACCTAGAATTCTGTCTTTTTTTTTTTTTTTTTTTTTTCCTACAGGTTTAATCAGTTTTCAGTGTCAGCCTGACACAGGGAAGTATATGGAAAGTAGCCTTGAAGAGTCTAATGTGAAAGATTTTACTTCTGTGGGTCTGACAATGTCAAAAAGGATGATCTGGTTGGGACACTCTGCTTTTGCTCAGGTTGCACCGGCGAAGATCTCTATTTCTTCGCAATGCGTGAAAGACAATAACGTTTACAAGATTAAAGCCCTGGATTTCCCACTGTGCTCAAAATCTGTTTAGCAGGTTCTCTAATAATGCAAGTTATCTAGCAGCGTGTGCCGTTCAACGGTAACAGAGGTTTTTGAAACATGAAATTACTTCAAAAACATTTTCATGTTGGAGTTGTCGTATCCTGTACATGTGTGTCCAGCAGTGTGTTTTCTTCAGACGTTGTTTGGTGCGCAGTGTGGCAGAACTCATTGGTCTGTAGTGGAATCTGTCCTTACTGCTCCCTATATTACTTCAGCCCCTTTCTTACAGTATTCTCTTAAATAATTTTAGTGATTTGTAAAAGCTGGAAATATTTTTAAAACCTAAACTTTGGTTTAATTGGTTAATTTGGTTAAAATTAAGCATAGATGCTTCAGTCTACCTTTGAACTGGAACAAGGTGCTGCTTTTGGGAGAGTTTTTGCCTGTTTTGCCCTTTTTTTTTTTTTTCTTGTCACATGACTTAAGACTTTCAGTATTTGAGATCCCGAATGTTTTTATTTGCATGAATCCTGCCTGAGGCAGGAAAGCCAAATTTATATCTAGCTTCATTTAATAACTGCTTGATATTTGCACATTAAAAGCTGGTTCTATTGAAAAAGCAAGAACAACTGTGTGGTCCAAATGTTGCTTACAGGTGTATCGCGAGTGGGGTTTTGGACAACGTGTTAAAGCAGATGTGTAAACTGTAAATGCTTTGCTACGTGGGTATTTTTCTGCCTTTGCTCAGATGCTCTGCTCTTGGATGGCCTTTGCAGGTAAGCTCTGGGTTTCAGGAAGCTGAGAAAGCAGGTGAGGAGTGACTGTTCCCCATGTGTTACGTGGGACACTAACGCCAAGGCGGACGCACTGCTTTATCTATTGAATACGCTGCCAGCCACTTCCATAAAACAGGCAATCCTGCCTACATGCATTTCCACAGGTGTAAATTAAGACGTATGGAAGGATTACATAGCAGCTTTGATTTACCCTGAAGCTTAAAATTGATCTTCAAAGGCCAGTTGTTAATGAGGCATCTGATAGCCGCTGTTGTGGGTTTTTTGGTTTTCATTCGTGTTGGGGTGTTTTACATATACCTCGGCATGTTTGATATTGGCAGACTGGTTAAATGGTGTTTAAGAGCTCTGTCGCGCAGAGCTCTCCGTGGTCGGTCAGCTTGTGAGGCTGCGGTTCGAAGCTGCCTCCTCTCAGCTGGGCAAGCCCCAGGAGCTTCCTTTTTGCCACCTTTGGTGACATCGAAGTGTGTCACGCTGCTCAGCACAGCCCCAGCCAGACCGACGCAGCCATTCCACGGTGCCCTCACAAGGGATCGGTGTTCTGGACCGGTTGAAGCCCTGTGCATTGAAGTGCTTGAGCCTCCCCCAGCTCCCGTTAAACGTTACCAGCACTAAGCAGTGTCCGTGTGGTTTAATGCTTTTGGTTTTGAAATCAAACCCGATTACACCCAGATAAGTGTGCTCGAGCCTTCTGAGCGGTCCCTGCTCCCTGAAGGGTCTTGCATCCTTGGTGCCACAGCAAAAGAAAGGCATTTTCAGCTCTCTGTAGTAGGGACTGAAAGGCTGGCTAATATTTTGCAAAAATACCTGCTTAGAGCTGTGGTAATGATCTCTGTAAATGCTGAGTGAAAACAAAGCTGACCACAGGGAACAGGGTGTCTTGTTGTTAAACCCTTGACTTGTCTTTAGCTTCTGATGCTCTCACTCAAATAATGAGAGCTTTGTTAGAGCTTCCTTTC
Organism: Eudromia elegans; assembly: GCA_003342815.1. Taxonomy (NCBI): domain Eukaryota; kingdom Metazoa; phylum Chordata; class Aves; order Tinamiformes; family Tinamidae; genus Eudromia; species Eudromia elegans. The sequence continues at coordinate 99,518 of PTEX01000078.1, forward strand.
GGTTAGGACAAGACTTTGTATTTAGCGCCTACTTACTTTTCTCATAAAGTCTGTGAGAAACAAAGCTGTATTTCTTGCAGATTTCAAAATATAAAGTAATAGGCAGAAAAATACTCAAATGAACTGTCTGGGCTTCCATTAGACTTCCATGTAGATCATGCAAAGTACAGAATTAATTCAGAACCGTTGGCAGATTCCTCTGAAGCGGGATATTTATTGCCACAACTCATTGCATTTGGAGAAGCAGGATGGGGAAATACTTCTTTCTTTGCACTGCTAGAACTGCAACATCACACATCAGGCAGTGCTGTTTTTTCTCTCCGTTTCCTCGTTCTTCTCCTCACTTGGCGTGTAGCACGTGCCAGCCCAAGGCTTTGAAGGAGCGCTGGGCTCCAAAGGCTGCTCGTGGGATGAAAGTCTCCTTGGCTGGAACTCAAACTTGATATCCCAGGAAATGTGATGAGTATGCTTGTTAACAGCCAGATTTTATATTTGGGGGATGAAAAGGCATCCTAGGTGAGGAAGATATTCCCAGTGCCTTTCCTTGGGTGAGTGCCTGCATTGCAGCATTAAGGAATTCTGCTTAATTTTGTCTTTCTTTTCCCCTTAGGATGAAAAGCTAGCTCAGGGTCACGGGTGACGTTTGGGCTGCTTTGGTGGCTCCTCGTTGAGGAGACATTTGCGATGCGATAGGTTAAATTGCTACAGGGACTTGTGTCGTCAGCTAGCGCATCGTACAGGGCACGGTGTGGTGTATAAATAAACTTTCTTTTTGCCCATGGACTCAGTGTTCTGGGGTGTTTCTTGTTTTTGGACTTGAGGTGCTTGCTGAGAGACAGCAGGAAAGGTGCAAAGCAGGTGCCTGAGTGCGCCGACAGCAGAGCTGAGCGTGGATGCAGGAGGTGGCTTCTGTGAAGGGGAAAAATAAGGTTGAGGGGAAGACGTGCAAATAAGCTCCTTTAATGCCTCTTCCAAGGAGTGGGCAGGTGTGTGAGGATAAGAGGAGCTGGGTTTTTTTTTCCTGATTACACGTAAATCTGCGCTATCATCTGAGTCAGATATGTGGGGTGAGAGTGTGGGGGAGGAGGAGGAAGGGGGGAGTTAGTATTTCATATATTAGTTGTGGGTTTTCCTCTCCCCTCCCCTTCTTTAAGCAGCTCTAGTGCTTTTAGGAGAGTAGGACGTAAGGCCCTGGTCTTGGCACAGGCTGCAGATGGGTGGGTCGATTCCTGTTCCCAGGTGCTGTCCCTGGCTCCATGGTGACTTTGCATCTGTGTGGGCATCTGGTGCCTTCCACCTGAGCTCCTTCACTGCAGGAGCTGCTTTTGTAGCTCCAAAGACCTTTCACGGGCTTAGGAATAGAACTGAACTGTTGATGTCTTAAGCATCTAGTTTGTGAAATGACAAGGATAAATCATAAATAGCTCTAAGAACTTCCTTCCTCCTAAGAGTTTTCCCTCCTTATTAGATAGTGTGTGAGGTGTGGAGACAAAGGCATCCTTTGGGTAATGGGATGTGGATTGAAAAATGGAGGCTGAGGTTTTGCTCCGTGGTTGGTTTTCCCAGTGTACCACATGCTCCTGTGGTGGGAGATCCCCTTTCAGGCTAATTCCAGCAGCCTTTTGATGTGATAAATTGCTGGTTGGCACATAGCAACAATTCTGCAGGAACCACAACAAGCGAGCTGCTGCAGCTTTTGTTTCTTTTTGTCTTTTTAGACGTCACAGGTTAGAGTGATGACTGCTGTGGATCCCGTGCCTTTGCATTCTGTTTAATGTTGTATTTGCATTTATTTGCCATTGGATGACAAGGTAGGTGGAATGTCTTGTAGAGGAGGCACTAAAAAGTCAGGCCAGGTTAAGGGACGTTGCTACAGCGCAGAGTGGCCCTTGCTGCCTTGTGGGCCTTGGTGGTTCTGCTGCCTCATCCCCTGGGCTTTGCTGCTCTCAAAATGCGTGTTTGGATGGGTCCGCTTGGTCAGCCGGGGTGCAGCCTCCACCGAGGGGCAACATGCTGGGGAGGCATCGAGCTGCTGCTGGCAACTGCCATTGTGCACCTTGGCAGGGGTCTAGGAGGCCCTTGGGTCGCCCCGGCGTGGGTCCTGCCCGCGGGTCCCTTCAGCCACTCGTAGCTTTTCTTTACATGGGGATGCTGAGCAAGGCAATTGTGCAAGGGCTGTGATTTAAAAATGCAGCCTTTCGCTCTTGGGGTGCCTTCCTGAGCTGCCCGAGTCTGTTCCTAGCCTTGCTGGACAGAAATCCTGTTTGTTAGGATAGAAATCCTAATAGCATAAAAGACACGCAAAGAGATGTGAAGTCGCAAGCTCCATGGTTGAGCAGTGTGTCCGGAGCACGGGAGCTGCCTGATCGTTGACAAACGGAGCTAACGGGCTGCCTTGCTCTCCATAAAACACTCCACCTCCCATGTGGATGCCTGTGGAGGTGTCAGCCCAGCGGATCGTATGCGGCCGCCCCGTGTGTGTCCGTGCAAAGCGGCGTCCCCCATGCAGGCCAGCGCGCTTGGTGCTGCAGTGGGTCCCCGCTCTCAGGAAAGCAGGACGTGCTCGTGCTCATAACTGGAGCGTGCTCTTGCCTCGAGTGCTGTGTTCAGTTTTGGACCCCTCGCTACAAGGACGTTGAGGAGCTGGAGCTGGTCCAGGAAGAGCCACGAGGCTGGTGAAGGGAGCACAGACCTTATGAGGGGAGGCTGAGGGACCTGGGGCTAGTTAGTCTGGAGAGGAGGAGGCTTGGGAGATTTTATTGTTCCCTACAGCTACCTGAAAGGAGGCTGTAGTGAGGCAGGGGTTCGTCTCTTCTCCAGTAAACTACCAGTAGAACAAGGAGAAATGGCCCCAAGTAGCACATGGGGAGGTTCAGATTAGACCTTAGGAGGAATTTCCATGGAAAGAGTGGTCAACATCGGAAGAGGCTGCCTGGGGAAGCGGTGGAGCCACCATCTCTGGCAGTGTTCAAGAAATGGGTAGCTGAGGTGCTTAGGGACATGGTTTGACAGGTTTGGTGTTGAAGGGCTTATGGTTGGACTCGATGACCTTGAAGGTCCTTTCCAGCCATAATGATTCCGTGGTAACGACGTCTCTCCTGAAACAGAGCGGCTCCCTCCATGTTCCCGTCCGCCTGTTTGCGCCGTGGTTTGGCGGGTGTTGCCAGCACAAATGTTTGTCCCTGTTGCTGCACAAGCTGTTCCCCCCTCCCCTCCTCCCCCAAATGCTCCTTGTCTCCGGTGAAGCAGTTTCCTGGTCCGTTCGGAGAGGTGGGGGGAAAATCCCGCTGCTTCTTGAGTTTCCCTGGGCCCAGGTGAGAGGTGTGTGGTTCTGTCTAACCTTCCACTCCCGTGCTTGATGAAGTCCAACCTGCAGAACTGCTTCTGAATCCCCTTCCCTTGGTGTTTCGCTTCTCGGAGCCCCGCTGGGGCCTTAGTGACTTCCATAGGGGCTCCTTATGTTTTATTCCCACAAATGAATGTGCAGTTTGCCCTCTGTGCAGCCTGGTCGTACTAGGGATGGAGGGAGCGGGATGGCATCAGGCTGCTCTGGGACGTGGCCCTGGCCAAATCCGCCTCTCCTGCAGCGCGTGGTGCCACGGGAAGGAGGAATCCGCATGGATCCCTGTCGGGAGCGCTGGTGCCGAGGGATGGGTTGCCATGGAAACTAGTATGGAGGAGCTGCCTGGGCTGGGGAGCTGCGTTTGAGCCCGTTTCACGCCTCGTTTTGGGTGGTTTTTTGGGTAATGATAAATCTGAAATGTTTGAATTTGGGCCACTGTAAGGCACGGCCAGAGTGACAATTTGTTTCACAGTTTTGTAACCCCAGAACATAACGTTGCTGAGAAATCCCATTCTTCTGTGTGCTTCTGGAGAGGTAAAAAAAACCCTCCTTAGCCAGCAAGCAGCTACTCAGCGGGGCAAGGGGCAAGGAGGTCTAAGGCTAAAATATTTTTAAATTTACATAGCATGCTGGTAAAAGTTTGAGACACCAAGTTATAAATAAAGTAAACCCAAAGTGCATTTAGTAAATAAATGTCCACGCAGCACCTTGTGATGGATCCCGCCTGCTGCTCCCTCAGCTCCTGCTAGCTTGCAGAGTCGCTGCGGAGCGGCAGCCCGTGCTTCCCGGCGCCGCTGCTGTGCTGCACGTCCCTCCCAAACGTAGGATGTCTTGCACAGAGAGCAGCACGGGGGCACGAAGGTAAAGGGTTCACGTGGTGCTAGCCTCTCCCGGGAGGAACCGCTGTTTGGGGAGCCCTCAGGGCAGCGTCCGAGCTGTTGAGCTGCAGTTTGGCCTGCCGCTGGTGTAATGAAGACGGTCGCTGAACACGTACCACGATGCTGGAGCCCCTTCCCATCCGCGTGGCTCGCATGCCACCATGTGCATTTGGGGAGATAAGGGATTTCACTAAGGTTTTAATCTTCCTTTTGTAAGCTGGAGGTTGGCCCTAAGCAGGGACTTAACTTCATGTGTCTCGGGCTGCATTTTCACAAGGATTTGGGCTATTCTCCTTGAAGTGGCTCTCAAAGCTTCCTTGTTCTTCACAGAGTGCCTTCCTTGTTGGGAACCCTACCGACTCAGTAGAGCTCCCAAGAGTGAGGGTTGGGGCCGAGCTTCAGGTAGGTTATCAGATAGGGCGATGATCGTACAGAACTTAAGGCACATGCATAAGTGAATGAGACACCAAGGTGTCTCAAGCAGGACTTTCTGTACGAGCCTAAATGAGCACGAAGGGCAGGAGTGAGGGGTTTTAAGCAAGTGTGTGACCTTAGTTTAGATAGAGCTTTCTTGTTGAGGCTTTGCTTTAATAGGCTTTCTCATAAACAACCTAACGCGTTCAGAGACGGCTGCCCATCTGCCCAGGCTGAGTATTGCCAAGGGATTTTTGGACTAGACTGGCAAGAAATCTGTGCTCTGTTCCCTGAGGAGAGGTTGGTTAATGAGGGTTAAAGTATTTTAAGGTTAAAAAAAATAAGATTATTCAGTAATCTTGGTATTTTTCCCCTGTATAACCTCAATTTGATTGGTTTCTTGCCTACTAAAAAGGGTCAAAGTTTTGACTTCAGAGCCGGATTGCTTTTTGAGGACATGATCACAATGGGTGAGGCTACCTATGTTTTTTAGTTAATACTTCAGTTTACTCCAAGCTAGTCCCAGTTTGGTTCTGAATTATTTTCAGGTGTTATTTTTAATAGTAATAACAATAAAAAAAGCTGGACACAAAAATCTTAGCTCTTTATGTATTCACAGAAAATGAAGAATGCATGGATAGCTTTACTCATTTCCTCCTCCCTTTGCTCTCTTTTTCTTCCTTTTTTTCTTTTTTTAAGAAAATGCCCTCTTAGATGAAGTGCTTTCAGCACGTAGAAGGATTCTCGTGGCCAATGGGGGTAAACATGAAACATTAATGATGCAGCTTTACGTTGCACGGAAACAAACTGGGGCAAGTCAGTTCGTTTTACCTTTGATTCACTGCTTCCTACGGTTAGGAAGAGAAAAGGTTGAATGGACCCAAGGCAAATATGAGCTTCTTCCTTCTGTTGTTTCTCATACTGACATATTTTGCCCCAAACAATATTTTCAGTAGGTAGATGCATAAAATCTGTGACCTCCAAGTAAGACCCATTTTTTTCTTTTTGCTTTCTTTTTTTTTTTTTTTTTTAAAGTGAGCGTGCCAAAAACAATAACTAAATAGCAATTTACATAATTGCAATAGTTTCCTGGTAAAGGGAGCTTTAATTCTGTCTAGGAAAAAAGTAAAATGAAGACTTCCAGGAACAGGCCTGGGTTACAGAGGTTTGAATATCCCCTGGGCTGGAGGTGTGAAGCGGTCGTCTGACCGCAAGGCTGGGATCCCAGACGATACCAGGCCCATCTGCTCAACACAGCTCTTGTTTACAGCGATAGGAATTTCTTCTGGTCTTAAAGTCAGTCTTTGTGCGAGTTATTTAAGTATCCCTTATTCTGGAGAGCCAACGTGAGATGCCAGGTGACTTTGCAGAGTGACCGCAATAAAAGCACAGGGTGGGAGACTCCTGCCACCCTGTTCGAGGAGCCTGTCAGTGTTTGGTCGTGTTACTTGTGATTGCAGACGGTTGCTGCTTCGCACGCCCCAAGCTGCTTAAGCAGCAGTGGAGCTAAGCAGGTGGATGCCTTGTTCACAGTGAATATCCCACCCACAGACAGCAGCCTGATTTTATTATTTTTGTCTTGGTCTCTTATAAAATAAATAAAGTCTGGGCTAACTGTTGTTTCCCAGTGTTTCATGAGTTTCCCTGCCCGGTTCAGTTAGTCCTGCTTTACACAGGGCAGTACTGTTTTCATTGGAAAGAAGCTTACCTGTGGTTTTTTGTTTTCAACTTCTGTGGGTTTCTGTGGTTTTTCCTTTCTTTCTGTGCTAGTGAGTGTTTCCTGCAGCGTTTTCAGCATATTTGCATTAAGTTGGATGACTCATAAACGTTTAGCTTGAACAATAGTCTGTTTTGCAGTGAACCAGCGGCCGAGTGGGGGAACCAAGACGCAGTGTTCTTGACTGAGTGGCATTAAGCCTAGCTGTGGTTTTATTAGGCCCTCTTTCTGGAGCTCCAAGAAGCCCAGGTGCTCTTACCGCATGCAGATCCCTCTGGGTGATTGCAGGGGAAGAATCAAGGCAGACAAACTCGTTCCTGCAAAGTAAAGTAGGTGTCAAACTGGACCGTCCTGAAAACCTTGCTTTGGAGCTCCGCTTCCCTGTCCGTGCCAGTTCAGGTTTTAATTGCACAATATTAAGATTTCGTAGATGCAGTGTCTAAATAGACAAAGACCTTTCCATGGAGCAATGAGCGCTTCTCTTGTAGCAATTTGCCTCCTGTTTTGTGTTGTGATAAGCTTGTTTTAGATTGCAGTCCTGAACCTAAAGGTCCAGCCCTTTTTAGAAGAGCTCTACAGGAAGTTTGCTTTTGTGGAGAGAATTTGCTAGGTCATCTCCCTGCTTCTAGCTAGGCTGAAGACCATTTTAGTATTTTTGAGGCTTTTTTTCTTAATATAATTTAGCAATTGATCAAATCTGTTTGGAAAGGCTTCTATAGAAGTGCTAATCATTAATCATCTAATGCACGTTCAGGTGGATGCTTTTTGTGGCGTGAGGATGAAACATGGTTAAAAGATGAATTATTCACTGTCGCTCTCTCCAGGGGAAGGATGACAGATTCTGCCCACGTGAGAGAGGTGTGTTGATGAACAGGGTCTGTTGAGCTGTGGTAGGCAGATGGCTGCTGTTTAGGGGGTCTGTGGAGGCCAAGGTTGGGGCAGGAAACCTTGGGTTCCTTGTCTCCTTCCCTTTCTGTGTCTTAGCGAGCTGGGTGCCTCTGTGTGTGAACGCAGCCCCTCTTGCCTGGTGTCAGTCCTGGTTGTCTCCTACACCTCACTTTTGTCTCGGGTGTTGCTGACCACAAAGTGGAACTTGCCCCTGATCTGAGTTTAGCTTCGCAGCGGCCAATCTCGGTCTGTGGGAGAAACCGTAGCAGGGTTTCAAAGCATCACAGTGATTCCCAGCTCATTTCCTTGCTGAGGACCAGAGGGATAGCTGGATCCTCTTACCCGATGATCTGTGGAGCGCTGGTCAGTGCTGCTGTGGGCACCAGGCTGGGCTGAGCAGTGCCTGCTGCCCTCCCACATGGAGCCGCATGGGAAAGGGCTGGGGACTGGAATGTGGCGGGAAGTGCTCCGGCTCCGTCGTCTTTGCATGAAACATATGTGAAAGAAAAGAGAAAAAAAAATGCACCAAACTTGTACCCCAAAGAGAAAGGTGCTCCTGGTGCACCCCAGAAGGACGGGAATGAAGATCCTGTGAATGCTTTGCTACTTGTGTCCCATTTGGTGCCTTGGTGCTTGAGGAAACCAGTTGTGTGAAGCTGTGGCCTGGGATGCAGCGCTTTGGCCGGGGATAGGGAGGAAGCTCCCAAGGGAGCTGCTGTGACCCCAGCTGGCCAGCTGCAAGACCCTGGGCAAAAGCTTGGGAAGAGATCACCCCTCATCCCTGCCAGGCTCGTGAGGTCCTGCTTAGGGCCCCTCTCTCTGTGGGAACTGCAAATAGTTTTCCTGGTGCTTCTGTAGCCGTGATGTTTAACCAGGAGACCCTAAGGAACGCCTAAAGGCTGAGATGGCAGCAGTTTGGTAAGAGATGAAGCTTGGTTGGCCCCTGGCTGGTGTTTTTGATCTTTCGGGTAGTTCTCCCTGTCTTGTTTTAAGCATGTTCATCCTCTGCTGTCTAGAAGATGTGGAGAAATGGGAGAAAATGAAAGTACTGTTTGTGTAAGATTATACAAAGAGAAGGAAAAACAACATCTTATTTTGTTTCCTTATATGTTTACAGTGCCTACTTTTGTGCTTGTGTTCTGACCTTTTAAAGGAAATAAAGTTTAAGGTTACTATCACATTTAAAAAAAATAGTGGTGCTTTGTGTAGTGGTGATGTGGCCTCTGTGTGCTTTAAACCCCCAGCTGCAGAACACTGCTGGGTTTCTTCATGCGGCTGCAGCAGGTCGGCGTGTTTACAAAGTACCCTGGAGCCCTGTGGGCTCTGCAGCATTCCCAGAGGGAAGGAAGGAGTTCCCAGCAGTCGTGGGGATGGATGAGGGGGTGTCTGAGCGTGCGGGGGCAGCTGCCGGGAAGCCCCTTGCTGGGTGCTCCAGAGCTGGAGCAGCTCCCTGTGCGAGCGGTGATGCGGGGCGGTCCTGAGGCTGAGCGTGGGGCTGCTTTCTCCTGCCCTCTTTAGGGACTGGCCTTGGAGGGAACTGGTTTCCTTTCAAATGCAGAGACACTTGCAAAGCCTTTACTGCTTCTGTAAATCTGGGCGGTACAAGAAGGCAGCAAGTTGTATTCACTGCTGTCTGCTTGGAAACACGTATTTTTGCAAGCAGAGCATTTGCAAGCAGCTCTCAGAGCAGAAGTACAGGGTAATGTGTTGCACACTGTATTTGTCGTCCTCATCTAGGGAAAAATGCCGTGTGTGTTCAGCAGTTTCTTTTTTTAGTTTGAGAGCTGGGATGCTTTTCTCTCCAGTTGGCAGAAAAAGAAACGATACCAGTTTGTGCGAATGGGATTTCAGCTACGTGGACAAACGCGAGGAGCACTTAAACAAGTTAATGTCTCTGTGTCTGCCTATCTGTTAGAGGCCACGCTAAGCTAGTCATTTCGTAACTGAATTTTACATATTTACGGAGGTAGTCTCACAATTTGGGCAGCACTTTGTCAAATTAAATTATGTGTTTTCCACTACTGCTGGTTGAGAAAAAGATTTTCCTTTTCCGAAGGGTGAGCTTTTCCCCTTGAAGCAGACTCAGAGGAATCAGCAGGTCGCCTGGCAGCAGGTGCCCAGCAGCTTGCAGCACCCGGTTTTGATTTGCACTCCAGACCACGTCAATTGGATGTGTGCACCCTGTCTGGAGGCAGCAGCTTCAGACCGTGCGGGTTCTCTGGCGCTTCTGTGCAGCTGCCAGACGGGGAGGGAACACTTTTATTACATGGCTTTTGAAATAATATCTTACGGCTATTTTCTTATGCTGCACGTTTAATCCTGAGATAGTTATTCACTGCAGAGCCTGTGCTTCAGTAACAAGTGCTGCATTTTTAATATGAAAGTGGGAACGTGTCTGGTCTATCTGGAATTCCTGGGGCTTGTACGTCTGGTCTGTGCAGCAGGGTGCTGAATTCGTGTGTGTTATAGCACACGTGTGCAAAGGGACCTGAAACACTCATGTTGCTTGCCTGGAAGTGGGCTATCCTAATGTTTCATGGAGAGAACGTGTAGCTCCTGTGAGCAGCAGATGGGAATAACCGGCCCACCACTTTCTTAGGCTGCATTAATGCCTGGCACGTGAGGCTCGTGGGTGCCCTAGTGAGCGGGGGAGCTTTTCTTGCCTGCTGGATGGAGATGAAATTGCACAGCTCTACGGAGCGGTGTGTCGCAGGATCGAGGGTCATTGCTTCATTTTTAGCCTCTTTGGGATGCCCAGATGGGGCAGCTTGCTGGCTGGGTGTGGAGTGCTGCAGAGGGAGGTTCTGGGTCTGGTTCTCTTCTCACCTCTAGCAAAATGCCAAATATCACAAAACGCAGAGCAAGCTCAAATGTGTTCAGAGCTGGATGGAGCGCACGGAAGCTTGAGCGATAATGCACATGCAGCTCACCAAACTGGAGGTTAATAATTAACAGGGTGGTTTTTAATGAATTTTCTGGTTGCTAGACCTTTGAGACAGCGCCAGCATGCTGAGCACGGAGCGTGTGGCTGGCCTTGCCTTGGGGCGGGAATCACAGCAAGAAATACTGTTCCTAGTACAGTAAAAATTGCAACCAGACACAATTTTTGAATATTTCTGTGTTGTAAATGACAGTGTAGGGCTTGGTACAGTAGCACGGCCTCTTTTTATCTGAGGATCTTAATGCCTATTCTAAAAGCAGCAGTGTTACATTTGGATTAATGCAAACCACAGCTCTTGCAGTTTTCTGGTAGGCATCAGTGGTGCAGATATCCCTACTAATTCAAACATGTTTAATTCCAGTCAAAAGATACAGGATCCTCTCTAGAAACCTGCCAAGCAGCTTTGTGGGAAAGGAACTCAAACTTAGGCTGCTTGTTGGTTGCAAAAGCTCTGCCTGGTGTTTAGCTTTGTACCTTCGCAGCTGAGTTTGAACAGGGTTTTCTTAACTAATCTCATTGGAGTGGTAGTGGGAAAGAGAGGGAGGAAAGGGAGATTGGAGGGAGAGTCCATGTCTGTGGGGTCTAAAGTTAAGTCATGCTCTGTAGCACATGCTGCATTCAAGTATAAGGTGGATTTTTGTAGCTGCTGGAATAAGAAAGAGCTGAAACCTGAGTGTTGTAGTAAGCTGCGATTCTAAATGCAGCACTTCATAATTAAGGAGCCTCCCTTGCTAATTTGTACCCCTGACTGGACAGAGAATATATCCCTTGAACTGTGCTGCTCTGTTGTAACTGTGATCTGAGCAGTGAATCAGTGCAGCTTCCTCCGTCAGGATCCTGGTGTTCAGGAGCATTCAAAGGCAAATCCTTGAATTCTTCACAAATTTGGATCCTCCTGATGTAGATTGGCAAGCTCCTGCATTTTCAAGTTGGTGGCAGATGTGACTCCTGTGTGTGCAAGGGAGGTGGAAGTGCGGTAAGTGAAGGGAAAAATCATAGCGAAAGGAGAATTTTTAGGTTCCTTTAGAAGGTATTTTCCCTTAATCTTTAATTGCAAAAAGCATTGCAAGCTTGCAATAAAGTGAGAAGGAATTGCACTGCTCTCTCTCTCTTTTGCACACTTAAAAATTGTGCTGTGGCACAAGCAGGTTGGTTTTCTGGCCTTACGAGCATCTTTGGCATTAGAAACAGCGCTGCTCTTAATTTTTATGTGCTGTGACTTCTGCAGGCAGGATGCTTTGTGTAAAAGTGACATGGCTTGCTCTAAAAATAGAATAACACCCCCCCCCCCAGCAATTACCATCGTTCATTAACATACATGTCAAAAGAAAGGCTCGCTGCTAATTCAGACAGCAGTTGTTCCTGCAGTTCACGCCAGCTAAGAACATGAGCAAAATAAATATTTTTTCAGCTATAGATTTTATATTTTGCTGTTGGCTTTGGAATCTCTTCAAATTTAATTGGACAAAATGCGTAAATATGAATATAAATACATAGATCCTCCTGCAATGATAATGCAGCAAAGCTTGTTGATATTCTGTATTTGTCCTGCTGAAACGTTGGGTGCAAAAGTTCTTTTTTTTCCCCTCTTTAATTCTACTGACCGTTTCCCAACTCTCTGAATTGATCAAGCACATCTGTGCTGCTCCAGGAACAAACACAGATGAAGTCATGGGCCTCTAAATAGCCCGGAGGAGGCTGGAAAGGCCGAGGACAGCGGCCTTTTCATCTCCTGTGGGCCCTCCTGTCGGCGCCTCTGGAATCTTGGCTTGGGCTGCATGTGCCGGGCGCCCGCGCTCGGCACATCTGGGCTGGGAAGGCGCTCGCAAAAGATCTGCTCGAGCTCTTCGGGTCTAATAATAGCTCTGGAAAACAAATGCTTTGAGGAGGAGAATGTTTGTGTGGTCTCTAAAGCCAGACCAAATTAAGGCAAAAAGGAGAATCCTGTAGTAGCCAAGGAACCGTAAGCTGTGTTGGATGCCAGAGTTCATGGAACAATTCCCCAGAAGTGACAAGGAATAAAATAGGGTGTGGATTAAAATTCCTTTTCCCTCCTTTATTTCTGATAGCTGCATATTTTCTCAAAAAAATCTACTTATGTTCAGTGCAGTCTCTACTACACTAAAAAAGAGTTCAAGATTTTCATTTCGTTTTCTTAATGTCGTATTAGGTCCCTATCACTAGCACACATTTTTGGTTTTCTTGTGCTTCCCAGAAAGAGGTGAGAGATGGATCTGTGATTACCTGCTGCTTGCTTTGAGTACACCTGTGTCGTCAGGAAATTCCTCTAGTCTCCTAAATGCCAATGCTTCAGACCCAGTAAAGCTCACATTTTAAATAAGTAATTACCAAGCGTATGTTTGATTGTTGAGGGGAGAGGAAGAGAAAACTGATGGCTGGACTGTTTTATTTTTAAACATCCTAAGGTTGTGCTTAGTTGTGAAAGAGTGACTGAAAACGAGAGGAGGGGAAGCGCTTGGCAGCGTTTCCTCGTGCTTGGAAGAGGAAGCCGGTGGCCCAGCTGAGCGGGCAGCGTGTGCCAGGAGGCGACACGAGCGCCGCGCCTTGGCCTTGAGCGCTGCTCTGGTCCCTGCCGCGTCCGAGGGCTGCAGCGAGGTGGGGAGGATGGTTCGGACGTCAGCGTTGACACGTTGTGATTGGTCCGTGACGAAGCTTTGGAAGCTTCCAATGCACCATGTGGGAGCTTGACTTTGCAACGAGCGCGTTGCGAGCGGCTCTGTTGACTTGTCTTGAGCGTCCATGGGCTCCCTAGGGCCTAAAGGAAGAAAATTCTAGCTGGGTTGCAGTCTTGGTCTTTAAAAAACGTGAATATCAGTATTGGGGGGAGAAATACTACAGGAATAGGCGTTGGCCCAAGTTGTGTGAGGTGTCTTGCTGTGCTGACAGGCACCAAAACAAGCAAGTTCATACGTACCATCCCTACACTATTGCAGCTTCCAAAGCACTTTGGTCTCAGTTGCCTTGTGTGCTCTCCTGAAAACAAGTGAATAGGAGGAGAAGGTTGAAATTCAACATCTCTCCCTGGGTGCACCCTTGTTTAGTGCCATTTTTAGAGATAAAACAAAAGTCCCTAAAGAAGCAGTGGTGCCAAATCTGAGCTCCTGCATTTCTGGATTTGGAGGAAACGCTGTCGTGAAGTCTTTGTAGAAACAGAACAGAAACCTGTTACTGTGTAATTAGGAGCACGCAGATGGCTTTGACTTCTTCCCTATGTCCACCCAAAAACGCGTGTTCACTCTTGTTCAAACTAAAGAAAAAGAGACATATTTTAATTTTAATCTGCATTTTAAAAACAAAGACAAAACAGGAAATTGCTAAGTTCTATATAACCTCATGTATGGGTTAAAGAGGTTTAAATGAGTTAAATGAGTGTGTGAACTGAGTTGGAGCAGACTTTTTAAAGAATTAAACAACTGGTTTATTTTTTCTGCCCTACTCCTTTAATTACAGCAGCACGTTACATTTTTGGATGACCAGTAACAAACATTCATCTTTTTTCCAGAGGTGCACCCTTACAAAAGAGTATATTTGCTATATTTACACGCCCATGTAAGTGTAATAGGTGCCTGCTTTTAGCTGTAGATTCGTGTTGAACAACCTAAAACGGGTCTCTCAAATCTGCAGCACGATAGACCACCTGGGCCTGGCTGGAAAGCCGGAGCTCTCATCCTGCACGTGCGGCTGCCTGTGTTTGCTGCTAAACTCCAGGCTGAGGAAAACTCTTGGAGGGTTCTGTTGGAGGCTTCTTGGCTCAGCAGCAGGGAAGGAAAGTTGTCCTTTCTGCTTGATGTAAAACAGGTTCGTTTTCAAGCTTGTGTAGAATTTAGACTCTCTTTACGCCAGCACCAACAAAACTCGGTTGACTCCAACATCCTCGATACTCTGGTACAAGGAAGGGAAACCTCATGTGGGGATTCAGGTAACTGGTTTTCCCCTTGCTGCCCTTTTGACACGTTTCTTCATAGCTGAAGCTGTGCTGAAGCGATGGGGGAGAGCTGCTGGTGCTGCAGCTGCAGAGCGGGCTGTGCTCGAGTGCAGCTCTTGCTGTCACTGTCATTTGCACGGCCTGCTAACAGAGCCTCTCGGCTTCTCTGCAAAGCAGCAGATTAGCTTCTGCTGCCTGAATTAGGAGCTTTATTTCTTTTCTTTTGGAGTACTGCGTCATGAAGTTCTGCTTCATGGCCAGGAAAACTTTCTTCCAAAGTCCAAGCGTGACGTTTTCTTTTCTTTCAAACAGAATAGGCATTAAATAGATATTAAATCAAGCAGCTTTTGGATAATTAGTCACCCTTGCCTCAAATAGATTGCCACTGGGAACCTTATTTTCCTGTTTAATTCTCAACTTAACCAGTATCAAATAACTAGGCAATAATTCTGGAATATGGAATTCCATTTCAAATATCATAAAGAAGTGTAGTTGATAACCAATGATATCATTTGTAACGATTCTCATAGTGGTTTAAAAAAAGTAATTTTATTGCTCAGTTAACTAACTTGGAGAAGGAAAAAAGCCATCTTCAGAAATTGGCAGCATTGAAAATGGAATTTCGATCTTATAGTTTAGTTATTGGACATCACTGTAGAAGTCTTAAGTTCTGAGGGGGGCATTTTATTTTCTTGCCAATGTTTCTATGAGGAAAGCAAGCTCCCAGGAGGGAAACTGGAGCAAAGTGGTGGACAATGGAGCGGGCAGAACACGTCAACCCAAGCACCGGTGCTGGAATGGCCCGAAACATGCAGGGGGGGTATCCCCTGGATGCAGGTAACAGCCGCTTACAGTCGCAAAGCTGCATCCTGTTGTTGTCAGCCAAGTGTAAGGAAACACTGCTGGCTTTTACCTACAGTAGGATTAAAATAGGCTGTGGGGCTTCTATGGAAGTGTGTTGTCCTTGACCTGCTAAGACTGATAACTTCCAAAATTGCCCAGAGAAAAAACCTGCCTATCTGTAAGAAGCTAAACTTGGCAATTCCCCCAGAACGCAGGTATTTCCAATTGCCACGTGGGCCAAACCAGCTGTCTGCAGAGTTGTAACCTCCTGGGAGTTGGTGCTTAGTTTAAATTGCTTTAAAAATAAGACCAAAGTGAACAATGAAACTGTGAAGAATAGAGACTTGCAGTATTTTACCAAGACTAAAAATCTGGTGTCTACATCCTCTTTGTTTCCTGCAGACTAGTAGGAGTTGCTTTATGTGGTTCAGTGTATCCTGATAGCCTTTCTCAAATGGCCCAGCTCGTTTTTGAAGGTTGCTGTGTGCCCTTTAATGGCAGTGAACACGTTTAATTTAGCCACTGAAAGCAGCGCGGTTCACTGCCCTGATTAACTGTCAGAAAATAAACAGATAGTAAAAAGAACTTGCACTTTTAGTTTGTTCAACACCATGTCCTTACTGAGCACGTGTGGTTTGTGGAGCATGTGCTCAGTGAGAAACAGATTTGGTGCCTTGGCTTTCATAAAGTGGGCTTTCAGTAAAACTGTTTGTATTTAGATACCTGCAAGGTCAGGTAAGACACATACACGTCTGAGTAGTTGTCACAATATTTGGTTCTGGAGGGTGTGTTTACACCTAAAACAGAGAGAGCACCAGGAGAAATAGCCCTGGCATTTGTTGCAGAACGGTTCCTGCCTTGCCTTGCTACCACAGCAAGCAGGGTAAAAACACGAGTGACCAGGAAGTGAATGTTTTCATGTTTCAGTGATTTTTAAAGGTTCCACACCACCTTAGGCTAAGGGTACGTTTGTTTTTCCATCGCTCCAAGCATTAATTTGGGAACTGACCGTTCTGTATAGCCCCTCCTGTGAATGATGTAGACTGTCTTGACCACACTGAGCAACTGAAAATGTTTCTTTGTGCCAGTGCCTTTAATGATCTCTCTCACAGGACCTGGAAAGTCTGAGCCTGCCTTACCTTCTTCCTGGGGAGGCTGTTATGGTTTTCCAGTGTAATTTTACCTCACTTGACCCTCACTTTTCTTAACTGAAACTTAAGTTCAGTGTTAACCTTAAGGGGAAAAACTAGCATCTCTCCTGGAAATTCTTTTGTTTGTTTGTTTTTATGCTTGGTTTCGATTCTTCCTGTGGAATTGCAATGAAAATGTTAAGATTTTGGTGCATGGCAGGTCGTCGTTTCTTTGCGTAGGTGACAAAGCTGCAATGTGGTGCCCGGTCCAGCTGGAGATTCCCAGTCGCTCTCCACCCTGGGTGATGCTTGGCAGTGTTGGGGATGACACTGGTTGGAAATCAGTATCTGCAGAGCTTCCAAAATACCTCGCAAGCCGCCTGTATAAATATTTTGCTCCTGTTTTCCTTCTAGCTGTGGTTCTGTTGACAAATGGCTGCTGTTGCTGTGGCTCAAAGGAGAAGAGGCGCCCGGTTTACGGCAGAAGTCACGTCTCAGCGATGTGCGACGGTCTGACGGGTCAGGGCTCCTTGGTCCCCAGCGCCGCGGGAGGAGGCTGGTTGGGGCCCCGGGATGGCTGCAGGAGGCTCAAAGCACCGTCCTGCACTCCGTGAGCCCGGGCAGGCTGTAGCCTGCTGCGGTTTGGTTTCTGTTGTTCTGTTTTGGGGAGACGCAGCATTCACTCCTAGTCTAACACCTCCCCTTTCTGCAGGGCTCAAGGGATTTGAGTAGTTTGAAGCTCACCACTCACTAACCCATTTCTGCAGTTTAATGGGGCACCCTGCACATCTCTAAGATACCGAGATGACTGTTAATAGTCGCATGGCTGTGGGCAGCAATGGGCTCCTACGCGGTGCTCGTTCGGCATCACGACGGTGGTCAGCACTGTGTCACCACATGGCAGGGCCCTTGTGGCACCCATGGGCAGTGGGGGACCTGCGAAAGCCCCCTGAGACCTGCTGCAGCTTGACATGCACGGGAAGCTGCGATGCTTACAGATAGCTGCAGCTTCCCAACATTGGTCATCCTTCCCCTGCTCTGGAATGGGAGGAGGAAGGAGGAGACCTGGTGTGGGCATCGGAGAGCGTTTGTGGAGGTGTTCACAGCATCAGCCTACAACGTGTGTTAAAATTTCCTTGCTTGTGGTGCCCTTGAAAAGGCTGCAATATTGTTGTAATATTGTTGGTATTCAGGCTGTATGTGTTGTTGCAGCCCTCCACATGCTGCTGTGTCTGTGTTCCTGGCAGGTCCTGTCCCAGGCCGAGCGGGTCCCTCAGGGGCTTGTTTTGTTTCAATGAGGGCTGACAGGAAGGCCAGGCCTGTGTGTCAGATTTGCTTGTGCGGCTGCTAAGGCTTGTGGCTATTCCTGACTCCTCTCTGGGTTTGTTTCCTAAAGGAACCACTTCCTTTGTGCGCCTCGCTCATGAGGCTGCTGTTTCCACCAAAACAGAAGTGTTGTGGAGGACAACAGGGAAGAGGAAGGTCATGGCCAGCCTCCTGCAAGGAGGGAAACACCAGTCAACCCCCTCAACTTTACTTGGACTCAAGCAGTTTGGTGTGTAGGTCTGGGTGTCCGTGTGTGTTGTAGCACCAGGGCGGTCCGGGGTTTGCAATCTCCTTCGAGCAGCGCGGTGGCAGTAGCAGAAAGTGCCCCTTGTGTTTTCAGGCTTAGCCACTGCGTGCGGGAGCATCCTCCGGTCCTGGGAGGTAGTGCTGGTTTGCACAACGTTGCGTTAGCACCTGCGTGAGGCCCATGTCAAAGGCAAGCACCTGGGTGTGGTTTTGGATGCCTTTCCCTATTCACTTGTTCATCTTTTCTTCGTCTTCAAAACAAAATCCTTAAAAAGACAGTTTTCTAAGCCTTGAGAAGGATGTCACCTTTCTCTGTTGGGAAGGGACCTAGCCAGCCTTTCTGGGAACGCGGGGAGGATTTGATTTGTTGGAGAACATTCCCATCAAGGGAAGCTGGGAACTTTTATGCCATGTCTAGTGTCTGCGTGCCAGCTCCTTGCTTTAAGTGCTTTGCTCCCCCTTTAATCTCTAAAACACTTCTGGACTAGAAATTTTCCCTACTTCCTTTCCAGCTTCCACCCCTCCTTAATGTTGCGTTTTCTTTTGCCCCTGGCAGTTAAACATCTGCTTTGAGTCGAGCTAGGGGTCCAGTAGCTGTTGCTCTGTGTTTCCATACGGGCCTTTGTGCCTGCAGGGAGTTTCCTCTTGAGACCAGGACCCAGGTGAGTTGTTTCCTCAGCTGCTGAGATGAGGCCTGGAAGCGCTCGCCTGCTCCTCGCCTTGTGGACACCGTGTGAAGGTCACACAAAGGCAGATTCAAGAGGGCCAGCTGGTGGGGCTGGCGCTTGACCAGCTGCTTTGAGACACATGGGTTGGGAAGCGCCGAGAGGGGTATTGGCATGTTGCTCCAACTGTATCGGACCCAGTGCTCCTCACATGCCTGAGCCAGGGACTGGGTATGGGCCGGGAAACTAATCCAGGCTTCAGAAAGGCTAAAAAAGGACTGTTGTGGTCAGCTTGACTAGAAGGGCTAGGAAATAATGTTTAATCTGCAACCCGATAGCCAGGGTCTCTCAGCTCGGACGCTGCCAGTCCTGCAGGGAGGAGCAGGGCCGTCTTTGCAGGTGTGGAAGAGATATCCTGTCACTGAATACGAGGACACAATAAAAGGGCTGGAAACTGCTCTGACTGCGCTTCGAGTAGCTGGACCCCCTCAGAGTGGCTCCAAGCATTTGTTTTTCTGCTGCTTTGGTTTCAGCTCACATCCCCGCTCAGCTGGTGGGAGCTGACATCCCCGCTGGCGCCAGGGACAGTTGTTCATCCCAAGTACCCGTTAGTGGCACGCACTAAGTTATGTGACAACATGGCAGGAGAAGGCCCTTGAGATGACTGAGATGCTAGAGATTGAAGGGGGAGTGTGTGGCTGAAGTTGTCCAAGATGGAATTTCTTCCAATAGGAGCGTTTGGGAAAAGTGGAGGGGAAAATGGAAACAAAATGAGTTATGTGCAGCCAAAATGACAGGTTGTTTTCTTTATTTTGCCAAGGGAGAGGAAAGGCATCTCTTGGGAGCAAACAAAAATGCAGGCAGTAAATTATTTTTTCTCTGTGTGTGTTGGATGGAAACATCCTAGACTACCTTCAAAGTAAATATTTGCAAGAGCCAGGAGTGAATTGTTCTGATTTACCTTTTAAAGCAGAGCAGCTCCCATTCCATCCTCCTGCTTCGGGTGGGCTCCTTCAAGCAGACATTCCCGCAGGACACCAGAAGTTCTCTCCGTTTCCCCTTCTCGCAGTTGGTCCCCCCTCATTCCCCGCGTTCCTCCGAGGGATCAGAGATGCCTTTCATTCGTGGAGGCTGCTGGCCTGGGCTCTGCTTTCCTGCAGCATTCGGAGCCCACGGCGCCTGCGCCGGGTGTTGGAGCAGCTGCCGGGCCCGCGCTGGCTGCACACGGGTCTTAAATCTCTTTCCATTACAGCAATGATGGATCCCCTGCAGGCAGGACAGCTATTTATCTAATGGAATGACACATTTTTCAGCACTGTCAGTCCTTAAATATCAAAAGAGTAAATTAAGAGAGAGCAGGTGAACTTTTCTTCCGCGGCAGGTTTAATGCAACTGAGCTGCTCCATGCGTTGCCTGTGGCACAACTGCCTTTCACGAAAGCTGACATCATTTGTTCTGTTGTCGCTCATAATTGGAACTCTTTGCTGCTTTTGAGTCTTGTTAATTATAAGTGACATTGTACCTCAGCTGATAAGAGCTACACTCGTGACACTCAGATTGACGACACTGAGGAAGAGCATTTTGCACTGGCAAAATTGCAGAGTCTACATGCCCCTGTGTATGGAGGTGGGCGACAACTGCAGAAATGACTTACCGGGATTGCGGTAGCTCCAGTTTCTGGTGTAAGTGTTGTGCTCCCACGGGAGGCTGTCATTAAATACTCTATGGGACTTTCTACTCCCTAGTGCCTGCCTTAACACAGTGGTGCGGATGGGAAGTCTTCAACCTCCTCTATATCTAGGCTGCCTGACCTGCCATGTGCTGCTGCTGTATTGCGTGGTATTTGCTAGAGAATAACTATCATGTGCTTTACCCCGGCTTTAAGTAGGTCAGCTTTTAGTCTGATTGATTAACTCGCACCCAGTCAGATACATTGATTTACTGGCGTGTGGGGGAAGTGTTCACCCGCTGTGTCAGAGTGACTCTCGGTGTGGGTTTATTGGAGGGGTTTCAGCAGGCTGGGTCGGGGAGAGCTGGGGTGGCAGAAAGCTCTGCTGGGGAAGGCAGCACGACGGGCAGTGCAGCAGGGCTGTTCTGAAAAACACCTTTATAGGCGTTTTTATTCCCTGAAAATCCATCTTATTAACTATGTAGGCATCTTCGTCGGATGCAGCGCTTTGGAGTCGTTGCTAAGGCAGCGTGTTGGTTGGGAAGAAAATGAAACAAAGCATGAAGTGCTGCTCTCTGCAAAGGAATCACTGCAAGACGCAGCGGTTGGAGAGAGTGAGGCCCTTTGGGAGTTAAGCAGCCCCTGTGCTTCCCCACTAGCAGCCTGCAATAGCTCTAACAGCTTGTTCGTCTCGCTGAAGAAGGTACGGTGTATTACAGACCGTCACTTAAAGGCTGCTGTAAATTATCCTTCATATAGGGCCCCTTGGTGGCTGGTTAGTATAATTAATATAAACATCTTGCTGCAGCTTTACGTTTTGGTTTAGCAGCTCCTCGGTTTGAGCAGCATCTTGGGACTGCCTGGATTTCAATTATCTCCCTGATGCTGAAGGTGGGGCTTTAACCTGATATTAATCATGGTCCTCGAGGAAATCAAGGCAGCAAGCGAGGGTTTGGGTGGTGCAGGCTGCATAACCCACTGCAAACGTCTGCACCCAAAGCAAACCCCCTTCAAGGGGGAGAAGTGCTGTGCTGGCTGCTTGCTGGTTTAGAGAGGGCTTGTCTTAAGGGCCTCTTTGCAGGATGCTGCAAGCAATAAAGGGTGATTGGGCTGGTATCCAAACAATTGCTTCATTTAGGTAAATCCTCCAAAGAAAGAAGGATTTATTTATTTATTTATTTATTTATTTATTTAAGGTCACATTTTCCATCATGCTGAGAGGCTCCTTAGCACCCAAGTTGTAGGGAATATGGATAAGTCTCAGCTCTGCCTATATGACATTTATGCCTCCTCAGAGACATCCCTACACGGCAGATGCGTTCGCTGGCTGAGCCCATAGGGATACAGGCTGGTATTGATAATTTTTACTAGCTAGAGAGGGAGGATGGAGTTGGTCTTACCTTGGCCGGATTTACCTGTGAAGCTGCCATTTGCAAGGGTGTTTCTCCCAATATTTTCTCAGCTGGGGCCAGGTCTTACACAAATCAAAACACTAGACAGCTCCACATCTCAGCTTTGTGGTTTAATACCAGCTCCTGCACAAAGCAGAAGCAGCAGGATATTTAAAACACGTAGGTCAGACTGGCTCAGTGTTGTCAGTAATTCAGTTTGCTGTACGTTTGTGCACCTCCTGCATGACGATCAAGTCTGAAGGCAGACTTTGCCACGAGAGCGAGCGGCTGCTTGTTGCATTCAGGGCTCTTTGCCCTGAAACTCAACTCAGATGCTTAGGGTGCCTTGTTTCCTGAAACGGTGGATTCCTTAGCCAGGAGGAGGAGGAAAGGGCAATATTTCCATCGGGAGCAGAGGCGGATGTGGCGCCGTGGGAATCTCAGCACTGCAGCAAAGGCACCTCTGACAACCAGTCGTAAATGGCGGCGCTCAACGGGCACCCATAAAAGCCCCATCCTGCACCTGGACTGCCGATGGATCTCCTTGCTCGGGTGCTGTTCATTGCCTTGGTAATTGGTTGCTGGTTCCTTTAGGAGCGAGCAGGACACGGCCTTGTGGCTACAGCCACGTTGCTGCTGCCCTTCCAGCTGCTTTGGTGCCCGCGGTGCTGCCGCTAAGCGAGTGGCCGTTGCTGCAGCCCATGAAGGTAGGCTCAAAATACAAAGCCTGCCTTAAAATACTACTTTGGATTCACAGAAATAGAGAGTTTTCCGTGCTGGAAAGTGGCAGCACCTTGGAGGAAGGAGGCAGATGGCAGGAGGAGCGTGCAGATGCCTGAGAGGCTGCAGCAGCCTCACGTGCAGGCGGTGAGCAGGGGGCACCAGGGGTTGCTCTTCCCTGTTGCTTCTGGGCTTCAGCCTTGAGAAGATATCTGATGTGCTGCATGCCAGAGGTACCAAAGCTTTTCTGTCCTTCGTGCCTTGGTGAGCCCAAATGTAGCTGCTTTTTGGTCCTTGGAGTCACCTGGGTTGGAGCAAAGATCCATTCCCTAGGAGGGAGGAGGTGTCATCATCCAGCTAATGTGGATGGATCCTGGACTCGCACCTTGACTTTGTGCAAGGGGCAAGCAGCTGAGAACTGAGATGAGCTCAGTCCCTGTGGCAGGGCTGGGTGGTGAAGTGGCTGTTGCACCTTGTTGACAGTGTTAGATGGACACTGGAGGAAAAACTATGGCTTCTGGTAAGAACTGCTCAGTGTAACTTGTGAGAGGCTGCCCAAGCCTAACCAGTTGAACAAAGTGCGTCCTCCTATGTGGGTATGGATAGGGCAAAACTGTTTTTCTCCCTCATTTTCTCTGTAAGGGAGACAGGAGGATGCAGCCAAGACCTTCAGGCAGGAAGACCTGCTGCACACAGGTCTGTAGGAATGTAATTTCCCATTGCCTTAAGCCTCTAATATTCAGGAAAAAAAAAAAAAAAAGTTTCTTCCTAGGAGTCTGCAGAGTGTTTTTATGGGGTGGCTTGAGCCTTTTCACGGCGGGTGCCTTTTTCTCCCCCAGGAAAGCGCCTCGTGGCCTCTTGGAGCTGCTGTGCCGCTGCGGTGTTCCCGGCCGTGGCTGCGGGCTGCCTACGTGCCCGGAGCAGCTGCGCAGGCAGGCGGGTTCCCCGCGAAGCCCGCGCCCGAGGAATGCGCGCGGCCGGGAGCAGCAGCCAGGCACACACCCCCCCGCCTGGGCGCGAGAGCTGCTCCTCCTGTGCGCTGGGTTTTGCAGCTATCTGGGTATCTCCTGCGTAATGGTAGAGTGCTTAGCTGTCTGCAACCAAAACACGTGTGAGACCAAGCTGGGGAGTGTAGATGATGCTCCCTCCCTCAGCTCCGGAAGCGAATCCTGGAAAATACAGCCAGAAGGGGCTCTGGGGAGTCACGGTCCTTGGCGTGTTGACCGTGGAGGTGAAGCAGGCTGAATGGCTTCGTCCTGTTCTGCTCCCAGCACAGGTTGCAGGGAGTGTAAAAGCCCTCGGGGCAAAGAGGGGACGTCCCTGAGACAACCTGGTCCTGAGCCCCGTAGACCTGTAGGCACTGCAGGTGTCAGCGTGATGACTGATCCAGAACAGGGGAGAAAAAGGCCTGGAAAAGCACTTTTCTTCTGCAGAGTGTCAGTTTAAGGAGAAGGTTAAACAGCAGTGTCCTCATTTGACTCGCTGATGTAATATTGGAGCCTCTGATGGAGCAACCTTGATGATCACCACGCGCTGCTGTCGAGCCGGAGCGCGCTCGGCCTCCGCTGGGAAAGGGCCCGCGACGCGAGCTGCTTGGCCGTGGCCTGCCCTCCTGCTGCCCACGCCAGAGCTGAACGCAGCGTTTGCCCGTAACAAACCCACACCACCCGGCGCTACCTTCGGCACGCCTGGAGTGCCGTTTCTGGACCGTGGATTCCTTCTTCTTCAGACAGAGCTCACTGTGGAAGCGAAGAGCTTTCGGAAGCGCGGTGGCAGCGTGCCATACGTTTCCACCCTGGTTTTCACCAGCCGTTTGCTGGAAGAGGGGCAAATAAGCAGGGATATCATTAAATTTCCCTCCATGGGCAGCGAAGATTGCAAATAACGCATTTAGTCACACTGGGATTACAGCTAATCCAATAGGTCACATCAAAGTAAGTCTCCAGCATTGAAGCTGCCCACGCTATTTTTTGCCTGGAATGCTTGCCCACTTCTGGCATCTGTAATGTGCCTGGGGAATATTTGCTATGAAAGGCCCCCCTAGGGAACAGTCCATCTGCCCTATGAGAAATGGCTCAAACAGGACCCAAATGCAGGCCCAAAACTGCTGCCATTTGTGCCAAAATGGAAACCATTCCTGCCTAGCGTTGTTTTGTCTCGTCGGCTGTTTGCCTTGGCTTGACGTTTTCATATTTTGTATCTCATGTCAGTATTTGTTTCTGGGAAGAAACTTTATTACTTAAAATTCCGCTTGTGCAATTTGTTTGTTTAAACTTGCTGACGGCTTTGAGAGAGCCTGTTCCATGTGCTGGTGTCAGAGCTGCTGTTAGGACGACATACTTGGAAAGTAAAAAGCAGCAGGCAGGGAATGTTTCCTGCGAAATAGCTGGGAATGTTTTTAGTCATAATAATACCGAGGAATTTTTTGATGTATTTGACTAAATTCTGATAGATGGCAGGTTACTTGGCCTGGCTTGGATCAAGATTGTACAGCATCGAGCCCTCTGAAAGCTTTTTTCCATCATTTTTCACAGTGCATATCCGTGACGGCAGCATCAGCATGGCAGGCAGTGACCAGGAATCTCCGAGTTCTTCATACCCCATTAAGGGTGTGAAAAGGACAGGGCTGTGCTGCAGGCGCCGGGGTCAGCTAGCCCCTTAGCGAGGTGTGTGCTGTGCACCTCACCCATGGGCAGGGGTTCCTCGTGGCGCTGGCCGATGGGGAGCTGACCCTTTTTAACAGTGCGGTGCCGTCTGTGAAGAGGAGAGGAGCAGAAAGCGGCTGGGCTGGAGCGCGGTGGTCCCTTGGTTTCGGTGCACAGTGCAAGGAGAGCCACGTGCGAGGAGGCAGGAGGGGTTTGCAGCACCAGAAACTGAGCCTAGCTCTGAGCTCGAGTGGCCAGGATGGGGAGGGGAAAAAACAGCATTTTAGCTGCTTTTCAGAAAAAAAAATTCCGTAGGATCAGCACAGCCTGAACGGGACGACCTGGAGAAAGGACTTGGGGAAAGGCTCTGCCCCGAAGGTTGTGGCAGAGCCTGCAGTGACTGGGAAGTGGGGCCGGAGCGTGTGTGAGTCGGCCTTTTCTGTCTGGCACTGCTTCACTGAGCAATGAGTGAACATCATCCAAAAAATGGAAGAGGTCCAAACTGTTTGACTCTCCTTTGCAGCCCTATTCCCTGTTGTAATATGAGTCGTCGATGCCAAGAAATATGAATGGTGTTTATGGTCGAAAACGCTGAAAACTCGGGCCTGGGGACGCAGCGCTGCAGCTGATGACAATAAAATTATTTTGGAGGGAGCTGGCTCCCGTGGGAG
Source organism: Eudromia elegans (assembly GCA_003342815.1). Lineage (NCBI taxonomy): Eukaryota > Metazoa > Chordata > Aves > Tinamiformes > Tinamidae > Eudromia > Eudromia elegans. Next base: position 124,951 of record PTEX01000078.1, read on the forward strand.
GAAGCGGAGCAGGGAGCAGCAGAGTGATGAGTGAGCTCGGCACAAGCCCCGGAGAAAGCCCAAGTGGGAGAGGTGAGAAGAGAGCTGGGGAAAGACCAAACCACAAGAAACCAGGGAGCGAAGAAAGGATTGAAAGGAGGAATGGGACTGGTGGCCTTAAGGCAGCTGGCAGGCCGGGGAAGAGGAGAAGGGGTTGCTGAACCTCCAGCAGAAGGGAATTGTTTCTGGGTTTCAGTTACTGCTCTGGTTCGTTTAATATTTAAAGAATATATCTGTATTTTTCATGAAGAGCAGCCTGGAAGCAAATGCTGGAAATTCGCCACCAGTGCAGAAACTTCTTTGCTGTAGACACACGCTATGGAGGTGAGCGGGACTGAAGCGAAGTACGTTAACAGATTCCGCTCCTGATGGGAGAGAGAGGGGAATGCCGTGGACTGGGGAAATACCCAGTTAAGGGGGGAGAAAAGTGCACAGCAGTTGAATTACTTTTCAGAAATCAACAAGTAGCATAGACTGGTGAGGTCAGCTGAAATCAGCTTAAAAATAAAGAAAAAGGGAGCGGAAGTATTGCAGAGTGTAACTTGAAGTTAAGATTAAGGGACAAAACAAACCCATACTAGGGTGGATCGGTCAACTCTTACAAGGAATGGGAACTCTTGGCTTGCTGTCCTTTCTCTGATGGAGGTTGCTGTTTGTGGTGGTGGGGAGGACAGACACGAGAGGATTTTAAATCCCGTGCTTTGTTTTTAATGCTTGGCATACTTTCTAGCTTGGGCAGCGCTTGTGTTATGGCGAGTTTAAAAATAGATGGTGGTGGTGAATGTGGTACTTGATCACGATGCCTTAGAATTCAAGTCACCTCTTTGAATATGCAGTAGGGCAAACAACCATTATTTCTGCTTTGGGGTGTCTGCTGAGCATGAGGTGTTTGGTTTTGTACCCTCCCATCCATTTGGGCCTATTTTGTGAGTTCAGGAGCAAGCGCTTGTGCAACCCCAGGCGTCTGCCTGTGTGCTTGGTAGATGCACATTAACTTGTGCATCCTTTCAGGAAACAGGGCGTTCGGAGGGGCTTGTTGCAAACAGCCTTCTTGTCCTTCTTGTCTTATCAGATCTCATGCACAAAGCAGCCTGAGAATTTCTCATAGGAGTTTGTGTACTGAGAGGTGCCTGGTGTGAAAGGAATGCTTTTGAGGCCCAGACTCCTGGGGTGGCTGTTCAAACCTCCGGACTCTCAAGTGGTCGTGAATTTATTGCTTCCTTGGTACACGGCTCTTGTTAGTCTAGCCCCGCTTGCTTCTGCCAAACAGAAGCGAGAAAGAATTTGTAAAACAAACCATGCAACGTTCCCTTGCACCGTAGCTGCTGAAGAATACCCTCCTAACTAGCTATTTGAACGAATCCAGATGGAAAGGGTTGTGTTCAGACCATATTATACAGTACTGAAAATGCATATAGGCACGAGCTAAGTTTGAGAGAAGCAGCAGCAAAATGGACCTTCTGATGGTGCTCCTGGTAGTGCAGAGACCACATTACCAGCAGCTCTGCACCCTTGGGCTCTGTCACTTGCTTTTGCTGCAGGGCCCTTGAAGTGTTGGCATCTAAGTGATTCTGTGGGAGCTGCTCTCATGATCACCCTTTCGGACGAGGTATCATTTTGGCCCAGCTGTTATAAACAAGGAACCATGTTAGACTTTATTGCATGGGGCAATGATGTCATTCTGCCTTTCTGTGTAGAACTGTGTACGGGGAACACTATCTAGTCCGACCTCACCGCTTCGAAACAGAGACCTGCACGAGGTTACAACCTGGGTAACAGACTACAGGAGAGCGTCGCTTCCTACGTGGTGACACTTGCATGTCTTGAACGTTGCCAGTGAAAGTAGTCCCGGAGGACAACGTGGAGCGTGCAGGAAGGTTGTAGGTCGGAGGAGGCAGCGTTACAGACTCAGGGGTGAGGGTGTTTGTGCAAAAGGTGCCTGTGCCTGGCTCTTTAGGATACGGATTCCTTTTTTCTGCTAGTATGAGATACATTCTCTGAAGTGTAAAAATCCCACAACAGTGAGGTTTCTTTGCCATAGAGACTTTGCTTGCCATGTAGTTGGATTTCATATACTAGACATTTTTTTTTATTTTGCTTTTTAATTAAAATTTGCATTTTTTGTTGATATATATCCCTGTGTATAGGGACGAGTCCATAGCTGTTATATATGCTGTTTTTTTTAAAAAAAAAATTGAAGGATAGATAGAACAATATTAAATATTTAAAGCTGCAGTGGTAGATTCTGATTGATTGAAGAGCTGAACATGCCCATAAATCATTTACTTTAGAAAAGGTCACGTATAAAATTTTCAGGCACTGCAAGGGAGAACATTGTGTGGAGGATGGAGAGCCTGTCTTGGGTGGCTGCCGGTGACCAGGGCTTTTCACTGAACAGGAGGTGGCTTCTCCAAAGATGGACCCAACGGGGAGCAGGAGCGAGACAAGAAGTTGAGCTGCCATCTTCCAAGTAGGAGTGATGGCTGCAGGTTACGACGGGAGCACGCGAGATTGAAGGCTCCAACCACAAGGAGGCTCCAAAGTTGGAGAGAAGACTCCTGCCGCGTGGCTTCTGAAGAGGGGCTTTCATGTGCAGGCTTGGGGTAAAGCTGTCCCCTCCTGGGGAAAAATCATAGCCCACCTGTCTGGAAGATGATCTTGGTGTGAAGAAACTGCTCTTGCTGCTTAATGGTCTTGGGCTGATGCCGAGCGCCGGCGTTCCATGTAGGAGCTTGCCTTGGGTGTGCAGTGTCGAGGTGGGGAGGGCTCCACCTGTTCCTGGCACTTGGGCTGCTTTGCACATGGAAGGGCTGCGGAGGCGGCAGGGAGCGTAGCTGGGACTGCGTGGAGAGGACGAGGACAAGGATGAGACTTCATCGCGGCGCTGGGGCCGCCCGCCACCCAGGGGTTCTGGGCTCAGAATGAGTGCCTGAGCTCTGGCTTGGGTGGGAATGGAGGAGGAAGCCTGTGGAAGGTCTCAATTGTCCTGTGCCAGGAGCAGTGTTGGCAGCAGGGCGAGGGAGGGGATCCTGCCCTTCTGCTCAGCCCTGGGGAGGCCGCCCCTGGAGCCCTGGGGGCAGCTCTGGGCTCCCCAGGACGGGAGGGCCGTGGAGCTCCTCGAGAGGGTCCAGCAACGGGTGAGCAAGAGGATCAAGGGACTGGAGCAGCTGCCATGTGAGGAGAGGTGAAAGGAGCTGGGCGTGTTTAGCCTGGAGAAGAGAAGGGTGAGAGGGGATGTAATCCACAGGTAGAAATTGCCGAGGAATGATTGTAGGGAGGAGGGGGCTCAACTGTTCTCTGCAGTGGCCGGTGACAGGATGAGGGGCAACGGTTTTCTAGTGCAACACAGGCAGTTCCATGTGTACGTGAGGAAGAACTTGTTTGGTGTGAGGGTGCCGGAGCCCTGGAGCAGGCTGCCCAGAGAGGCTGTGGAGTCTCCTTCTCCGGAGCCCTTGCAGCGCGCCTGGCTGCCACCCTGTGCCCCGTGCTCTGGGTGTCCCTGCTGGAGCCGGGGTGGGACTGGATGATCTCTAGAGGTCTCTTCCAACCTCAACCATTGTGTGATTCTGTCCTAACGACGTTATGAGGAAAGGCAGGGCTACATTAAGGCTTTATTTTATTATTATTATTACCTTCTTCCAAGAGTACAGGCGAACACTTCAGCAGTGTTACAACACCCAGAAGCGCAGGAGCACGTGTGGCAGTGCTGCCATATGAAAATGCTTTAAATGTGGCTAGAACAGAGGAGGAGGTCGGGAGCTCTGCGGGGCCAGGCTGCTCTGTGGACGTGCGAGGAGGGACGGGCAGCAGCTCCGAGGGCTTTGTCCTCATCCCTGGGCTCTTGCAGCAAGGCCAGGGTGTCCTGGACTGCAGGTTGCCCTTTGTTTCTGCTTGCCGACTCCCTTACCCAGGCAGGTATCTGGACGGAGGAGGTAATGAAAGAAAACAAGGGGGCAGGTAGGGAAAGCAGGGAAAAGCCTCCCTTTCTTCACGGCCTGCGAACTGACGTATTTCAGATGAAGTTTGGGACTTGTCTGAAAATGTTTGGTTCGTCCTTTGTTTTCTATTGAATTCCATGTGCTTGGTTAGCTTCTTTTCAAATAAAAAAAAAAAAGCTCCGTGTATGGGTTGAGAGCTTTATCTGTTTATCTCCTCATTAAAATGGCTGTCTATGAAATGTGCTGACAGGGCTTTTACCCTTTTGCTTTCTATTCTCATCACATTTTCCACTGAAAGCCTCCCCTTGCCTGTTCCAGCTCCGCAGTGAATGAGACTTTCTGTGGCACGGAGGCTCTGCGCTTGGTTTCTGGGTGACCTGGGGTGAGGTGCCCAAGTCTCCCGTGCAGAGCACGTGGAAGCCGCTTTGCCCATTAAATTCCCTTGGGGCCACTTCTCAGGACCTGGAAATGCTCGTCTAAAACACAGCACGAAACTCTCTGTGGGTTCACATCTACTGAGACGTGTCAATAGACAGGCGCATTTTCAAGCTGTGGGTGCTGGCTGCAGCACTTGAGCTGGAGTTTGAGCAGGTTGGGTGCCTGAATGGGCTTCTCAGGAAATGTGACCTCGGTGCTTCGGGAGCAAGGCTTAGCCAAGTGCTGTGCTGTTCGTTGGGCAGAAGAGGAGAGATGTTTTAGTACTGCAGCACCTAAACCCTGTGGAGGTAGCAGCTGAGGCTTCCAGCAGCTGCTTCGTTAATATTGACATTGATATGAATGCATGAAGAACAGCTTTGGGTTCCAGAAGATGAGCTGCAGGTTGAAGCAGTGCCCATGGCTCCAGCAGCGATAACCAAGGGCCTGGCCTTGGGATGCTGGGCCAGGTCTCCGGCTGTTGCTGGACCCCACAGTCAGCACCTATCAGCCTGGTTTGCTCTGCTCCACGTTGAACTTCCCTTGGCTCTGATGATGCGTCTGTGCTGTGCCATGGAAGAAAGATGGTGTAAATGTTTGTAAGTGTCTGTGAAATCAAAGTGTTTTGTGGCTTTGTTGCCTTCTGGTTTGATCTGGCAGCTCTCCTATCTGCGCGCAGAGTCCTGTGGGTCGCGCTTAGGTGCGACGGGTGCCGTTGGGACAGGAAAGGGCCTCAGTGCAATGAACAGAAACGCAAAGCCGGGGCAGGAGACGCATCAAAGTGCTCACGTGCCACGTCCCACAGAAGGTGCAGTCACCCACAGGGCAGGACCGTAGTCAAGGAATAAACATTTGGCTTGGTTTGGTGCTGCCGTTGCCTCCTCTTCTCTCCAGCAAACCAGCGTGTGCAGCGGCAGGAGCTCGGTGGTGTTTGATGTGTGGAGCAGGCAGCTGCAGCCCCAATTAATTCCCCCATCGCAGTTTTGTTTGTTCCGCTCTATTTTTATTTCCAGAGGGCTGTGGTGGCTTCCGAAGCGTCACGCGCGAGTGGCCTTCATGCTTTGATGGAAGCGAAGCGAGGAGCCCTCCGAGGGGATCCGAGCGTGGAAACCTTCTCGTGGCGTCGCCGTGGATGGGGGGGGCCGAGCTGGCCCTGCAGAGTCCTTACCTTGAGTGTCCCCTAAAGCAAACGAGAGTTGGGTGGAGGAGACCGGGCCTGGGCGCAGACTGGGGAACCGATCTCCTCATCCTCCTCTTCCTCATGCTCTTCCTCCTCACGTTCTTCCTCCCTCATGTTTCTTTCCTGGATGAAAACACTGGATTTTGCCACAGTTTCCATCCAGCACTCTGTTCGCAAAACTGCAGCTCGATCAAGCAGTCCCAGCCGTGCCTCTATATGCCGCTTTTGTAGTCGATGGACTTTTGTAGATATTATATATTTTTAAAATGTGATTAAAGAACAGTCTGTGCTAGGCTGATGGACCGATGGCTTTATTTTTAGCCAGCAGATTAGATTTTGTCAAGAGCTTTCTCCCCGCTTCCCCAGTAGTAAAGCAGCGTGATACGTGCTTGCTTTACACTATTTATTTTTATTATTTTTAGTTTTTAAGCTTCTGGCACATCGCTTAGGTGACCGTGGGATATTCTAATGAAGCTGCAGTTATTAAAAAAAATCTATTACATTACGGGGATATTTGGGCTTCATGCTTCAATAGTGCTAATTAGATATGTGACCCATTTTCCTTCTGCCTCCGCTCCTGGGAATGGTGGAGTCTCATTATAAACACGAGGAGAGCAAATGCCCATGTTGCTTACTCTAAATAGCAGCGTCAAAACAGGGCCAAGGGGCCTGGGGGTGTTTTTTTGTGTGGACACTGATTATATTTTATTTTTCTTTCAGTGGGGAAGTGGGATGATAGGGGGCTGGTTTCTCCCAAGAAATAAATAATTGAACGCTGGTTTTTTTTAATCTGGAAAACCTAGTGGCAAATTGGGTTCCTCTTGAATTTTAAGCTTGCCGTATTTTTATTGACAAGGGAACAGCCTCCGATGCTTTTAAGCATAAAAAAAATGCTTTTAATATTACAGTAGCTTCCCATTAACTGATGTTTTGAGCTGATAGTCTCCGTGCAGCCCCTCGCGTCGTGGGAAGGGCTCCGTGGCTGCCTGCGTGTCCGTCTGCTGACGGTGGAAGCTGCTGCTTGTGAAACAGGCAAAAAGCTTGTGATGAACCAGGCCAGAGGGCAGAGCCGCCCTCAGAAACCGCCCGAGCCTCTTCTTGGTGAAACTTGGTTGCTTTGGGAAGATGAAATGAAGATCTATATATCTCTATATACGTATACCGTGGAAAGCGAGCTGCTAGTCCCCAAGATACCCAGCTTGGTGAAGGAGCCTCTTCCCTTCGCAACTTCTCCCCATGGCCCCTTGAACGTCCCAGCTCCCACTCTTGCAGCGATGCAGCTGGTCCTCAGCCTTAGTCCTTAGCTTGGGCGTAGCCTTCAGCATCACCCACCTGGACACGACCCTGGGCCAGGGGCTGTAGGTGACCCCGCTTGGACAGAGGGCCTGGACTGGGAGATCTCCTGAAGCCCCTTCCAGCCTCAACCCCTCTGTGCCTCTTTGAGAGCTGCAGGGATGGAGGGTAAGGACTGGGTGGGTTTGGCCCTCAGCTCTGCAGCAGCTGCCCCCAACTGAACGGGTCAATCTCTGCGATTTAACTTTACCCCAAGGGTGGGCAGAGGCAAGCGGAGCAGGGACCTCAGTCCGTCACCCCGTGTTTGATTTTAGCGACTGCAGTAAAGAAAAAGGGAAGCTGGGCCGGCCTGAGCTCTGAGCTTGCTCCTCTGAGGGCTTCTTTGCAAAATGTCTCAGTGGGGATTAGTTTTAAATGAAGAGGGTTTTTTTTTTTAAAAAAAGAAACTAAACAGCTGGGTGGAGTGTCTGAAATAGGTTAGTTTAACGTGAGGACAGTTCTTGGTTTACTTGCTGGGCTCTCTGGAGACCTCTTTGGTGTAGATGGGCCCCTCATGGTGCTCCTTGCAGCTCCTAACTTGGTGTAAGTGTCCCCAACGCGTGTGCAGTGGTTGATGAGGTTGTCCTTGGGTTTGCAGAGGTGCCTTGGAGGGAAATAACCTCCCCAGAAGCCGTCTGCGTGACTCGTATGCCACCAGTGCGGGCCTCACGACCAGGTTTTGGGCAGCCTTCCTTGTGGTGTGTTGGCGCTCCCAGTGCACGAGCTGCTGTGGTTGGGCTCTTCTATGAGGAACAGGCTCTCCCAAAAGCACCGGTGTGTAGGAAAGGATGAAAAGGACTCCAAGCTGGAATGTTTACACCCATGTTTAACTTAAATCACTGCAAAATGTCAGGGTGATGCTCAGTGAATGAAGGTTAGCACGTTTCCAAACCTTGGAAGGTCAGAAGTGGGCTTGGTTTCGTTGCTTTTGGGAGTGCAGTGCCTTGCTGCTCGCTGCTTCCGCAAAGATTTTGGTAGTGCGTCTCACTGGTCGCTTGCTTTAGCTGCTTTACTTTAGTCGTGGGCTGTTTTGTAGTCCTTGGGGATTTTTTAAACCAAAAATCTATTTGCATGCTTTTCTTATCTTTGCCCCGTGTTTTTGAAGCCCTCTATGTTCCTCCTATGTGGTGCCCCTTATTTGTTCGGAGGATTTTGAGCTACGTTGGCTCGCTGCAGTTCACAAAAAGCACCACGTTCAGTGGTGTTTGAAGTCTTTCCCCGAATAGAAACGAGCCGCTGCCACGTAGGACTTCTCAGCCTCCGCTGGCGCCCCGTGCGGTCCACGCGGCAGGTCCCACGTGTTGACCCCGGCTCTGGAGCACGTGTCCCCGAGCCGAGCTCGCTCCGCAGGGACGCGTGTCCCCGAGGCAATGCAGCGGGAAGCGCCTTTCCCCTCGCTGCTGAGGGGAACGTGGCTCCGCGGCGGGCGCCCTGGGCGCCTCCGTGGGCTGTTTGGGTTTTATTGTGCATTCCACTGCAGATAACGCCCGGCACTGTCTCTGGAGAAGAAAACAGAAACCACCTGTTAGTGCAGCTGGGCGCTGGAAACCGCGGACGAGAGAGGGCTCCTGCATTGCTGCCTACAGACGTAAAGTTGGGTTGGAAGGGGGTTGACGTTTTGGGACCTGACTCAGTGCATCGGACACAGAATGGGGGTGTTACCTAGGAATTCACCAGGAACTGGGTGGCCTATAGGGCTCTCTAAATGTGCTGAGCAGAGCAAAATGCTTTGAGGGTGCGTGACCAGCCGGACAAAGCTGTTGTCCCTGATGGAGCTGAAGCATAAGGGGGGTGAGGAAGGGGCTCTTCTGAAGCTGTAAGTTTGTGCGCAGGATTTTGCTCTAAATATGATCTCAGAAAGTCCAAATGTGTTACTGAACTTAGGTGTAAAGACAAGCACACAAAAAAACCCACAAATATGCTCAAAATAGAATTCCTGTTCCAGGAGGCTGGTGGAAGCCCGTTGAGCGGGACAAGAGGCTTTGTCTGCCGGGATGACTGGCTGCATTCTCCGGAGTGGGGATCATGATGTGCCAGTAATTGCAGTTAAATGAACATGGCTGGCTCTCCGGCAAAGGAAACCTAATTTGTCACAGCTGTCAGAACGATCATGTCAGGATTGTTGCCTTCAGGAACAGATTTAGGCAGCGAGGCCTGTTAAATTCCTCTTTTTTTTTGCCGTTATATATTGTGCAGGATGTTCGATGACCAGCCCCCCCTTACCCCTGCCCTTTTTGTTTTTCTTAGAGGGAAACACACCAGTTCTGCCTCTTTGTGTCAGCTGCAGCTGAACTGTTGTGAGCCGCAGTCCTTTGGCTGCAGCTTGTTGGTGTGGTAGATTGAAGGCCTTGAGCATAGCAGCAGTTGGAGCAGCTCGTAGGGAAGAGTTGAGGTCTGCTTGCACATGGCTACGTCCAGACTCGGCACTCAGGCTCCCAGTGAGCAGCCCTGCCAGGCTGGGCTTAACACCTGCTTACACTTGGCATCACCGTCTGCAGAGAGAAGAAGCTGCAGGATTGCTGCGTTCGTGCCAGCAGGGAGATGTTACTCTACTAGTAACACAGGACTATGTCCTTACTACATACAGAAACCCCGTTAAGGTGCCGGCCTTAGTCATGATCTGTGTGTTTGTTAGCTCTCTTTGTAGATGAACAGGTTGGGTCTGGCTTGGAGAGAGCTGGGCCAGGTCACCAAAACAAATGGGTGCTCGTTTGGGGATGTTGGGCTTGAGGGAGTGCAGAGATTTCCAGCCCTTTAAAAAAAAAAAAAGGAAACAAGATTAAAAATGTCTTTTTGGATCTCGTGCTCCCGGATAATGTTGTCTGGTTTCCCTTCCCCTGTGTGCGGGTGGCTGGGCTGGAGCCCTGCACACAGAGGGGAAGGTCTGTGCTGTGGGGTGCTGCGGTGCAGGCTTGGGAGGTGTTGGAGGAGGCGCGTGGATGGGTTTGAGCTTTCGGCAGAGAGGGGCTCTGTGCTCAGTGCAGCCCGTGCCTGGGTTCCCCCGCTGCTTTCCTCCTTCCGAGTCTCCAGGGACGCTCGGAGTCATCTTATTTCCAGCCCCCTTTGGGGGGAGACTTCATTCCAGAGGCAGGCAGCAACAATCTGCAGGAACCGACTCCTTCCCTTGCACCAGGCTCTCTTTAGCCTTTCGGCCATGAGCCTTTCCCGAGGCACCGCGGCCGTGCTCCTGCTTTGTGGGGATGGCTCTAGGGCCCTCCTGGAGCAGAGCTGGCTGCCCCTTCCCGTTGCTGCTGCGGGAGGTGTGCGTGGCCACCCCAGTGGGTTTGCCTGCGTTGCTGGCAGGTCCTGAGCCCTCTCTGATGCTGCTGTGCCCAGCTGTATCAGTGTTAAATGTAGGGCTGCCAATGGTGGAAGACAGTAAAATGAGAGAAAACAGAATGAAACTGTTCTTGTGGAGTTGTCTTACTAATCAAGAAGTGACATTTTAAGCAGCATTTTGGGCATGTCTAGCTGCCTAAACATCAGCAGCAGGTCATACACCACGTTAAAAGCCTCCTCTTCAAGGGTTTGTTTCCACAGATCCTTATCTCTGCTTCCTGCTGCACGGTATGGAGGAGCATGTCCTCCCCATCATGAAAAGAAACTGCAGCCTCTGATGCTCAGCACTTAGAACTAAGTTTTAATCTTCGGAAATATCTACATGACCGTTTAGTAGTTGATAAAAGAAAAACAAAGTTGCACATCTGCTTTTGGAGATTATGAGGACATGACATTGCAGATGAACATGATGAGCCCTCGCTTAATGATTTATTGAAGTTCATTTCTTCATTTTATTGCAGCTTTCAGTCTCTTGCTACGCAGCTGTCTGGTTTCCCCGGGGAATGGAAGACTAGCTGGGAGATATAAATCTCTGTTAATGATTTTAAATAGCTATCTATCTGTATATAATATGAAACTTTGTTTGCCCCGGGCATTCAATCATGGGATTAGGAGAGGATAATCAATAACCCGAAGCGCAGAGGAGGGAGCTCTGGGTGGTTAAGTCGGGGCCGTTGCGAAGCCCCCTCGCCTTCGTTCCAGCTGCTGCCTCCTGCGCTCGGCCTCTCGCCGTCCCCTTGACCGTTGCTGTGAGCGGCTCCTCTTCTGCCAGCTTTGTTTGTCCTTTGCAAACATCTGTCGTAAAGGTTTGTACGGACAGGAGGACCTGTTGTGAAACAGGAGATGCTGCAAGCAGATGTACTAGGGAGCATCCAAGGAATGTGGATAAGAGCTGGGCAAGAGCTGGGATGTTCCTCGCCTCAGGTAGCTGCTGTCTGGAGAAGCTGCAGAGAGACCCTTTTCATCACGGAAAAAGTACGAGACGTCAGAACTATCGTTTCCATCTAGTTTCTGCCTGGTGATCCCAGATAGGTTTTCACAACTGGGATACAAGATCAGCAAATAAAAGGCATATTTGGAAGGGAAGGGCAATTGCAATGTTTGGTTAAGGTTTAGTTTGGCTTTGGTATCTTTCCTGTTGCTTTTCACCCACTAAAACCTACTACTCTGTCCAAAATTTATTAGGAAATAGGTGATTTAGGAGATGAAATGTGACCTGAGTGTTTTTAAGTGTACTTTGGTTGTAGTTTAACTAGGAGCAAACTGACAGTGACTGAACATCGCTCCACTTGGGGCTACTCAAAGACTCAAATTCAGGGTGCAGATTGATTTCATGGCTGGCTACCGTCCTATTCCTGCTCGGGTGTTCCCCACCTGGAAAGCCTTCACCACGCTTGGCACTGAAGGAAGGGCCTGCTTGTGAACCAAAGCCGTGGATGTGTCTTTTGGTTGGCCTTGGCCCTTCCAGCAAGAGCACAGGCGAGTCTTCAGAGGGCAGTGGCCAAGGCTGCGCTGCCCCCGCTGTGTGCTTAGCCTGAAAGCCAGGTTGTGCAAAGGGATGCGGGGCAGAGACAGGGGACTTGGGAGAAAGGTCACGATCGTCCATGCTGTTTAGCCAAGGCAACCTGGGAATGTGGCCAGCTACAGAGAGCTTGTGTAGAGGGAGTTGTGAGAACCCCTTGCAAAGCCTTTTATAGGCCAGGGAGACGGGGGAGGCGCAGCAAGCCGGGCACCTAGGAGAGTCCCTCAGAGCTTGGTTACCTGCAAGCTGGGCTGGGCCACCCCAGGACCCAGCCCGCAGCTCCCGGGAGGCCCCAGCACCCCTTCCTGCAGGGCCTGCCTCCATGCTGGGCATTCAGAGCCCAGCGCCCACTGAAAAGGACTCCTGGAGATCAGGTTACCTGCTCCTATCGCTCGTGTCATCACTGCCTGCTGCCGTGTCCGGCGTGTGGCCTGGGCTCTGACCCCGCAGGGTGGTGTCACTGCTTGTGGAGCCCTCGTTTGGGAGGCACCGAGGGCCTTCTCCGTGTTCTTCCACCAGCTTGGCCCGTATTCAGGTGAATTAAGCCCAGTGGGGAAGGACTGGACGTGGCCTTTGCTGGGGGCCTCGTGCATGTACTGTTCGGCCCCAGGCAAACTCACCCTGAGTTCTGAGTTTATCTGCGTAGCAAATAGGGCACCGTTGTGTTCCCTGGTGCTGCTACAGCGTGAGACCTGATAAATCTTCTTAGTGTGCCTTGTGTTGAGTTCATGGGCTTATTCTGGCCACTTGGATTTATTTTTAGCTCTGGTCCTTTCAGAAATCGCTGTGCCTCCCTCAAAGGTGAGATTTGCTGTAGCTCATCTCCATCAGGTGCTGATCCGAGGGCAAAACACCTCGGAAAACGGGGCTAAGCAAATTCCTTCTCTCCTGGGCCGGGTCTGCCCTGCTGCTTGGCTTGCTTCCTTACCCAGGGCAGCTCCTTGGGTTGCATTTTGAGCTTGTGCACGTTGGCAGTGCTCAGGAAGCCCGTGCGCCTCTGAGCAGCTCGGTTATGTTGGGTACTTGAGTCTGTCTGTCAGTTTTTGCACTCTTGGTCACTCAGCTTTTGCCTGTACTCTGGGATTTGTGTTTGGGAACTGACCTCCTGGAGCGGGAATGTATTAGGGGTGGCTGGAGGGGAGGTTGTTGGTGCTGCTCCGTGTCTGGAAAGCTGGTAAGAAGTTCAGAGTGACTTGGGAAAGAAGCTGCTTAGTTTGGGGAATGGAGAGGGGCACAAACTGCCCTGGAGAAGCCTGTTGGATAAAATCTTCATGAACTTTTGGGTCTCTAGTAGGAGAATATCCGTGTTTTCGTGCTGGGGGCGTTTTGGGTGCGGCAAGCCCGGAACCAGCAGCGCCGCCGACCATTCCTGACCTCTGCCCGCCCGAAGCATCGCTTGGAGCAGGCCAGTCCCTTGACCCCCATCGAGCAGTGGCTCTCAGGGTCGGAGCGGTGCCGGTGGGGATGAGATGGTGCCCAGCCCCACCACGAGGGCTCTGGGCCCTGGCTCCTTGTCCGAGCGCGGGAGTGGGAAAAGCGCTGCCTGCCGAAGGCTCCTGTCAAGCTGCAGTACCCGAGGCCATGCAGCAGGAGGGCCCTGTTGTGCTTAACAGCAACAGCCCTGAGATGGGAAGGGTTTCCTTTGCTTTTTCTTCTCAGAATACGGGGGAGTTTGAAAATCAGAAGTGATTTTACAAGTGAGAACTGAGAAAGCTCCGTTTGCAGCCGGGCTGTTACGGCTGCTGTGCGTGCCAAAGGACAGTTGCTTGGGGTAGATACGGGGCTCTGCTGAAGGCGCTTTCTCTAAAGAAATGGGAGATTTTGGACTTCAGAAGCCAAATAGATGGTAACTCTTTGTTGTTTCTTTCCAGTTGCAAAACTGATGCGTGGCTTTACCTGCTTTTTTCCCAAGTTCATGCTATATAAGATGGTTTGTCTTGTTTTACTTTCCTTTGGAGGCCAAAATGACCAAGTGTTTTTGTTCTTTACCCCATAATACTAAAGATCTCCTGTTTGTAGACCTGGAGATGCCTTTTCCTTTCTGCCGGTGCCCTTCTGCAGTGCAGTGCTGCAGAGCTCTGATTTGGGCACACATTAAATAGGAGCCCTATTTCAGCACCTGTGTGAATAGTGATGCAACACCTAATGCAAATGCAGTTCTGCTGGGAGGAATGTGCTTATGCTAATGCAGCTGTTCCTAAAGGAGAGAAGAATATGCCATTCTAAGTCACGCTTTGCCAAGTGCATGCGTGCTGGAGCTTGGGATATAAATACTTTCCTTGAAGCTCCTTGCTCTATTGATAAAATTCTAATTCTGGATTAAAAAAAAAAATCTTTGCACTGAATGTGGCCTTAAAATTACATCCAGAATAGTTGTAACTATGTATCCTGGGGTGCATTAAGCAGAGTGTCTCCAGCAGGTCGAGGGAGGTGATTCTGCCCCTCTACTCAGCCCTGGTGAGGCCGCACCTCGAGTACTGTGTGCAGTTCTGGGCTCCCCAGTGCAGGAGGGATGTGGAGCTGCTAGAGAGAGTCCAGCGCAGGGCCACAAAGATGATTAGGGGCCTGGAACATCTGCCCTATGAGGAAAGGCTGAGAGAGCTGGGCCTCTTCAGCCTGGAGAAGAGAAGACTGAGAGGGGATCTGATCAATGTATATAAATATCTCAAGGAAGGGAGTGAGGAGGAGGGAGCTGGCCTCTTCTCAGTGGTGGCTAGTGATAGAACTAGGGGAAATGGCCAAAAATTGAGGCACCAAAAGTTCCACAGGAACTTGAGGAAGAATTTCTTAACGGTGAGGGTGACAGAGCACTGGAACAGGCTGCCCAGAGAGGTGGTGGAGTCTCCTTCTCTGGAGATTTTCAAAACCCGCCTGGACATCACCCTGTGCCACATGCTCTAGGGGACCCTGCGTGTGCAGGGGGGTTGGACTAGATGACCTCTAGAGGTCCCTTCCAACCCTAGCCATTCTATGATTCTATGATTCTATGATCTAATAATATAGATTATTAGAAATGCAGGCACATGCTTCAAGAACGGGAAGGCTGTTTAAATGTGGATTTGACAGAGCTCGGTGCTGTAAAATAAAGCTTCCTCCCTGCTGTCTGTGGCAATGCTGCTGTTTGGCAGCAGTGGGGTTTGAACCCGAGGTGTTCGGATCTGAAGCAGTGGGTGGGTGTTGCCTGAGCTTGAAGCCTGCAGCCAGCAAGAGGTTGGTTCGCAGCTCTGTGAAAGGGGCAGCAGACGCTGACCAAAGGTTTCCTCCGTCTCCTGCAGCATCTGGGGCTCAGGGCAGGACCCTCCTCAACGCCGCCGCTGCCCTGACATGACCCCAGGCAAAGCAGAGCTGCAGCTGGGGGAGCCTGTCCCTGGTAAACAGACCCGGTGCAAAACTGAAGGCTCTTAAAGTGTCTAATTGAATTATTGCACGACAGGGGCAGAGTGGCTCGCCGCGGAGCTGATCGCCTGCTGCTTTATCTCGACGGCGAAGAATGGACTGCGAGTTAAACATCGAAAGGTCATCGGCACAGGCACTGCAATGGCACAGCTGCCCTCCCGTGGGTTACGTGTGGAGGGGGTAGGGGCATGCAGAGAGATGCTCCTTGAGATGCACGTGCTCAGGAGGAGGCTCCGCTGCTCATGTCCGCTCCTGGGGGTCTCTTGGGTTTTGTCCAAACTTTCCCAGACACTCAGCGTGGAGTTGGTCTGTTGAGGAGGATTAAAACCTCCTCAGATTCAATGCACAGGTATTTGGGGGCTTCATTCTGGCTTATCTGGGAATGCCAGGTGTAAAAGTGGGGCTGAAAGCCCTGCTGCTGTGTCCAGTATTTTGCATTTAACAGTCCCAGGACCCTAGTTCTGCTGTGTGAATCCAGAAAGTAATAGACAGTTTTTCCTTGGAGTTAGCCAGTTGGGAAGGTGAGTGGGGGACTTGTCCTGGACCCCAGACCATCATTCCCCTTTCTCTGGTCCCAATACAGTTGTCAGCAAGTCCAGCTAGGTAGAGAGCTTGGGTGGAGAATCCTCTGCTCTAAAAGAGCTGTAAAGGCTGAAAAAGATGCACTTTGCGTATCGAAATGGTGGACTCTTTTTGGGAAGCTCTTCTTTGTGATTCATGCAGGTTTTATTGCATCAAATCCACTCATTGAGTCACTGGGATGGGAGGTATCTTCCTTGGCAGCTCTTCTGGAGGAAATTTCTGATGTCAGTAAAGGAAAACTTGGAGGTAAAATGTCAGCAAACAGCGTTAGGGGATATAAATCTTCAGCACAGAAAGTCAGTGACCGGGTAACCAGACATCTACCAGGAATTGTCATCCCAAAAACCCAATTTAAATATAGACTTTGAAGGAAGTTTCCTGTAATATCTTCTGCATGTGGCTGTTTTATGGCAGGAAGCATATCCTGCTATTAAACAAAATAATAATAAAATAGCCTATTTTAGAGACTGGGTTAAAGACTGTTCATGACTTCAGTCTGGAAGGCCTTTTCCGTTTGGAGATGTGCTAAACTGATAGATCGCTGGCATGTTTTGAGCTTGACCGTTTCCTTGGTTGTGGAGAGGGTTGGAAATCACGGTTGGAGGGAGAACCACATTGTTTCCTAAGGGCTGCTGAAATCTGCTTTCCTTCAGGCACAGGGGCTGCCTGGCTTGCAAAGAGCCACCTTAGCTCCCTCCCAGCAAGAAGGGGCTGTATGGAAAGCGCAGTAGCTGCTGCTGCTGCTCTGTCACGCCTGTTTTGTGGATTTAGCCACCGTCTCGCGTGCTCCGAAACAGCGCTCGGCTTCGTTTTGTTTCTACAGCAGATAATAACACCGTGTTTCTCATTGGAGCTCGGTGCGTCTCATGGTTATTTCATGTCTGAAGCTGCCCATAGCTCTCTTGTGTTTTAGCACGTTACTGCAGAGTGTTACAGGTGCATAGATGGGAGCCGCTTGAGTGTGGTTCGGTTTTATTAACGTTCCAAAATTCATCAGTCTCAGAAGGGTTTTAGTGCTTCCTGTCTCCAATGGGGTAGGATTGTAGGCCCCCTGCTCCTGGCAGGGGCCATTCCCATTCCGTGACTGTGGAAAAGCTTCTTCTGTTGCAGTTTTTCTGTTTGTTTGAGCCTCCCCTTTCTTTGCGTTTAGAGCTCTAGCACGCTGCGCTGGTGCTCTTACACCACTTGAACCTGTCTGCCTTAATTAGCAGCTGAAATTGCTTTATTTATAGGTACATAAAGAAAGCATGACTAGCTGTAGTTCACACACTGCTTTTTTTAATGTTGGAGAATAGCTCATATCCATTTTTCCATAGATAAGCTGGCTTGGCAACCTGCAGATGTTGAAAACACTGGGTACTGATGCTTGAAATAGAAATGGGCTCTGAAAATGATGTGGGATGGGAGGAAATAAATCAGAAGCTGCTCTTGCATTGGAAGTCTATTAAGACTGATGGGGCATCATGCTTAACAGAGCATAGCTTTAAAGCTGACCACGGTGGAAAAAAAAGAAAAGACCTTTTAAATTCTTGTTTTCAATACACATTATTAAGGTTCATTTTACCTTTTGACCTGCTATGGTAAGAAAGCAGGTTGCTACTGTGAGTGTTTCGTTATTTACCGTGGTTTAGTTGGCTGGGAGGCGTCTGTCCAAGCAGGAGGACGGTTGAATCGTATTGGTAGGAGTCGTGCTTATAGGTGATGTGAAAAGCACCATGTGCTTTACCTGTAGTGCTCAATTTGTGGAAGTTTTAGCCTGCACTGGCACTGCAGTGCCTGGAAAACGACAGGCATGCAAGGACCAAGAATGGTATCAGGTTATTAAGCTCCTGGCTTAACGGCTCCTCAAAATCTGCCTGTCTGCACCTCACTGCAGGGAAAATAATTTGAGGAAACTGGAGTCCCTTTCAAGCAGCTTCCCTTAATAAATCGCGTCTCGCTGCAGGCGGTGAGTGCGAGTACGTGGGATGCTGTGAAGCATCCGATGAGCAGCAACAAAGCTGGACCTCCCCGTCTCCGTAGCTTGGATTTTGCCCAAGGTCTGTGTGTTACCAACTGTGCTTGAGAGCAGAGTGACTTGGAGCTCTTCTTCCCCAGCCTGTCCAGCTCCGTGTTACGCGTGTGGAGTTTTTCTGATCCCTCTGATTGCACGCGGATGGTCTCAGAGCATCCTGTTTCTCACGTTGCTGGGTTTAGGAGGAAGCTGGATCATGGATCATTCCTGCTTTCCGTGGCAGAGCAGGATGCAGGGAAGCCTCTCATGCGACAGCGCTGCGAAATGTGGGAATGTAGGTCACGAGGTACTAAATCAAGGTGATCTCCGGGGGAATAGCTAATAAATCCTGAGAGGGAGGTGACCCTTCCTGAGCGCTTTCCTTTCGGCTCCTGATTTATGTGCAGGTCCTGTGCTTGGAGCATAGGTCAGAAATCCCCCAGCCTGCTCCGGCACTTCCTGGCGTCTCTCGTAGACAATCCAAGGGCAATAGATCACGGCTGACCGTGTGGGTAGGCGATGCCTGAGGAGGCCTCTCCAGCAGGTGAAGGGAGCAGCAGAGCCTGGGAGGAGCTGCGGGATACAGATGGATTCAGGGCCTCCCAAAAAGGCATTTGTGAAACATCACAAGAAAGATAAAGGAAAAAAAATATATCAATGGCGATAATTAACAATTGGAAGAGGGGCCCAGGAGTCTCCATCTCTGGAGACCCTCAGACAGACCCTGGACAAGGACGTGAAGAACCTGGTCCGAGCTGCCCCTGCTGTTAGTGGGGGAGCAGAGTGATGCCCGCCCGAGATCCCTTCCAGCTGGAGACATTCTACAGTTATGTGGGGGTTTGTAAGAGCTGTTGGGGGTGGCCACAAAAGGGGTTTGTTGCTCCAGCGAGGCCAAGGCTGAAGAGGTTGAAAGGCAGAGCTGTGAAGCGACTTCTGTGGGTGTAAGATAACTTCTGCTTCCCTTTCGGGCTTCAGTTTGAGGGTGTGCAAAGTCATGTGCTTGTTTTGGCTTTTTTGTTCTCTCTTTGGCGTTCTAGCCCCTTCTGTTGATTCCATCCCTGGTTTCCTGAGGCCTTTCTGTGGTCGGTTTTCCCCGGCGCAGGGTTCGCAGCCCGTAGCGCTTACCCTGCTCGCAGCGGCTTCGCCCGCGCGTGTGCCCAGCAGGGCTGGGCAGCAGAGCCAGGGCGGTCGGGGCACGCGTCACAGTGCAGCCCATTCCCTCTGGAAAAGAAATCCGGCTGGGAAGAGGAAAACAGCCGAGGAGCTGGGGAGGGGAAAGCAGGAAATGCCACTTCCTTTTCCAGATTGAAAAGTTGGGATTCAGACTTTGCTCTTCAGCTCTGTCTTTCTCAGCGTGTATCTTACTGAGCTTATGGCCAGCAATGTAAAGCCTCTAGTGTCTCTGTTTAGGATGACTGTCCCCGTTCTGCTTTTTCATGACAGGTGTTTTTATTATTTATTTTGGACTGAGGGCAGTGTTGTGCACCAAATTCCTTCACACTGCAGCCTTGTGCGGCCAGCTGGTGTCAGACCCGTGTGCCAATACTCCCCCGTGAAATGTGAAAGTGCAGAGGGCTGTAGCGCGGTGGAGAAAGTGGAAAATAAGTGGGATGCTGCCAAAAAAGCATAAAAAGAGGCCGTGCACTGAGGGCAGAGCTGCTCAGCTGTCTGAGGGCTGGTATGCTGAGCAGCCCAGCAGCTGCCTTTAAATATAGCACAGGGTGAAGCTTCAAGAGGTTGAGGGCAATCCACATAATTGCAAAGTGAGTGCCCTGGATTCCTGCACAGGCTTCGTGCTGTCTGCCAATGGTTTGAAGAGGCTTCGAGCGCGCCGTGTTCCTGCTGCAGCAGCCCCGGAGCTCCTGGGGAGCAGCCCCAAGGGGGGGATCCCTCCTCGGGCTCCTCAAGTGCTGGTTTCCTAAGGCAGCTTCACGAGGTCCTGCTTCCCCTTGTGCCTTTGCCATCCTCCTTTCCACGCAGCGAGGAGGAGCGCGAGGAGCAAACCCAGCCGTGCCTGCCCCGCGGCGCTGCTCGCTCGGGGGCTCCGTTAGATCTGCTGGCCATAATTTAAAAAAGAAATAGAAAAGTTGTTGCTGTTCTGCTTTTCGCACCTGTTTCCTCAGCTGTGCCTGATTCTGCGCTGCAGCGGCCGCCGCCGTTGGGTCGTGGTGGAGATACGGCCCCATGGTGAGAGGCGGCCCCAAGTCCCGGGGGGCTGCTCCAATAAATCTGCACTCGTGAGGGCAGCCCGGCCCGGCTGGAGGCCGTGGTTGGAGGGACCGTCCTGGCGGGGCTCCGATGATTTTAGATGATTTTGACCTTTAATTTGCATGTGTTAATTCAGTTTTTTGAAAGAGGTCTAAACTAAAACTATTTTTAAATACTCAAGGAAACGGTTCTGAGCTTGTTTGGAACAGCAGCTTTCAGAGATGTTTGCTGGGTGCTGCTCAGGGGCTCTCAGCACCCGTAGGAATGAGGATCGTTCTTGTTTTCACATGGTACATGCTGGCCCCACCACCGCAGCATGCAGTTCTTGATGTGTTTTTCCAGCTTACGAGTCTTCTCTTTAGGCTTTCAGTATCCCGAAACAAGGAAAGCTGCCCTAGTGTTGCTTGCTGGGCTGCCGTCCCGGGGACGCTTCCTGCAAGGCCTGTGTCCGTCCCGGGCACTTCTGAGCAAACACCCTCCTCTTCTGCACCTCTGCTGCCCACCCTGGTGCTGTCCCCATTGTCCTTGGGTGTCTTGGGACCACTCGCATGAAAGGGTTTGCAGAGGGAAGGTCCATCCCTGTGTATCTGCAATGGAGGTGCTTGCTCTTCGCATGGGTAAGGGTTGAGTAATGACCACTGGCTTAAAATGTCCCGCTGTTACTCATCCTGTCACAGCCTCTGTATTCAGAGCTGCGTTTAAAAATCTGGCCTATATTCAGCTACTGCTTTAATGTCTGCTGTAAAATGGAAGCTTTTTCTGATAACTTTGAAATTACAAAAATATTGCACCCATTTTTCATCATTTTCACCCCTATTGGGCAAGAGCGAGATGCTGGCACCTCAGGACTCTGCCCTTGGAGCAGCACATGAGCTGGTTAATAAGGGGGAGCCTTCAGGGCACTTCCCAAGGGGCAGTTGCCTTCATGGGGCTGCCCAACGCTGAAGGCCGAGGCGGGAGTAGGGGGGTGATTATAGGGAGCGGAGCCCGTGGGCAGCCGGGCCTTGCACCAGATGGTCCCATTCCCTTCCCGCGGGGCTGCTACGAGCTGCAAACGTGACGCTGGGATGAAACAATGGAGTCTCTTGGCGCCCGGCCCTCCGTGCTGCTGCTTGGCACTGTTGGGTGACCAGCACAGAAGGGGCCTCGTTGGTGGCCCCGTGGCCATTGCGGTGCCGTGGCCTCCAGGCTCTCTGTTAATGAACTCGTGTGCAATGGAAATTGTTTGGCTTTTCCCGGGCATAGAATCATAGATGGCTAGGGTTGGAAGGGACCTGTAGAGGTCCTCTAGTCCAACCCCCCTGCACACGCAGGGTCTCCTAGAGCATGTGGCACAGGGTGGTGTCCAGGCGGGTTTTTAAGATCTTGTGCATAGGCAGGAGTAGGGAGGAGCTCGGAAGGGGGAGTAGAAGCACTTTTGTCTGGCAGAGCTGCCTTTTCCTTTGCGAAGGGAGTCTGTTGTCCTCACCTGCTTGGGACCCCATTTGGGTGTTATATTAAACCGCTTTCTCTGCATAGGGAATTCTCGTGGATATGGTCTTAGTCCCTGTTTTTGTACTGTACACGGTTCCCAAGTTTTATTTGCCTTATGGATGAATTATTGCGGTGGGTCAGAGAAGCAGACAGGTCTTGTTGTAAATGTCCCCTTGTTATAAATGAAGAGCCAAAGGAGCTCAGCTTAGACCGCTGGAGAGCCATGAACGGAGCCCTTCCCATGCATGCTCCGAAGCCCGTTCTCTGCAACACCTCCTTTCCCAAAGGCCAATAAGAACTCTTCGAAGCTGCTCCTATCCTTCTTCCCTCTCCCTGTTGGAGTAGTGTTTGTTCCCACAATAGCTGGTACCTGGTCTTTCCATGCTCTTATGAACTCTTTAGGATAACATGAGGTTGCGAAAGATGCGGGGAAGGAAAGGGGTAGGGGAAGGGAAGGGGAAGAAGTAGGGGAAGGGAAGGGAAGCTATTTCGCTGACCTTATCCATTCATCTGCTCTGTGAATGGAGTTATACGTTGCTTAGTGATGCTTCAGTTAAGATATTGTTACCTTGCAGTTTAATATGAATAGTAACTGACCCTGGTTTCCTACTCTCTCAAACTCATGGGGCCTTATTTCCTATTGTTCTAAAATAATGCTTGATATCTGCTATTGGAGGCCTTCAGTAAGCTCCAAGTTGCATGTCCTGGACAGATTTGCTCTCCATTGAGAAATGGTCCTGCTCCTCTGCTTGCATCCTCTCCAGTTTTGGAAATCTGTGTTTATCTGGCTGATGAATGAAAAATACCCAGTAGCCACAATCTGCTCCAGTTACTTAGTGCTTTTGTTCCAGAGCCGAATTTAATTCTGCAGGAATGCAGGACAGCAATAACTCCTGGTTTTATGTTTTAAAACAACAAACAAAATAATTAAAGATATGAAGGGTTTGGATTTTGTTTTTAGTCCTTTTTTTTTTCCTTGCACTAAACTGTTTTTCAAGGACAAAGAAATAACAAAACCTGAAAAGGATCTCATACTGTATGTATAACCCTAAGGTTATTTTAATAGTCAAATGAGACCTTAAAATAGATGCTGGTATCTTCACTGGTCTGCAGAATATTCCACTGTGGAAGGGCTGGGTGCAAAGGTTGATGATGATCTCTGATAATAATTTGGTTTGCAGGGGGAACTGAGCTGTTATCAAAGCAAAAGCCAACGAAAGCAAAATAATGCTGAAATCTGATGGGTGGATCAAAGCTGGAAATGCTGATCACAGTGATTTGGACATAGTGGAACTTGTGGGTTTAAAAAGGAAAGCTCTGGAAGAGGAAGAGCTGCTAAAACTTGCTCCTGTGTCAGAGGAACTGGATTGAGTTGAGGTGCAGAGCAAATAGTGCCATCTCCTGGCATGTAGTGACCACGAGATGCGTTTGTGCTAGTGTGCAAGAGAGCAGACAGGGTTGATGCTGTGTTTTGGAAAAGTGAAATCCTTTCTGAGCATGGGCTGAAGAATCTATTTATGGGAGAACGAGATCAAGCAGCTAGATTTGCTTCAGACGTGGTGACCCGCCTGGCTGTGGGTGCCCAGGTGCTTGTGCTGCAGTTCGGGTTGCTCTCTAAGACCTGCCGTGTTCTTCTCCCTTGCCACGCTCCATCACAGGGGCAGCCTTACCGACCTCTCACCTTCCTCACGTTTTGTTTTGCAGGTGGCACCCGAGAGATTGGATCTGCCCTGACCAGGATGTGCATGCGACACCGGAGCATAGAGTCCAAGCTGAGGCAGTTCTCCAGGTGAGCGGTTCCGTGCCTCGCTGCCCATAGCTCCCAGAGGAGCGCGAGGAGCCGTTCGCTTTGCTGCTGGTCTCGGGCCCCGCAGTGAGAACGGCCTTTCTCCCCTCCCTGTCCCAAGTGCATTTCCGTGCATCTTCTAGGATGTGGATTCATCCCCTCAAATCCCTCCAAATGCTGCAAAATCCCCTCTGCAGCTTGTCAGTCAGTGCTGAGCAGCCTGACGGTGGTTTGAGGGCCCTGCCTGTGTGCTCTGGGACTCTGAGCTCTTTTACCAAGTCCGAGGGCAGCAGCACTGTGATGGCAATGCCGGGCACGGGCTCCGGGTCTGAGTCACCTCCACGCTCCAGCCGTGCCTGGTGGCAGGTGAGGCTCTGCAGTGGGCAGGATGCTGATCGCTCCTGCAGCTGCTGCCCGTCACCCTCTGCGTGTCCTACATAGGTCGGTGACCTCCAGGGGCACGTAAAGCCCTGCAGTCCCAGGCTGTTGTGTAGACTGCTAAGTAGGTGGAATCTCACCTGTTACATTGGCCCTGTTTGGGGTCTCTCCTGGTTTACACCCAGTTCCTCCCTGCCCCAGTCTGCTACAGTCACTCTAGTTTATCTTGTGATGGGGAGTTCTCTTGATCCACTCCTCCTCTTCTGCTTTCTCCAGCTTTAGCATTTCTATGTTCTGGTATTTACATTGTGACACTAGTAGCTGTCGCAGCAAAAAGTAAAAATACTCCAGTGTTGACCTTGGTTCTCTGTGGAAGAATAGGGGCATCTGCAGGATTTGATTGCTCTTTGTGTTTTTTCAACAAAATTAGTGCTTTAATTGACTGTCTGATAAACCCACTTCAAGAACAGATGGAAGAGTGGAAGAAAGTGGCCAATCAACTGGATAAAGACCATGCAAAAGGTAGTTACAGAGGAAGAATTCTTTATTTGGAGTAAGATTGTAACAGCAGCTTTCCTTCCTCTCTTAATGGTTATATTGGGATTGGGAATATGTACCTAAATATGTATAGCAACTGTTATCTTTTAAACCATTACATCCAAAAGTACCTAACAGTTCTTTTTCATAAAGATCATGTTGTGTCTCTGATCATGATGTAAAGATCATGTTATGTCTCAGCCAAAGCACAGCCCTCACAAGCACTCGGGTGTAGGGCCCACTCAGAGCTGGGTGTAGGAGGTCCAGGAGGTCCAGGCAACGTTCCTGTTCTCACCACCAGCCTGCTTCTGTCTTTCCATGTACAGACAAGCAGTAACAGTGACCTCCTCTGTTAGTGTGTATGTGAACGCCCACACATACCTGCCATCTTTTATTATTACTATTTTTTAACTGTCCACTTTCATAGCTGGTACCTCTAGCATGCCTAGACGGAGGTGGAGTAGTTTGTTCTGGGTTTCTAATGCTCCTGGAGCTTGCAGCTTGTGCAAAAGCAGAGATAGCTGCAGTATATTCCTATGCAAAGCTGGCAACGTGACCCTATCCTGGGCAAAGTTGTAGCACCCTCTCCCTCTGCCTGACTCTGCTACTGGATAGGGAATGTGGGACCTTCTCTGCCCTGCCATTTTGGGATCCTGCTTTTTGAGCACAGATGTTTTGAGACTCTCGTCATCTCCATTTTCTGTTCCTGAGAGTCCATGAGGGTCTCAACCAAAGAATACTCCCGTTTTGATTTTTAATATCAGATGTATTGATACAGAGACTCTGTGTTTTTTAGAGTACAAAAAAGCCCGCCAGGAGATAAAAAAGAAATCGTCTGACACACTGAAGCTGCAGAAGAAGGCAAAGAAAGGTAACTTGCTCCATACTTGTGCTCTTAAGCAGCTCTTTGCTGTGCTCGTTGGCGCAGATTGAACAGCAGCAAGACTCTCTAGTCCAATAGCTCGGTCCCCTGTTACGTACTACCAATATGTTTGTGAATAGCAGGGCACAATTACTGCATGTCACTTCAATCATAGCTGAATGCTGCTGTCTAATGTTCTTTTACAAAAGCCTTGAAGCTGTTTGTACAGAGTCAGTCGTTTTTTAAAGCTGAATGCTTGCTGCTGATTCCTGTCAAGAGCACTGATGTTGTATCACTGCTCGTGCAGATACCTTTAAAATCTGCTAGAATCTTTTGGAATGATACAAAAAAGCCATTATGTAAATGCTCTGTAACTGTTAACGTTTCTCTCTGTTCTCCCTTTCCACCCTCATTTTTTCACAGCCTATAATCTCCTAAATCTTACCTCATTCCTCAGGATGTAAGAAGGTGGTGTGTTGTCAGGGAGGGTACTTTGCAACTGTAGAAAACTAGAGATGAGAAGGGGGAAAAGAAAGGAGGTCTCCACAAAAGGGATCTTTGTTTTGTTAGCAGTTGAACCTCATGCTTCTATTGCTGTCCCACCACCAACTTGTCATAGGACTTTCTTCATCATTCTCATAGAAACCTGCCTCCACTTAGGCATTTGCATCATTGCCCATTCCTAAAGGTGTCATTTAGCAAGCTGTAAATCCTGTCAGGCTTTGTAAAGCTGATGGGGACCTTGTATGGAAGCAGGTGAGCTTGTTCCCATTGCTGGCACTGGGTTCCTACCAGCTTTAAAGCTCTTGGGCTTTGAGGTGCAGCTTGTGCTTCCCTTCCTGCCTGAAAACTGTGACTTGAGGATGAGAGAAACAGGAAACTCCCGGCCTCAGTGTTTGGCCTTTCCAAAACCTCTCCGTTTAGACTTCTCCATGCTTTATCCAGACTAGGTGAGTGATCCCTAGCTGTCCTTCCAAGTAGGTGAGTTGTTATTGCCCTGGTTGAGCCACACGGCTGGCAAGCTGCTCTTGGATGTGAACTGGTTTGTAAGAGGGACAAGGAAAGGGCATGGCAAGACAGGAGCTAGCAGGAGGGAGGAGCTGAGCTGCCCGGGCCCGCTGTGTCTGTCTGCGTGTTGCTGGAAAAGTCCAGTATTTCGGCTCAGAATGTTTGTCTTTGGGGGATGTGTTTTCTCTGTGTGTGTGCTGAGACTTTGTTGTTGTTGTTTTGTTAACTTGTTTACCGTTTTGTGTGCTGAATTGTGCCGTTTGAGATGAACATGCCCTTTAAAAGAGTGTGCTGTGCTCCCCCTCTTGCCTTCCTTCCCCCTTTCTGGTCCGACCTGTGCTGTCCCACTACAACAGGAGTGATCCCTTGGTGAGGTGGGCACTGAGAAGAGTGTGGCCGGGGCCTGGGAATGATCAGTGATGAAATCGGGGCTCGTCTGTCTAAGTCGGCAGATGGCTAAAGCAATAGTTAATAGCAATAGTTAAACGAGTGGGCAGCAACAGCTAGAGCAAGTGGACTGAAGCTCTTGTACTTTCTCTTCACACTTCTGGGTCCATCTCTCTGTCCCCTGAACATGCCATGCCCAAGCGAGAGGAGATTGGCCCACCAGTGTCTTGTCCTCTGTCAGGATTAAACTTCTGCAAGTGGGGAGTGGAATAGCTCTCATTTTGCCATCGTTTTCATAGCAACCATGCTGCCGTTGAAGTAGCTTGATGGTTTCCGAGAGCCCTTCCCTCAGGGCAGTGCTAGGAGCTGTTCTCAAGGGTGTCAGTGAAGCTCCTGTATTCCCAGAGCACGAGACGATGGGATGCAGGGCAGAAGCTGAACGGAGCTGAGGGAGGGCGAAGGCCAGGGCAGAGAGAGGTGCATGGGCGTGACGGAGGTGATGAAGGCACTCGGGTAGCCAGCACGAGGAGGAGGAGGAGCTGCAGTAACTTTTTGAGGAGCTGAGAGCAGTAGACGCCTGTTCCCGCTGCCCTCAGAGGAGAGACACTGTGAGGGGCCAAGGAGAACACCTGAACCTGCCGGGTTGGTGGATTCCCACGTAGAAGGAGGAAAGTGGGAGGAAAAGCCACCTCTTGACTATTTAAAGCAGTTAAATGCAGAAGAGAAGAAAGTAGCAGTTCCCTTTTCCCTTCTTTGCCTTTTTGATCCTTCCCTTGAAGTACAAAAGTGTTTGCCTGAGTTTCTCCGAGCGGTGTCAGATGTTTCTCTGCAGACGTTGTTGTGTGTCCTCTCCTGGCAGGTCTGTTTGATGTGCTCCATGGTGCAATGTGTTGCTCTTGTCACTGAGGCAAAAACATCATCCAGAAGGGGGTTATTAACAAAATGACAGCTCTCTTGAACTGAGCTTGCTTTGGGGCACGAGGGAGGCTTGAACTTGTTGGCCAGGAAAGCCCCTGGTGAAGGCACCCCGCATGTGGCGGAGCGCATGGATGCTCCTTGTGCTGTGTCTTTGGCTCTCCCGGTTCCTTGTTTGCCAGACCTGTTCTCCTGCTCTGCTTTTCCTCGAGCCATGCCTTCCCCTTGGTCTTACGTGCAGTTACTGACTCACCTATGGGATCCCTAAACCCACAGACCCCTTTCCTACGTAGTGCTTGTAGACAAGGTTTTGAGTTGACCTTACGATCACCCGTGGGCGAGGGAGATGTTTGCCCAGCTCCGGGTGTGTTAAACACTGTGCATGCTACTGAAATTGCTGTTCAGGCTATTCCCAAACCAGCTTTGTGCCGGGGCTGGACAGGCAGTGGGTCTCTGTGGGCAGCTCTAGGTCTGGCCACTGAGACCCAACCCTGCACTTGCCACTCGCATGCGTTAGGCCGCGGTGCCACCCTGCCCTTCACACCAGGCTGTGGCATCTGCTCTGCCCCTTGCATGGCGGCCCCGGCTCCCTGCCTGCATCTCCTGGGCTGTGGGGAGAGCTCCGGGGCCCGTGGCGCTGGTCCCGGCGGGATGCGAGTCGGCACCCCCGGAGCACCGCGCGGGGCCCAGGGCCTTTGCGTTGGCCGCTTGGGCTTTGCATGGTCTGTCTGGTCCGACCCCAGGTGGCCAAGCCCAACGTTCAGGCCCAGCGGTTGAGATCCTTTCTTAGGAAGTATGTCTGCACAGGTGTGGTTTTTGTTGTTGTTGCTGGGTCTTTATTGCAATAACAGTGCTTCCAAAGCAAAAAGTGATTAGGAAAACAGCAGATTTTGGAAACTCCAACCATCTTATCGGTCCTTTTTAGAAGTTTACTATAGTATAACCAACAAAATGACAAATCTTTGTGGAAATCTAAGTATTGTATTTTGATGGACCTTTCAGAAGTGATTTTCATTCTTTTGGCTATCTTTAACGGTAAGAAATCCCTGTGAAGTACAAATTCATGCTGTCTCAATAGGAGCCTGGAGGACCAGATGCATGCAAAGGTTTTATGCTGAGTCAAGGCTTCCTGTGCTGCTAGAAACTATTGCAGCTACACTGAGCTCAGAGGAAAGGCTGCAGCAGCTCTGGCTCTGCCTCTAACCCCTTCCAAAAGCTAACAAAATGAATTACTTTTAGTGTAAAAGAAAAAAACAAAGGTGGAGGGAAAGAGGGAAATAAAGGATCTAATTGTAACATTCAATTGACTGAAATATAACAACATATCACATGGGATCTGGTGTGCACGTTGGCTGTGTTCTGTGTTTTTGACCTTGGGTGTTTATCACTGAGCAGATAGGTTTCAGCTCTGCTTATGACACGCCTGGATGATTTCGCTTTGAGGCGCTCACACGGTACCGAGTGCCATTTTGGAGGGGAAAAATGTTTAAATCCAAAGGCCTCTTTGGAAAGGAATTATAGTTCAGTCCCAAGAGAAGACTGAGGCGGTTACAGCGTATTTTAATGCGGAAGCTGAATTTGCCTTTGTCCAGAGATGTTGTGTCATGAACATGCAGCACCACCTGACGTCCCGTCCTGCCCGTGTTGAGTACCCGGGAGCACAGCCCGTACTTGGTCTTATTCAGCTGGTTTTGTGCGCTCCCCAGCCTCTCAGCAAAACGAAGAGAGCAGAGGGATGATTAACTTAATACAATACCGTCCAAAGTGCCTTTTCTTCTCCCTCCTCCTGCTGAGCCGAGCCGACGTGTTTGTGTTTTCGGGGCCCTTGCAGCTGTGTTGTGCTCCACACAAGCTGTGACGCGTGCTGTGCCGTCCTCGGCAAGGACTGTGCCAATCCCAAAGAGCCAGGGGCTCTTCCACGCAGTTATGACTGAGGAACATTCACCATTCGTTTCTAAGCAAACGCAGACCACCCTGGTCAGGTACTCGGCGCCCCTCAGCGGGAGCACCTCTGAGCAGGCCGCAACTCCACTAGGTTGTTTCTTCAGATGGATCAAGGCTGGGGAGGTGAGGGAAGGCAGAGCCAGGCCTTGCTCTGCAGTTGATACAATGTAGCTCAGGAGGAGGGGAACTAATTAGCAAATTTTCCTTATCTGCTTCAGGGAAAGATCCCGTGTGGATTTTTGTGATGCCCGGGATGTTTTTTTCCTCCCAGAACCTTTGTAATATGAGCTCCACTTCATTAAACTCAAGCGAAGACGTGTTGCCAACTCGGTGACCGCAGATCTCTTTGACTTTCCTTTCCCTTCCCCAACTTTGAATGTCATTTGACACTTCTCTTCCTCCTGACAGCTAGCCAGGTTTATTGCAGAGCTCAATATAAAGTTTTTTTTAATTAAAACGTGCATATCGTGGTTAATCTCTTTGATGTTCTTCCACACTTGCATCAGCAATTAGTGTTTCACTTAATTACCAATCCATTAGTGTAATTGCAGCGGGGAACATCAGACGGTGCCGCGGGTGCCAGCGCGGCCTCCTCTGCATCCGCGCGGGCACAGGCCGGGCGTTCTCTGTTGTGCACTTGCTCTGAACCACAAATCGCCACGTTCTTGCCTGAGAATCGGCCAGCTAAACGGAGTTCCTAAACTGGTTTGAATTTCTTAATTGCAACTGCATGATGAATAACCGGGCGTTTGATTTACAGCAGCTCATCAGTAAGCAAAGCTGACGCGTTTGCCTTCAGCGGCAGGAGTCAAAGTAGGCTACTGCAGACTGCTCCCCCTCTTGTCTCGGAGCTGATGATAATGTCTGAACTGCTCGGAGTGCTGCAACACCCGTTTGACGTTTTTTATTTTCCTTTCTGTGTCAATTTTGTGTCCTGCAATTTCTCGCCACGCGCACCCGCCCGCCAGCTGAGGCTCTGGGTAAGTCTGTGCCCTGCGGTAACCCTGGTGGCTGGTTTATTGTAGCCCTTGCTGTGGCCTCCTTATGGTGTCTGGTCTCCACTAACTGCCTAGACTTTAATTTCTAATGAAACTAAAACGTTGCCTACTCTCAATGAACAAACCATCTTTTGATTTGCATCCTCTTTTGGCATCTAATTGGAGCCCTTGTAAAAGAAGGAAATTGATTTTGTAGCCCCACCTCTAGCTTATTTTAGAAGGGGATTATCGTGGACTGATTAAAGCATATCCTGGTTGCGAGAGAAGCTAAATAGAACAGACATGTCCTCAAGGTGATTCAAATAATTGAATATCTCATTGTCAATATGACTTTTAAAGTCTAGAGCTTCGAGTCCTTACTGTTGTTTTCTTGTAAACCTGTGGTCCGAATCCCTCTCTCCGAATTTCGCATGCACCTTTCTGAAATGATGGATAAGAAATCCCGTGTGACTTCACGCTGGGAAGGGGTGGAACTGGCCTCACAAGTGTTTCCTCTTCTGCTGCTCGATCACACCTTAAAGCTGTTTGAGCTGGAGTATTGTTTGTCTGTAGTTGTATTGAAAACGTGAAGCACTTGCCTTGAGATCTTCTCTGATGTGAAGTGTGTTTGAGAGAAAATACCAGCCCTCAAGTGCTAGGAAGAGTCATGGGGGTGCTTAATCCTGCCCTGTGGAAGAGCCTAGATTGGTCAGATGGGGAGGTTCTTAATTGAGGTGCCTGAGCTGGGCACAGGGGACCTACCACAGGATACCTAGTGTGAAACTGTGCTTTGCTTTTCCTGCTTTGCCATTATATCTACAAGTTTCTTTTGGTAACTTGGACATTTTAAGACAGGCACGTAACCCTTGGGGGTGTTAGCAGCTGAGTCAGGTCTCCAGCGGTCACTGGAAAGACCCAGATTTGGTCTCTGAATTTCCTCAATTAGCTTCTAAAGTCACCCCCAGGAAACGGGGCGTTCCACCCTTGTGAAAGTGCTGCAGAACTGTCATTCTCAGCATCACGTCTCTCTGTGTGGGAGTCCCAGGGGTTGCTCCTCTTGCAAGTATCTGCAGTGAGGAGCAGCCTTTGGGGACGGGTGGCTTTGGGCCTGCCCTGATTGCACTGCTAGACGTGGACTCAGCGCTGGGTGCACAGTGTCAGTGCTGGCCCCTGTGTGAAGGGTCCGTGCAAGGGAGAGGGCTTTAGGGCAGGGTGGGAACTGGGAAATAGCAATTTCAGCAGCGTTTGTTGCATTATCTCCTTTGCCAACAATGTCATTAGCTTCAGCCTTCACACTGAGAATGAGGGCATTTAAAATCACAGCTGCTCTTTGCTGACAGTTTTGCTCGTTTAAGTTGCATTATGAAACATAAGCATGAAATTGGATTGAAAATTAGACTTACATTCTGTCTTCTCCCTAATATGTTCCTTTGACTGAAGTTCCCTTTCAAACTGTGATTATTTAAGACTTTGCATGAAGCTTTTGGCTGTAGACCACCATAAAACTGGTCTTTGAATGCACATCAGTCCTTAAAGCTCGTGCATGTCATACTAGCGATGTGAAGCAGCCTCTCTGAAGGTAGCGTCGCGAGAGTGGTTGGTGAGTAACGGTGGGTCCCGTGGATGTTGCTGAGAAGTGAGTCCGTGACTGCAGTCGGCCCTCGCCGGCTCCTGCCCCGCGTGCTGCCAGGCACGTGTTGCCCTGGGCCCTGGCGGGATGTGGGCGGGCCGTGATTCCTGGGGCTGCATTCGTGCTCCCGCTGCAGGCCAGGTGGGTTCACGTTCCTCCTGGCTGCTCAGATCGCTGGCTCGTGCCTCTGTGTGCAGGTGGATGTGGTGTGCAGAGCCAGCCTTGCAGATACTCCTTTCTGGCCAACTCCAGGTCAGAGATCAGTGACTACGGTGAATGCATCTGGCCATCGCTAGAGATGAGTGTTTCGATGGGTTGTTCAGACCACTCTCCAGCTGGGGTAGGAGTCGTGTCCTTTCAGGTCCACCTTTGCCATCTTGGCCACCCAGGTGTTAAGTGATGAGACTGCCCTGGAGCTATTTTCTGTCATTATGAAAATTGCATGGATTTGGAAGAGTTTCCAAATGTGTAACCTAAAGCCTTCGCTGCGCTAGAGAGCATAATCAATGCTAACGTTCCTTAGCAAGGTTTACCTCACGTCCACAAAAATAGGTTGCTATAGATTTTCCAGTAGATTGCAAAAATAGTGCAGTTGGTTGTCAGGGATACCCTGAGCAATGACCTTCCCCTTGCAATTCAAGGGGAAAACCCATCGTCACCATCACGTGGGGGACACGGGGCCGGCGGGTTGGAGACCTGGTGTCTGCAAAGGCTTTTGACACTGACTTCCCTCCCGAGAAACATGGCAGATTCGGACCAAGGAAGGCTGGAGTGACGGACTGAGGAAAGGGCAAAGATGCCCCTGTGGAGGAGGGCTGTTCTGGAGAAGAGGAAGTGAGTTGAGAGCAAGCTGGGTTTGTGCCCTGTAAACCTCTGGCTTGAGAACTTCTCGTCCTGGCGGCTGTCGGGAAGCACATCCCAGCAGTTTGGAGAACCTGCGCTGGCTCAGAGCGCTGTATTACACGCTGGGGAGCTCGGCTGCTTTCACTGCCAGCACGGGCACCCAAGAACCTCAGCTCCATAAAACTGTTTGCAGTAGACACTCTGTCTGCTGATTTGCTGGTTTACTTAAAAGAGTAAAATACAAATGTTACAAGATACAAAATGTGGCTCCAGTGGGTACTGGAGAGAGATGCAGTTACAGCAGTTCTTCAGAGCTGAACTGGTGGGTGCGTGATTTCAGAATGACAGAATGGCTGAGGTTGGAAGGGACCTCTAGAGATCACCCAGTCCCACCCCGGCTCCCGCAGGGACACCCAGAGCACGGGGCACAGGGTGGCAGCCAAGCGCGCTGCAAGGGCTCCAGAGAAGGAGACTCCACAGCCTCTCTGGGCAGCCTGCTCCAGGGCTCCGGCACCCTCACACCAAACAAGTTCTTCCTCACGTCGACATGGAACTGCCCGTGTTGCACTTGAAAACCGTTGCCCCTCGTCCTGTCACCGGCCACTACGGAGAGCAGTTGAGTCCCCTCCTCCCTACAATTCCCCAGGTACTCATTCCTCTGATTTAGTTATCAGTTAATATGTTTTGCATCTTCTACAGCCATATAAGCGATCCAGGATTAAAGAACATGAGCCTATTTCACCTGCTATAATTTCCAGGCTGCTCTGGGTAACAATGGAAGTCTCGGGTTGTAAGGAGTTTGAAAGAGCAGCTCCCGGGAAGTGTAGAATGATGGAACCACTGTGTCTGATTGCAGTGCTGAGTGTGAGAGAGGATGGAAATTCACAGAGCAGGGGTCGAGGGAAGACCTGCAGCTTGTCTCCTGAGGTGGAGACAAATAAGAAGGCACAGGCCTGTTGGAAGGATTTTAGATAATTCCCTAAAAGTTATTTCTGTTAACTACTAATTTGGAGGGAAGGACCATGTAACTCTACAACTTCAGAGTCTGTTTTGACACTATTTATTTCCCCCAAAGCTTTATGATCCCCCTTGACCAGCAGGTTTTATGATCCCGCTTGACCTTGACTGGCCAGCCCGGTCTCGAGGGTGAGGCGCCAGGAGTTCGTGCCAGTAACTCGGTCCCTGTGTGTCCCTGTCGGAAGCTGTGCTGGGGCCGCTCAGCCCGCAGGGATGGCATTCCTTGCAGGTGCATCCCGGAGCCCTGTGCACAGGGATCTGTCCAGCTCCATCCGGATGGTGCCCAACTCCGTGCACAGCCCATTTGGGTACAGCCAGCCTGAAGTGCCCTCTGCTCTGCTCCTGCTCTGTCTTTTCTCTTCTGGTTGGTATTAGCACCGGGGAGCCGGTGATTTCATCTTGTTCTGAAGTCTTGAGTGAGAGGTGTGATGAGGAGGCCAAGGTTTGCCTTTGGAAGCTCTCACCTGGAGTCCTCTTGTGGAACAGGCTGTTTTGTACTGCGCACATGAGGCCTTCTTCCTTCCTCTTGCTCCTGGCTTTAAGTTGTGCACGCACACAGTTTGTCCATAAAATGGATTGTCCATAAAAATTGTTCCTTCATACTTTGCTTGTGGTATTTCTGGAAGAGCTGAGAGAAGTTTATGCATCTGAGGTTCTTCAAAGTAATCAGAGTTGTAGGTGGCTTCAGAAATCTCCCACCTGCGACAATGTTGAGTCAATAATATTGGAGTTAAGCGGCTCTTCATTGCTGGAGAGATGAATTTTTGGCATGGTGCAGAGCTAGCAGTTGCTGCAGAGTGAGGTACTTAACTGCTAGAGAATTTCAGTGTTAGGTAGGAGCTGGCTTGAACTAGGTGAGGCTTCGTGTTGTCAAAACAATGTATTTTTTTCTTCTTTTTAACTATTCATGGGCAAGTTCTGGACTGGGCATACTTATGTATTTTAGATGTCAGTGGTTATTTTTACTTTTTGAACGGTGGAATGAAGAAAGCCCTTGTAAAGCAGTTGAATCCTGTGGTCCAGCACTCAGGAGGTTGTCCCTCCTGTCATGTCATGTAGGAGACTCATTCACTCATGTACAGACTGCCCAAAGGTGCCAGCAGGAGCTTGCCAAGCACGGCGGTGGGAAGGGAGAGGCGATGCCTGGGCTCAGTGATGGATGCCCTCCTGATCAGTGAGATGGAGGTTGTCAGGGAGGATGACAGAGGGGTTGTAACAACTAAGAACCTGAGAGAGTCCCTATGTGAAATGCTCTCTTTGCCCTGGTGGAACTTTCTTTGCATTAAGGTGGATTTCTTCCATTGATAAAATGCTGAAAAAAGTTTAATTTCAATGAAAAAATACCTATTAATTTGAATTAGGGGAAAATACTGGTTGAAACTTGAATTACAAAAGCAGTGCTGACTGAAAGCAAGGGCTTTGCCTGTCTAGACCAAAGATTTGATAAAGTGCCCTCTTGGTTGTTCCCTGTGTGCAGGACGGGGTGACATTCAGCCCCAGCTGGATAGCGCCTTGCAGGACGTCAATGACAAGTACCTGCTGCTCGAGGAGACGGAGAAGCAAGCTGTCAGGAAGGCCCTCATCGAGGAGCGCGGCCGCTTCTGCGCTTTCATCTCCATGCTGCGGCCCGTCATAGTAAGAGCTCTCGTTTCACCTCCGTTACAGTGCACGGGCTTGTTGTAGTTTCCGGAGGTGCAGAAACGAGCTGAAATCCTGCTTGCTTCTGTCTAGGTGGTGCTGAGAGCTGGGCACTCCCTCATGGGGCCCTGGAGTGATTTGGAGGCCAAAGGCACTGAAAACTTCCAAGATGCCTCCTAGAAAAACAGAGGGCACAAAGACTAGCGTGGACCTTAAGTCCTTACAAATGTGACCTTGAGGTCACTAATGTAGCTTCCGCCACTCTCTTTTCTTAACATCACATTTCAGTGTAAACCACCTTTACTCCTACTCTAGCAGTAGGACTGAACTATTTCAAGACCTCCCCGGTGTGTGTGATGACATTATGTGGCAGATTGCAGCCTGCTTCCATGCCGTTTTCTGGCAGCTCTTTCCCTCCCACATGACAGCTTCTTCAAATCCTTCCAAAGGCTGCAGTGTGTTTTCATAATCCCAGGTTGCCTGCTGCCCAGCGCCGAACGTTTGTGGCTTTGTCTAAGCCTGACGTAGCCGTGAAGAGGCTTCAGTGTAAAATGTGCCCCGTGTTTGTTTACAAAGAGCATCAGCATCAGGCAAAACTGTAGTTAGAGAAGTAGCAAGCTGGTGGCTGGGCGGTAGGAGGGGAGCTGCCCACCCAGAAGACCTGGGTGAAGTTGCCAGGGTGGCTGTGGTAATTTATGGGGCTGATACCCTCAGCGTAGAGCTGGCTCCTCATGTAGTACCAGCCAGCATGAATCACCTGTATAGGGCCTGTGTCAAAATCTGCAAAGGTAGCAAGAAGCATGACTTGCACCCCTGTTCACGTGCAGGGTTAAATCACAGAATCACACAATGGTTGAGGTTGGAAGGGACCTCTAGAGATCACCCAGTCCCACCCCGGCTCCAGCAGGGACACCCAGAGCACGGGGCACAGGGTGGCAGCCAGGCACGCTGCAAGGGCTCCAGAGAAGGAGACTCCACAGCCTCTCTGGGCAGCCTGCTCCAGGGCTCCGGCACCCTCACACCAAACAAGTTCTTCCTCACGTGCACATGGAACTGCCCGTGTTTTCATTTGTACCCATTACCCCTTGTCCTGTCACTGGCCACCACCAAGAAGAGTTTGGCCCCCTCCTCCCTGCCTGCTCCCCTCAGGTACTTACACGTAATGATCAAATCCCCTCTCAATCTTCTCTCCTTAAGACATGTTAGTGAGTATGCACAGAAAGGGATAAACCTGTTCAAATGTAGTGAGGATGACTCTGTTCTGCTGAAGATGTGACCAAAACAGCAGTGAAACTTACCTATCTTGTTGCTGACTGAGGAAGTTTAAGCCTCAGAACTTAGGCAGTCATAAAGTAGGCATAAAATTGTGAATGTTTCCAAGCCTCTTTCCATGATTTACAGACAAAGAAAAAGCAACTCCCTTGGAACTGATGACTACTGTCACCACCAGAATGCAGGAGATTGTGTATTGTGTTTTGGACCTCATTTATAAAACCGAGTCAGTGATTTTTCTTGTTGGTTTGTCTCTTCAGGAAGAAGAAATATCAATGCTGGGAGAAATAACACATTTACAAACCATATCAGATGACCTGAAAAGTCTCACCATGGATCCACACAAATTGCCATCTTCAAGTGAACAGGTCAGCTCTTGTTACTGGGAAAATGTTTCATCTTTCAGCTTGCACTGTTGTTTTCAGTTGTGAGACATGTTGACTGCTAGCAGTTAGTGGCAGCATTGCCAAGATTAGTTCCACAGTTTCTAACATTTAAGGGTTTTGGTTTTTTTTCTATCTACTACCCTTAAAATGCGTAAGAAAATATTTATAGTTCAATAAATGAGATCTTAGACTTACTTTTTAAAGATACAGAACTTGGGTAAAATAAATCTTAAGCTTACTTTTTAAAGATTTCTCTGTTCAAACATAAGCTGTCAGTCTTTAGCACCACAGTGCTGAAGTGTGCTAGTCTTAGGGAACTCAAGGATGAAGCTGGCTACCCCATGTAAGAAGTGGCATACCCAGTCCAGTTCTAACAGAAAACTGAGACTGGCTCAATGGTGAGGGCTGCTGGGGACAAGCAGATTCTTGCTGTTACTAGGAAAATCTCTTTTTTTAAGTTGTTGATACTATTGATTATCTTTTATCAGGTAATTTTAGATTTGAAAGGTTCTGATTACAGCTGGTCTTACCAGACTCCTCCATCCTCTCCCAGTACCACCATGTCCAGAAAATCTAGTGTTTGCAGGTAAGTAGAGGGGTATTACTTCACTTTAACGTCTTGAGGGGCAATGGGAGGAAGGTTCAGACCGTGACACAGATTGGTGTGCATCACTAGAAGTTAAATCAGAACTCTTAATGAAGTCAATCCCTCATGGCCTTCATCTGTTTCCATGTGTGACTAAGAATATTAAAAAGGATGAGCATGACTGAACAACTTTTGAACTCAAGACAACTTGATGGTGCTTTTAACTCAGTTCTCTTGACCCCGTTTCGGATCAAAGAGCAGACTGTACTGATCTAAGCTCTGAGATTGTTCATTCATAGTTTCCTTTTCTGTTTTTTGTACGGTAACGTTTTAGACTATTCCAAGTAGCTGTTACTAATCAGTAGGTTAAAGTGTTTGAAAAGGAAAAACATCCTTGCCAATTGCCCTATCAGTATGGTACACGGAAATGCTTTTTCTTGGTGCAAATTCTTTGACTGTTCAGTGCTGTCTAACGCTGTCCCCGGATGTGTTGGAACACTTGGATCCTCCTGACTCTTTCTCTGTAAAAACTGTTTTCTCTCATAAAACAGTTTATTAGCATGTTACCCCCAGACCCTGGTGTCTACATTCACTGATTCCTTTTACTGAAAAGGAAGATACTCTCTTGTGTATTCTGCTCTGACACCTTCGTAGCTGCTCTCAAG
Organism: Eudromia elegans; assembly: GCA_003342815.1. Taxonomy (NCBI): domain Eukaryota; kingdom Metazoa; phylum Chordata; class Aves; order Tinamiformes; family Tinamidae; genus Eudromia; species Eudromia elegans. Next base: position 163,198 of record PTEX01000078.1, read on the forward strand.
CGATGACCTGTTGGTTTGCTCTACGAATAACGTACTGCAGGTTCCCTGTGTATGAGCAAAGTTCCCTGTAGCATGTCAGGACAAGTGAACGTGACTACTTATATGTATGTACTTGCCTCTGCATGCAGATATATATATAAAAAAAATTGCAATACTTTTATATATATGTGAAAGCACACATATTTAAAGCATTGAGCACAGGCTTAAAGATGCAGTATCCTGAAGCTGGAAAAGAAAATGGCTGGAAAATCCATGAAGGAATGAATGAATCCATGAACAAAATTTGGGGGTAGAAAGTGCAGTCCTTGCCCTTGTATCTTTTAGTGCCATCCCTTCAGCTCCTAGGTAGGTTCTGCCAAGGAAAGTAGGAATCTGCCTTCAGATGGATGCATCCTGCTAGTGCCGCTCAGTGACTTCCACCACAGAAGGGGACTTTAAAAGCTCCTTTAATTGCTGCATCCTTGACAGACATTGGAGATTAAGAACCAATCCCTTAGATTTGGAAGTCAGAATCCTTTTTCCGTAGGTTGTTCCGGGAAGTTGTAGTTCTCTTGGATCCCCGTCTCGCTCCCGGCGGCTGCACGCAGCTCCTCGGGCCTTGCTCTCCTGTGGGGAGCTGTTTGGGGGCCAGGGCTGCTCCCGGAGACCTCACGTGTAGACGCAGCGTTAGGTGCCCTGCTCTGGGGCCCCCGTGGAGTGTGGCCCTTATCAGAGGGCCCGGGAGCAGCAGCGAGCTGGGCGGTGGGGAGGCTGCACCGGGTCCAGGCTGGGGAGGACCCATAGCCGCCTCCCCTGCTGGACCTGGCTCGGCCCCCTAGGGCCTGGCCTCCAGAGCGGGATCATCTGGGCCAAGTTCAGGGAAAAGTGCCATTTTCTCGGTGCTCACAAAGGATACTGCAGCTGCTTCTCGTACTTTACTGATATATATGTGCATAAATATATATATAAAAAAAAGTTTATTTTGCCAACCTCTTTTGTTTCGTTTTCCTCTGGTTTATGCTGCCTGTTGCTAGCACCACGTGGAATGTTAATTGTACCGTATATGGGTCTCTCCCACCCCCCTCCTGTCTTTTCCTCTCCCCGCTCCCCGTGTGCTCCCCTTGTCTCCCGCAGCAGTCTGAACAGCGTTAACAGTAGTGATTCCCGCTCCAGTGGCTCGCACTCGCACTCACCTAGTTCACACTATCGCTATCGCAGCTCCAATCTGCCTCAGCAGGCACCCATGAGGCTGTCCAGTGTGTCCTCCCATGACTCTGGATTCATGTCCCAGGATGCTTTCCAGTCCAAATCGCCATCCCCTATGCCACCAGAAGCACCTAACCAGGTACGTGCAAGCACGGGAACGAGAGGTGAGCTGGACACTCTAGCTTGGCTCACCTTTTCGCAAAAGAGAAAGATCTTACGTGGTTTTGGGGGTACCTTGGAGTTAGCTTAAGCTCTGAAGGTCATTCCCACCTCGCTGAACTTCATTCCCATAAAAGTTGGGCCTCTCATTGGAGCGGCCTCTCGAAGGCTGGCACCGTGGGGTGGGACAGTCTCTGTCTGGATTACGGGGTTCTCTCTTGGTCCCAGGCACCTGAGCTCCAGATACATTCACTTGGGAAAGAGTGAGGGAAATCAACCATGTGGGAGGGAATCAATATTCACTTCACCCACCCAGGTTACCAGTAGTGAGGTTGCCAGTTAAAAGGCCTTCACAGGTTGCAATTTAGGACTGTCTGGTGGCTGTTTGCTGCTTAACGGATCTCTATCCAGGCCAGAACAGCCTCCTGACCCCTGCTCTTGGCACTGGTGACTTTGGCTGCAGGCCAGTGGTAACTTCAACTTTCACACTGACCATTTCAGCGTCACCACTTGCCAGGTGTCACCTGCACATGGCGGCTACTTCTAGACCACCTTTGACAGCAGGTAGGGCCCCTTGCCCCCCGATCCTTCCAGAAGCGTTCACTCAGTCAGCAGCACTTAGTGAAACATTTAGGAGATCATCCAGAACAACCTGCTTCAGTCAGGACCATATTCCTAGGGAAAGCTCAACATTTTTATTTGTTTCCTGTTTATCTCTTCCATTTTAATAGAAATGCTCTATTTTCAAACACATACTTCTGCAGTGTCCCCAGTCTGGACACACCAGTATTGTGTCTTATAGACAACATCCTGAAACAGCTGGATTTGGAACTTTGTGCAGACCAATTAAATGAATGTTTTATTTAGGTGGGCTGTGGCTAACCTAAATGAAATGCAAAAATAGTAAATGAGCACATATAAACTGGGATAGTCACCAGGTAAGGAGGTGGATTTTTAAGATACATGCATTGGTTTTAGATGATGCTAGCGTCATCTTTGGATTTTTGGATAGCGTCCCCTGCACTGGCGTAGGAAGGTGGCAGTCTACACGATGATGCAGTGCTTGCAGATGAGGGTTTAATTTTGCAATTAGCCTTAACATGGATGAATAATAATAATAGTCATAGCGATAATTTAAAAGTCCCTCCTTGCAAGCTTCCCTGTTAAGACAGGGAGAGAACTTGCCGTGTCCAGCACCACGTAAAGTGCTGCGCTCCCGGGCGCCGTGGTTGGAGCTCGGAGCAGGGAGGGACATTCGGACCCGTGCATCCTGCACGGGGGGTGCTTTGCTGGCGGTGTCTGCCAGCTCCGTGCCTTGGCCTGCCAGCAGCACCAAAGCTCTTCTCTTTCAATAAAAAAGTGTAGAAGCAGGAGATGAAATTCCCATTTTATCCGAGTGCCACCAGGAGAGCTATAGGTGACTTTCTGCCCTCACCTACATTTCAGACGTTTATCTGTGGTTCTGAATAAAACCAGTTCAATTTTCAGCATAACTCCCAAGCAAAGAATAACTAGGGACTTAAACAAACAAGGTACAGATCTTGTGAAAGGAGAGGTAACCAGTGACGTGAAGATGATAGTCCTCGAGCAGTAGGTCTTTATGTCTTAATTACTGCTCCATAGAGAAAAGGGGAGAGCGATTCCCAAACCAGCCCCTGCCCTGAATCCAGCCAGGGCAGCGAGACTGGCTCGGGGAGGGATTTCCTGGGGTGGGAGCAGCCTACGGTGTGAGCAGAGCCGTGCATGGGGGGGAGGAGGAGGAGGAAAGGGTCGTGGACCGGAGTGGAGCGAAGCCACAAGGTCAGCGTGAGGTGGGAAGTGATGATGCAGGTGGGTTGTAAAGCTTCGGCCAGTGCTAGGTGAGGAGGAAGGAGGAGAAGGAGCTGTCAAAGGGCAGGACTGCGGAGGTCTCCGTTGGCACCGTGTTCGTGCAGTGGCCTTCCCCAGGTAGCAGAGGGATGTGAGCCCCGTGTGAGTTTGTTCCTGCGTGTAGAAGTTAGGAAGAGGATGAGGGTTTTTTGCATTTTGGGAGATTCTCTTGCTTGAAGCAACATGAAGTTAGAATAGAGGAAAGAGTTTATTTTGGCTGTTCAATTTTCCATGTAAATTAAGAAATTCTCCTAATGTAGACATTAAACAAAACCAGAAATGCACCATTAGTTTATTAATTATCACCAGGTGTTTGCTTCTCCTAAACTTCCTTTCTAAATGAGTTTCCCAAGAGTTTGCTCTTGATTAGAGAAGAGAGGTTGGTAGAGATGTAGAGATATATGGGAGAAATCAAATAATGGCTTTCAGTCACTACCCACAGCTTCTTGAAAGGTACCTGCTGAGTCTTCCACCGATTCAGGAAGCCTTTTGGACCAGGCTTTTAATTAGGATCAGTCTCCAGGAAAAACCTTGCCTGGGAAGCTCTGTTATGTGGGGAAGGGAACGAGTTAGGGAAGCAGAACTCCAGCTTTTGAAATGCAGAATGCGGCAAACTGAGGATGCAAGTGATCTGGGGTGGCTGCTGTCCTTAAACGGGCTGGTAGGAGAAGAGATGGAGAATGAAAATCAGGCAGCCCGTCCCCAAATGCAGCTTTTTGTCTGTCCCCACTGAAATACCCATGTCCCAGCCCAAGCAGGGGGCCCGTTGAGGAACAAGGCATGGGACAGTGTGAGACAGCAGCCAGGCACCAGGCTGCCTGTGGGCAGTGGCCACGTGAGGAGCCAGCTGCTGCCAGGCACTGCCTCAGGTTTAACTGTTATTATTAACTCTTAACTCCTCCCTCAGCGAGCTGCCTTGAGGGCTGACTGCAAGTGCAGTGAGTGCAGCCTTGGAGGGGAAAACAGGAAAAAATAACAAAAAGCTGTGATTAAAATAGCTGAAATGGCAGAACTCAGTTTTGAGACTGGTTGAAGAGCCACGAGGCGGGACCGGCGGCTGCTCCCGGCTCGGCCGGGGGGCGCGTCGAGGCGGCCTCGCGCGCGGCTCCGGGCCTGGTTGCCTCGCTGGCCCGTCCTTGGCGTTCCTCCTGCCAGAGGTCGGTGTCCGCTGCCTCCCTCTGCCCGGTTCCCTCGCTGCTGCCATCCTGCTTGGGCCCTTCCTGAGCCTCCCTCGGCCTGCGCCACCTGCACCTCTTAAGCCGAGAAGGCCCCGCTTCCCTGCTGCCATTTCTGGCCTTTCACAGGATGGTTGGGCTTGGAAGGGACCTCTCGAGATCACCCAGTCCAACCCCCGGCTCCAACAGGGACACCTGCATTTCCCCATGCTGTCGTGGTTCATCCTTTGCCCATTGCAGGTGGCCCTAGGGAGTTTGGGGAAGCCCTTTCTCCCGAGCCCTGGTCCAGGTGGTGTCCTTGGTTTGTGAGAGGCTGGTGGCTCCTCCTGGGGTGCTGGGCAGGAGCCTTTGCAGCCAGTGAGCAGTGGCAGGTCTGCTTGTGCTTCTCCAAAACGTCACCTGCTTCTAGAGAGCGTCCAGTGCAGAGCAACGGAGATGATGAAGGGACTGGAGCATCCATCGTGTGAGGAAAGGCTAAGCGAATGGGGCCGGTTTAGCCAGGAGAACCCTGAGAGGGGATCTGATCAATATGTACAGGTACCAGAGGGGAGAATGTAGGGAGGAGGGGGCCAAACTCTTCTTGGTGGTGGCCAGTGACAGGACAAGGGGTAATGGGCACAAGTTGAAACACAAGATGCTCCATGTCCATATGAGGAAGAACTTGTTTGGTGTGAGGGTGCCGGAGCCCTGGAGCAGGCTGCCCAGAGAGGCTGTGGAGTCTCCTTCTCTGGAGCCCTTGCAGCGCGCCTGGCTGCCACCCTGTGCCCCGTGCTCTGGGTGTCCCTGCTGGAGCCGGGGTGGGACTGGATGATCTCTAGAGGTCCCTTCCAACCTCAACCATTCTGCGAGTCTCTGATTCTTGCTGTATTCCATGTAGCTGTGTGGGTTCAAATGAGCCATCCCAGCTCCTGGCCACAGGAGTGCTATTGCAGGTGTGTTCCCTTTGCTCTCTGTATCCCAGTTGGTCCATGGATGCAACGCCCATTTTATTGCAGTAACAAGTTAGCCATTTCCAGTCTTTTTTCTGCCTATATCAAGTCAGTTGAACAGATCCCTGCATCTGCAGAGTTTGCAATTTTAGTCTTTTCCCTCTCTTTCCTTTATGCAGTGCTGTTGCTAACCGATTTGTGGCTTATTTCCACCACTGCTTGACATAATCTGAAGTCTCTGGCTTGTAAATAGGAATTCTCACTTGTCACCATCAAGGCATCTGCAGAAACAGCCTGGCCTGATCCGGCATTTGGGATGCCGGTTCCTGCACTGTCCTGTCCCATGCAGAACACCAAAATCCAAGAGGTTTTTTCAGCTGCTCTTTCGGGTTATGAGCATGAGTTGTCCTGTGTCTCCCAGAGCTCGTGTTTATCAGATTCACCTACATCATCTTTAGAGCTTTCTCCTCTGTAATGGGCGTTTCTTTAAAACAAGAGGAATGTGACAAATTGCAGACAACATCAAACCACTGCCTCAGAGTACCCCCAGCAGGTACTTGGCACTTCTGTGCTTCATGGTTGCATAGCATCTTTTTTTTTTTTTTTTGCAATTTCTTTCTGTCTTGTGTTCACCTCAACACTAAATGGCCCATGGAGTACGAGCCTTGTCAGCTGAGTTCTCTTGTACCCTCAGGAGACGTGTCCTGCAGACATGATGTGCTCCTCAGCACAGGACAGGATCCCTTCAGCATCCCTCAGCTTTCTTTTGCTTTTTTTCCCCTTTGGCTTTGCCGTTGTGAACTTTCATAGCGCTCACCCAAATCCACAGTTCACGGATCAGCTCAGGATGCTCATCCTGTATCGGCTGCTCAGCAGCCACAGGAGTCTTCCCAAAATCCTGACGGTGACGATGTCTCATGCCAGGAGAGCAGCATTTCCTCTTGCTCAGGCAGTTTGCTACATATACATACATATATATATATGTATGTATATTCTCTCTGCGTAGGTTTTGGTGAGCTCTGAGATGAGGTTGGGTGTTAGCAGCCATTCTTGCTCTGCATTACTTCTTATCTAGCTGTCATGTTGTCTGTGTACTCACTGCAAGATCTCACGTAAGGTTCTGGTGACGTTTTTATTTTAGGTAAGGTTTCTTCTCGAGATGTTCAGTCCCTGAGGTCCGAGGCTTTGCTCCACAACCTGGGTGTGAGGGCACGTTCTGGAAATCTCAGCCATTTGTCTCTGCTGTCATTAAATGCCATGGGTCTCCCCAGGCTGGCTCAGCAGGTCTTGGGCTATGATGAATTAAACGGTGGTGCTAGTGCTGGCTTTTCCAACAGCAAACAGAGCTAGTTGCTGTGCTGAGAACTTAGCCGATGTTCTTGGTGATTTCAAAGGACCCAGTTGGACCGGTGTGCAGCTGGAGGAGGGAGATGCTGCTTTTTGAGAGGGAGAGATACAGAAGCTTTGTGCTTAGTGTAAGAGCCCGCTGCTGTTCAGGAGGAGTCACCGCGTGCCGGGAGCTGGGTGTCTGGGGCCCTTTCGCCTCTGCTGTCGCTCTCCTCTCCTCTGGAGCGCCTGCTGCCCTGCTGGAGGGGGAGCGGGTGGCAGCAGCGGCCGCCACGCGGGTCCCAGCAGAGCGCAGGCCCCTTTGTGGCAGCTGCGGGCAGGAGGTGCTGGCAGGGTGTGCTGGTGCCCGCGGGCGCACGCTCGGCGCAGCGGGACCCTCCGGCTCGGTAAGTGGCTTTTCCTTCTCCGTCCCTGACGCCGCAGCTCAGGAGAGCTCTCGCAAGCGCTTGTGCAGCTCGCGGCACCCAGGGACTCAGGGGTGCCCGCGGAGCCGCTGCTCCATGTCTCAGATCCAAACCGGGCGCCCTGGCGGTGCGGCCGGCCCGCACGAGCTGCCGTGCGAGCTGCTGGTCGGGCTGTGCTGAGCGCTCGGACTGCAGCTCTGCTGAGGGGCTCCGAGGTGCCCGGCGCGGCCGAGCCGCTGCCGTCGCTCCCTCCGCGGCCTCCCGTGCGGGCGGCCTGGGCAGCTCTCGCGCTGAGCAGGGGGCGTCTTGGTGCTCTTACAGATCCCTGAGCGTTAGCAATGGTTTTGAGCAGTGTACAATTGATTTTTTTTAACCCTAACCCTCTGCTTCTCTCATCCTTCCCTCTCTCCTGTGTGTGTCTCTGTGTATGTGCTTTTTGTCTCTCTTTTGTTGGTGTTCTGTTTTTTTTTCTTTTCGGTGGCCTGTGTTTCCTTTCCCTGCCTCGTTGCGGTGCTGTTTCACGCTGCAGAATTCGTCCAGCTCTGCCTCTTCCGAAGCCTCTGAAACCTGCCAGTCAGTGAGCGAGTGCAGTTCCCCCACCTCAGTCAGCTCAGGCTCCACCATGGGGGCTTGGGCCTCCACAGAGAAGGTGAAAAACTTCAGCTCAAAGACGTACAAACCTAGTGGCTCCTTACCCAGAGCCAGCAGCAGCCGAACGACACGCGTGCATGGGACCCAGCCAGGACTCCTCCCCGCCGAGATGAGAATAGCGACTGTCACCCACTCCCTGCCCAGCGCATGTGCTTGCAGACACCGCAGTGACGCTCTCTAAGTCAGCTCGTGGAAGGGGGGGTACCACAAACTGGGGGGCTGCGAGGAGATACGTTGTTATAAAAATTCCTTGCCCACCTTTTCTGCTCGAAGGGGCTGTGGCTGGTGACCTGCCAAGGGGCCCTCATCCGGGTCGTGCTCTTTGAGGGCTCTCCTCTCCTGTCAGTAGCCTGGGTTGCACTCTGAAGGAATTTGGGCATGGTTTTGATCAAAAAATGAAACAAAACAAAAAACCATGGGGCACAATGGGAATAAATTGCAGGGAGTGCACTTCAACCTGGGGGAGATAGTGACAGCGGTGCCCATTCTCATCTGGTGATGCCTTGCCGTTTCCTCCTCCTCCTCACGTGGCTGCAGCGTCATTCCCGAGGCCCGTGTGCTTGTCCCCTCTGTCCGGTCACGCGGGTGCCTTCAGTGCTGTCCTGTGTCTGGGCGCGCAGCCCTCGGAGCAGCGCCGTGGTCAGGGCTCGTTCCCGGGGCGCCGCCCCCCTGGACAGAGGGCCGAGCAGCGGAGCCGGGCGGCAATGACTGCCGCGCTGGGGGCTGAAACTTGTTATGCCACATAACAACTTTCAAGCACGCCGCTTCTGAGCCAAGCATTGTGTCGAGTTTCTGTTGTTTATTTGCAGCGAAGTGCATTTTTGGTTTGTTTTAAGATACAGAAGTCTGTTATTTTTTCTTTTTCTGTAGAGCATCAAAGTCACAGTGTATTTTCATATTCATTCTGTTTATATTAATTTCTGTTTTTTGTTTATTTGTTTCGTTTCCAGTTGTCTAACGGGTTTTATCACTGTAGTTTATCAAGTGACCCATCCGTAGCCTCAGTTGGTGCAGGTCCTTTCCCTCATTTCCCGCCTGTCTCCCGCGCGTGGACTCGGGCTCCCTCGGCCCTCCTTCCAGACTACGTTCATTATTACACCATTGGGCCAGGCATGTTGCCATCATCTAAGATCCCTAGCTGGAAGGTTTGTGTTCCTTTTGTCGTGGCCGTCCTCGCTTTCTCCTCTTCCTCCTCCTCCTCCTGCTCCCAGCGCTCGCGGCAGTTGCTGCCTCTCGATCCCTGTACTTGCCTGTTGATTTGCTCTGTTTCACATCCCTCTGAATGGGCACTGCATGGTGGTGGCCATAGAGAGGGTGGCACTTGTGAAAGGCCTCATCTGTGCTGGTACTTTCTAAAAGCCACTAAAGCTGACAGCACCTAGAGGGGGAAGTGTGGAGCGAAGGTGACGCTGTAGGCAGCCCCCAGGCTCTGTCCAGCGGGAAGAGCTGGTGCAGGACATGCTCATGTGCAGGGCAGCTTTGGGCCACACAGCATTCCCGCTGGGTGCAATCCCAAACGTTGGAGAGCAGTGACTTGTTGGGTCGCTCCAGCTGGGTCTCCGGGGTCTCTGCATCGCGACACCTCTGCTCCCACTGGAGCTTTGTGCTCCGGTGGGGCCTTTGCAGGACCAGGGGTGTCTCGCTGCAGACCCCCACATCTCCCTCTCCAGGGCTGGAGACACCCCAGGGTGGCCACTCTGATCACGGGCTCCAGCCTTAGTGGCTGTGCCCATGCTGGGAACACTTTGCCAGCCCTTTTTGTGCTGGCAAACCCAAAAAAGACAAAACTGCTGAGGCAAAGCTGAGTTTGACTTGGCTCAGTAAAACTGAAGCGTCCATTTCCACAGGCAGCTTCTGTCCGCAGAGATGCCTAGTGCTGCCCGTGCCCCTCTCTGAGACGTGTCCCTGAAAATCTGAAGTGTGGTCACGGTTTAGCATTGACTGCTTACTGCCAAGGCCGTGCAGAAGCTGCTCAGAGGCTGCCGGCCCTGGGGCGAGGTGTCTTGTGCTGTTACTGCCATGTTGGTGAGGGTGAGGGAGGACTCGCTCCTGCCTGGGCAGCCGCAGGACTCTGCTCCATAGAGCCCTGGGTGCACATGGGCCTGGGGACCTGCCTTCCCTGTCAGTGTCAGTGATTCAGAGGGGAGTTAGACCGTCTGCAGACACTAGATATCAGCTCCTAAGTGAGCTGAGAGCTTACACAGAATAGAACATTCTTAATATCTTAAAAATTAATTTACATCTGGCCCAATTCAGAAGGGCACCTCCCATGTGCTGCCTAAATCTCTTGCTTTAACATTGCACTTCCATTGTAAATTATGCTGTATAGAGGACGCGGGCTCACCCGAGCTGCCCCTCACGAGCTCCTTTCCTCAGGACTGGGCCAAGCCGGGCCCGTACGACCAGCCCGTGGCGAACACGTTGCAGCGGCGCAAGGAGAAGCGCGACGGGGAGCTCGGCGGCGGCGGCGCGAGCGGAGCCGCGGGGCCCACGGAGGAGGCTCAGCGGCCCCGCAGCATGACCGTGTCGGCCGCCAGCACCAGGGTGAGGCCCGGGCAGGGGGACCATGCGATGGCTGGGCTTGGAGGGGACCCCTAGAGATCATCCAGTCCCACCCCGGCTCCAGCAGGGACACCCAGAGCACGGGGCACAGGGTGGCAGCCAGGCGCGCTGCAAGGGCTCCAGACAAGGAGACTCCACAGCCTCTCTGGGCAGCCTGCTCCAGGGCTCCGGCACCCTCACACCAGAGAAGGTATTCCTTAAGATCCTGTGGAGCTTTTGGTGCCTCAATTTGTGGCCGTTTCCTCTAGTCCTATTGCTGGCCACCACTGAGAAGAGGCCGGCCCCATGCTCCTTCCTCCCTTGAGGTACTCATAGACACTGACCAGGTCCCCTCTGGCCTCTGTTCTCCAGGCCAAGCAGGCTCTGCTCTCTCGGGGTACACAAGCTCCTGTCTCCTTGGGCATTTTCCTGGGGCACCCTGAGCTGGCAGAGCCCTTGACACCGCTGGGGTGGGTGGGCGATAGCCGGGTGGGCAGTTGAGGGTATCGGCTTTTGTAGAGCAAAGACATCCCCAAACCCCATTCCTGGGCTATAGGGCGTTGTTGGGCACACCCTGGTTGGGCTGGGATGGTGATGGGCCCTGTGTGGGGTGGGGGGATGAGGTTGAAAGCTGTCGGGCGCCACGTGAGCCCCATGACGGCCGCGTCTCTGCCCGCGCGCGCCGCAGGGCGAGGAGCTGGAGGCCTGCGAGGAGCTGGCGCTGGCCCTGAGCCGAGGCCTGCAGCTGGAGACGCAGCGCAGCAGCCGGGACTCCCTGCAGTGCTCCAGCGGCTACAGCACGCAGACCACGACGCCGTGCTGCTCCGAGGACACCATCCCCTCGCAAGGTGCCCGCGCGCGCGCCCAGCCCTCGTCCCGCCACCCTGCCCACGGAGGTGCGGGGACAAGGGAGCGCTCTGCTCTCCTGGTGTCTTTCCCAGCTCCAAAGCCATCGGGGACTGTTAACCCAGTCGGGTGGCTGGAGAGCACGCTGAGCCTCCTGTCTGGTGTGACAGTGCTGGAAGGGTCTGAGCGTGAGGGTGCTGTGGGGCTTTAAGGAGAACGCTGGGGTTACGTTTAGCGGGATAAGCGGAGCATTGCTGGGTTGGCGTGCTGAGCCTCCTGCGGTGGGAACGGCGCTTCGGGCGGTTGTGGCAGCAAAGCTGCACTCACTAACCCCCCGCCTCGCGCTCGGTCAGTGACGCTCAGTCTGCCCTTGGTTTCCCCTCACAAGCTTCCATTGCCTGCGTAAGCAGAAGTGTCCGCTGGAGACCCTGAGTGGGCCTGGCTGGGAACTTGCAATGAGGTCTTGAATGTTTGTACCTGGTTTTGGAACTAGGAGCGAGGAGAGAGGCCAAGTTTGGAGGTAGTTGGGTCGGCAGCCTGGCCCAGCACCTGTGTGCAAGGGAGGAGCCATATGCAGTTACTGGTGCTCAGACTGGGGTGGTCTGAGTGTGCAAAATGAGCGTATTCGCTGCCAAAATCCTGTGTGCACTGTCCCCTAAGCCCCACGGTGCCCTATTCAAAACATGTTTTTGGTCACGGACAGTTTGAAGTATTTCTATCTGCAGTAGTTTCCCATGGGATGGAGTTTTTGAAGGTTTTGAGTCTTTGGTAACAAACATTGAGTGTCTGTTACTTAAAGAGCCCTTTTCCAGAGGGGTCCTGAGGGTGCAGTTGCAACTTGTCTCTTCAGAGATGTTGACCCGCTGCAGCTTTAGACTCCGACCACTCTCCTGTCTGGGTTTAGCCACTTAGTTTTGGATCCTGGTCGCACCATTTGGGGCTTTCTCCCTCCTCGAGGTGGAACCCTTCTTAGTCGGGACCGACCTCCAGGCTGCTTAGGCTTCACACGAGTGCTGCGATGACACGGCCCAGCTGCCTTCCCCAGCTCACTCCTAACGGTGTCTTTTGGCCTCAGTTTCAGATTATGATTATTTCTCTGTGAGTGGTGACCAGGAGGCAGAGCAGCAAGAGTTTGACAAATCTTCCACCATCCCACGAAACAGTGACATCAGCCAGTCTTATCGCAGAATGTTTCAGACCAAGCGTCCTGCCTCCACTGCAGGTCTGCCGACCACGCTGGGACCCGTCATCGTCACGCCCGGCGTGGCCACCATCCGACGGACGCCTTCCACCAAGCCCTCCGTCAGACGCGGCACCATCGGCGCCGGCCCCATCCCCATCAAGACGCCCGTGATTCCCGTCAAGACGCCCACGGTGCCCGACATGCCGGGAGGGCTGCCTGGAGCCCTGGCCGGCACGGAGGAGTGCGCCGAGCAGAGCCCCGAGTCCCCGGCGGCCGCCGAGGGCGCCGCCAGCATGCCCTGCTCCTCGTGGAGCGGGCAGGCCTCGGTGAACCCGCCGCCGCCGGGCCAGAAACTGAGCGCGGCCGAGGAGCGACCGGCCGAGGGCGAGGAGGGTGAGGAGGGCGCCTCGCCGCCGCCCGGCGAGGAGCGCGAGCCCGGCGAGGGGCCGCCCGGGGAAGACATGCTGCACGCCATCCGCCGCGGCGTCAAGCTGAAGAAGACCACCACCAACGACCGCTCGGCGCCGCGCATCTCCTAGGGCGCCGCCGGGAACTGCGGGGGAAGCGAGGCTCCCCCGATCCATTCCAGCCCCTACTCGGTGAATTTCTGTTTTTAGGAAACTCGGTAACAGTGAAAGTACTCTAAAAGCAAACAAGGTGAAAGGGCGTAGCGAGACATAATCTTCACTGGTGTTTTAATTTGTAAATATCAATGATTTTGTTTCTGCATTTTTTTGATCTAAGTTACACTTTTAATTTTTTCTGAAGGTGCCAAATCCCATTTACCTTTTTTATAACTCTTTGTAAAGTTTTGAATCATAGGAGAAAAAAAAAATGTTGAGTAGTTAACTTCAGCAAAGGGATTTAATGAATTTGGCTTTTTTTGCAAGCTTTTGTAGAGCGCCTTGTAATAGTGAGGTTAAAAAGAAAAACAGTGGGACTTATTTTAAAGTTTAAGTCGAGCAGTAAGGAATTAGATCCTCATTTAAGTATTAAGTTTGAAAAGCAGGAATTAAAAAATGATAATAAAAGCAATATATAATGCAAGAAAGAAACCTGCAGTTGGTGTAAAGTATTTGGGGTAGTGGGGGGAGGGAGATGCCGTCAAAATAGCAGATGCTGTTGCACAAGCGTAGGCTCGTAGGGTTGATGACTAGTAGCTTCATGGTAAATGCATCAGAATAAGCCATACTGGATTGCAGTGTTTTGTTTTGTAGGGTGTTCTGAAGACGTTTTGGGTTTTTCTCCACCTTTCTTTTCGACTGCACAGCAGCAACTCTCAGTCACACGCATGCAGCCTCCTGACCACGTGGGCTTCCTGCTCCCACCTTCACTTTCCGTTCCCCCCATCCTCTCACCGAGGCCCAGCAAGGCTGACAGGCTCAAGGCAGTGACGAGTGGGAAAAGGTTTTCGAAGCGAACGCAGGCAGGGAGCTCTTCGCTGTTATCATCAAAACGCCTTTTTTTCTGGCTGTGCCCAGCAGGCTGGGGACCTCGGGAAACCCTGGTATTTTGAGGAAACGTGTACCAGTTTGGCAGGTGTAACCAGCTGGTGTTCTAATAAACCGCCAATGTTTCTTTCCAATACAGGGGCTTGTTTTTCTTACCTCCTTTTAACTGGCAGTCGATTGGCTTTTATTAAATACTGACAAGAACAGGGGGACGGGGTGGGGGGGGCAGGGAGAGATGCTCTTTTTTATTTGGTGTTCCTGGGAGTCTGACCACTAGATCCTCCTTTTATTATTATTTTAATTCCACATTTTTTGGAATGCCGTTGATAGAACTAATAAGAGTTGGATTTTTTTTTTTCCTTAAAATAAACACAAGCTGTTGCTGCCAGTGCCCACCAAACGCTCTGCAGATTTCTGTTGGCCCTGGACTCGCCTCCATACCCTCTTAGGCCGTCATACATAACTGCACTGGATGTGAATCCGCTAATAACTGTATAGTCGCTGTGTTTGGTAGCACATTTTACACTGCTGTGGTTGCAAATATTTTCTTTCTTTTTTTTTGTTATGGCTTAAAAGCAAAAAAAAAGGCAAAAAAAAAGAGGCATGATTCTTAGAAAATATGAAACCTTCCTTTCTTTGAAAAACAAGCTCCTTATTACAGACTATAATGAACAGTAGTGCCTGTGGTGTAGCCCACCAACCCGGAGACAGTAGCTGATGCGTTGTGCAAATGACGCTTGGAGATGGTTTTTGCATAAACAAAAACTGCTAGGAGATAATCTCGATAGTTAAAAGTGTTATTTAAACCTTTGAAATAAATGGATGTAACTGTACATGAGTACAGCTTTTCACTTGTTTAGTTCTTAAACGTTAGTATAATCAGTAAAATTTAATATAAAATGTTGCCAAATTCAATGTAGAAAGAACGTGACAAAACACTTTGGATAGTTCTGTTGTTTGTGTTTTTGCATATTGTAAAAGCAGTGTCACAGCTAAAAAAATAAAATGTTTCTAATGGTAAATTATTGTGCTTTAGTTGCTAGTTTGTACTGAGAGTTGACCTCTCCCTGTGCAGTTTTTTGTTCTAAACTGGTATAAATAATTGCTGTAAGTGTGTCTCCCTTCTGCATTGTAATGACTGCTTAAGCCTACATTATGAATAAAGAACTGCTGGAAAACTTCCGTATTTCAGGGTTTTCTTTTAAGAAAGAAAAGAATCCTTTCTGCTTCCAGAGCTTTGGTATTATTGTTTTCTGTCATCAAACTCCTCATGATCATTCCATCTGAATTTCAGTTACCCTTTTCATACACGTAACACAAGCAAGAGAGTCTTCAAGAAACCCCAGACTTAGAGTTACATTTTGCTGAGGAGCAGTGGGAGTAACACAGCGAGGATGATGATGATGATAGAAGTTCCCATTAAAGGTGGGCTGCACGGCTGTCCCTGCTGGTTGTTACCTGGCTGGGAAGGTGGGTGCAGAGTTTGTGCGTGAGCAGCAGTAACGACCTGCAGCCCCTTTTGCTGGAGGAGAAGAATTGCTGCCATGGGGAGCGCTCAGGGGCAGCCTTCATCCCCCGCAAGGCACCTTACCCCTTCCCTTCCCTTCTGCGGCAATGTATTATTTGTTTAATTCCTTCCAATTTGTCACACAGATGTTGAGGGAAAACTCAAGGTGGTTTGCTGGGAAACCTCTTGTGGCCTTGGGTTGTATTTTCATTCCTGCTGTCTCTCCACGGCTGTGACCTACTCTCCAGGCCCATGTACTGCTGAGCCAGGCTCCGTAGCGTTGAACGCATCCCCGATGTGGCCATGTTGAGTCTCTGCTGCATTTGTTTGTGAAGGGTTTTGTTTTCTTGCAGGGCAGTGGCCTGCGCATCAGCTGTGAACATCAATGAAGCCTCCTCAGATGGGTGGAAAAAACAGGAGAGATTTTTTGCTCAGCTTCTTATCCCAAAACTTCAGGTGTGATCAGAGTGGCTGCATCTCAGCTCCCTCTGTCCCTGAGCTGTGAGCAGCTCTTCTAGGGCTGGGGCAATAGCCAAGTGTCCCTAGAGTTCTCAAACCCCTGAGTTCTGTCTTTTATACAGGCTAACATGGAGGAAGCTGTAGAGCAACTTGGATCTTGCACTTTAGTTAATTTTAGTTAATTTGGAAACTCTGGCAGAGCAGATCCTGCATCAGAAAGCCATGACAAATGAGGAAAGGGGCAGCACGGGCTGAAACTCGTGATGAGAGTCTGTGCCGTTTTGAAAACCATCGCTCTGAGCAGAGAAACTGGGGGAGGAAAAGGGCAACCGCAGCTTCCAGTCCTCAGATCTGCTCCTGCCACTGGACTGATGGCAGAGAAGCTCCAGCCTCCTGGGAAGACTTGACACATTTAGAAGTAAAGCAAGTAGCTTGGGCTGAATGAAGAGGGACCTCTAAAAACTCTAACTAGCCCCAAGATGCTTTGCTCTATCCTTCCCCCCATCAAGCACTGGAACGGTTGTGGGTTGCTCAGGGGGTGCCCATCCAGGAGCTTTACACACATCCCAAACTCGATTTGGACTCCCACGAATGGGTGGCTGCGGCTCCGGATGGCCTCTTACTGGGTCAGGGTTTTTCAGTCTCAGGAGCCGAGTTTCCCATAGGAGCCGGAAGGTGTAAGAGTGAAGATGAACCTCTCAGCGAGCTGGTCTGGTTCTGTTCAGCCTGGTGGGAGCCATCAGCCAGAGAGGCACAAGTCCTGTTCTGCTGCCAGCTCGAGGTCCCCAGTTAAGCATCAGATTAATTGCATGTTGTTTCCTACTGCACCCTTGGCACCTTCTCCTCCCCAGGCCACGATTTTATTAACATAATTGTCCCCGAGAAAAGGATCATTATTTTGTGTAACCTTTTCCATCTTAGTCTTTGTGGAAGATGCTGGAATTCATCTATGCATGAGGAAGTTAACCCGTCATTCTGTAGCGCAGCTCCCTCAGACCAACTATTGTGAAAAACAAACCTGTATATACCCTTAGGGTTTAATTGATTCCCTAGCTATCATCTACTGACCTTGCCTTTGTTTTAACCATTCCAAGGCAGTGGCTGCTACTCATGCTTAAAAGCAGGGATTAGAGTTTCAAGCCAGACATTATGGGCTGGTGTTTTCTTTTACAACAGCTGTTCTTTTGGACACTTAAATTGCATATTAAATACTAGGATTTCGGTGCGAGTTCCAAGCTTGGCAGGATGCAACTGCTCTGTCATTGGTACCTGCTCTTGGGCCCCTTTTACACCTAAGCCTTCCCTGCCAAGGCATGCAGACTGCAAGCACCCTGCAAGAGGCAGCCAGCTCACTGTGCCCTCCTCCTCCTCCTCCTCCGGGACCTGAGGCTTGACGCAAGCAGTGAGGCTGGGCTCCTATGCGAGAAGGCTGAAGTCACAGCACCAGGTAAAGTCCGAGCTAGGCACCGTTCGGATTTGACCTGCAAAATCACACATCCAAGCAGGATGAACCCTCACGACCTCCGCTCACCTTGAGCAAGCCTGCTCTGGTGCTGGGAATTCCTGCCGCGCAGTTCAGTACTCCTGCTAGCGCCTGTCTGCTCTAACAGGCCACAGCAGGAGAACAAGGCACCACCGAAACGCCCTCCGTTTTGGTTTGTTAGTCTTTATTGGGAGCTGCTCGGGGCAGCACGCTTACCGCCGCGCTGCTGTTCGCAGTGGAACGCGCTCCAGCTCGCGCACGGCTTCACATGGGCATCTCGCGGGGCCTCGTCACATACTGCCACCACAGCGGCGGCAGGTGCCCCTCCTTGCGGGCCGGGGGCAGCGCTTCCGTCTTTGGGCCGTCCGGTGGAGTTTCTTCTTCTAACTGCTTCACCTGCAAGGCAAAACAAACAAAGGTCTCAGCAGCCACAACTCCCATCTCCCAGGGTGGATTTAGGCACTAGACAGCAAGCAGAACTGGCCTCAGCTCTGGATGGAAAGGACTAGGCAGTAAGCTCTTCTGTTAAGCTGACAGACACATTTCGTGTTTCTCAGCAGAACTACAAATTCATTGCAAGCTCATGTCAAAAAAAAAAAGGATTTCTAGCAATTTACAGGAGAAGTTTCACTTAAAAGGTCATTGTTTCTCCCTAATTCATGCCTACCACTGCACGTTAAAAAGAGACTGTGTTCCCTTGCTGCTCTGAAAGCTTCCAAATAGTTACAAGCCCTGAACAACCTGCAAGCAAGTCAAAGGAGACCTCAGACCTCAGGCAACGTTTGAGAATTCTGACACTTAAATATGCATTTTAAGTTAGGCAACTTTCATGCTGAGTGAAGTTCTATTAAAGCACAGTCTAATTAAGACTTCAGTAGGCACTCACTGTTCTCATATAAAATATTTCTCAAGAACACAACTAATGACACATAACACACTTGCCAGCTGCAGGAGCTCTGTACAAGCACTGACCTCTTTATCCCAGCTTTCCAGCTGCAGCTTCTTCCACTGCTCTCGTTTGGCAAAGTAATCGGGATACATTGCCTTCTCAGAGGGATGCCAGAAATCCAAACACCACTCAGGAACCTGCCAACGGGAAAAAAAAAGAAGAAATCACAGAGTTCTTGATAAAACATACATATATACATGTACGCAACAAAGAATTCATTTCCCTCACTGAAACCAGGGTTAAAATGGGTAAATATATCAGAAAGTACTGCGTAAAAACACAATTTAAGAGTTATCTGAATTGTTAATCACAAGCCACGTCAGAGGTCAATGTTTTAAATCTTGTTTTAATGGGTTATCAAATGTCACAGCGACTAGCTTAAATCACAGCAGCCTGAAGAATGATCCCAGGTCATCTCAGTTTACTTTAAAGCTCTCCAAGTGACTGCATCTATTAGAAGAGATTTCATTTCTTCCTCTCCTACTTTTGAAGGCAGTGGATTAGATAATTTTTTACAACTACTAATTTAAAACTCATTTTCTTTAAGAGAGAGAGAACCCAATAGTTCACTTCTGCTAGTCTGCTGCTATTCAAAAACCCGTAGCCTGTAAGATCTTTTTTATGATATGATCTCTTTAGACCTCAACCATTCTGTGATATTTCCAGTTTCTTGCTATACTTCTCACCACTAATAAGGCTTAACTGTAACATTTACACACACACCTCTCTCCACACACAGGAAAGAACAACTAAACCCATCAAACAGAGGTAGGTCTAAAATTGACATTTAAAGCAGCTGCATCCACAATAAACAATCACAACAAACCAAATCCTTGAGATGATACTTGTTTTGTTAAAATATAGTTCTAGCATAAAAAAAGGGGAAAAGAACAAAACATAAAAATACGATATTTCTATACCAAAACCAATTTGACAACCTACTTCTTAGCCAACATCTTTCCTGTCTGGATTCTTAATTTTTGTTAGCTCTACTGTTATTTCTACAGTTATTAAATGCTAAAGACTTTCGTATTAACCTTAGCTGTTCCTTTCTTCAATACTCAATCCTAAATCTTCCTTTCTTTCCACTTCTGATAAACCCGTGTCTTTTTTTTTTTCTTTTAAATAGCTTCTCATACATATAGGCCTGATCAGATCTAGTTTTGGGTATCAACCTTTTCTTCAAAATGCAGGAGGAAAAAAAATAAACTCTATATCACTATATAATATATATATATAAAATAATCTCAATATTTGCATAATCTCTATATCATTTATTTTAAAAATATAGTAAAATAATCTATGTCAAAATAAAAACACCCTGTTTTTACGCAAAACTAAAGTTTCTTTATTTGTAAACAATACGACCTAGAGGGAAAAAAAAAAATCGCTAAGAGTACTTTAAATTCTAATAATATGACTGTTTTAGGCTAACACACCATGGCTCTCAAATACTCACCTAGCACTTCAATTCACCGAGGGAAACGATCATTTGTACCCTGCTCAAACTGCTGCAGGAGCAACGGGACTGAGTGACGTTCCCCAAGAGGCCAAGGTGTCACCAGTATTTGGAGAGGAGCAGAGTGAGAGCAAGGCTGTGAGCAGACGCCACCATCAAGGGCAGCACTGCTCCTACCACCCTCACACCTCTCGTAGCTCTGCCAGTTTCACTGGCTCTGTCCAACCCATCACTCATCAGCCCTAACTTGCCAAGAGGCCAGGAGTTTTTCCCAGCAAGAAGCTACTATTGATACAAACAGAAGGCCTATAAAAGGCTACTTAAAACACATATTCATTTCCTAAAAAAGAGGAGGACAAGCACGTGGGCACCAAGCACAGACGGCTGCAGGCCTCCTTACCTTGTAACATTCGTATCTCTCGTACGCGGTGCCCCCAGGCGAGTCGGGGAAGATGTAGGGCTGGGGGTGCTGCCTCTCCCAGAACTCCTGCTCCCCGGCCTTGAGCAGCTCCGTCGCCTTCACCATGTCCTTCTCATTCTTGTGCTGGTCAAACCGGTCTCTCAGCAGGACGGCAAAGTAGCGGTACTTGTCTCTACGGAGAGAGGTTATGCTGGCAACAAACACTGTATGCATGATGAGCAGGGAAAAAAATAGAGTGGAAAACAAGGAATAAAGCAGAGCAGCATCACCAGTTCCTCCTGCGTGAAGAAAGGGCTCGGCGCAAGGCTCTAAGAGCCCCCAGTTGTCACAGCGCCCCTTTCCAGGGGGGCACGGGCGGCTCTGTGAGGAGGAGGAGGCTCCTCCTGCCACCAGCGCCATGACTGAGGCGGGGAGGAGGAACAGGCCGCGGGACAGGCCAGCAGAGCAAAGCTGATAGGACCCGGGCTTCCCCGACCCCCAAGGCCCCCCTCACCGGTGGATGCACCAGGACTCCAGGTGCCGCAGGGATTTCTTGTACAGCCGCAGCACCTTCTGCTGGTGCGTCAGATACGCCGCCATTTCGCGGCGCCCTCCCGCTCACCTTCGCGGTGGGGGGAAGGAGACGGCGCGGGGGCTCACGGGAAGGTGGAGGCGCCGCGCAGGCGCAGTCCGCGACGCCGCCGTTGCCGCCATGAGCCGGGCCAAGTTCATCGGTGAGGGGTGACCGTGTCCCCATCGTCCTCGGGGGATGGCGGGCGCGGGGCGGTTTCGTGAGGAAAACGCTCCCTTCCCGGTAGGAACGCGCGCTCAGGCAGCAGTCGCCTCTGCCCCGCCCGCTCCCCGGGCTGCGGCTGTGAGAGAAGCCCGGCTGCAGCCCCCGGGCAGCCGCCCCCGAGTTAAAGCTCTTATTTCTAGGTGGAAAACGCGGTTGTTGGCAGTAAATAGCACGTAGGCCCTTGCCGGGGTGAGCTCGAGGGCCTGCTGCGTACACACGCGTTAGTATGCCTCGAATTGATGCCTAAGTGTCCTTGTTTCCTCACTCCTAGTATGGAGGAGAGAGCTCGAATTCTGTGAGAAAACCCACACTTCAGCATCGCGCTCCCTGTCCGTGTGGCGGTCAGGGTTTCTCACCAGCTTCCCTGCTGCGCAATGAAGTGTGCGGTGACTGCAGCACCAAGTTCTATGTTTCTGGTATTTGTCTTTATAGATATTGGTATTAACCTGACAGATCCTATGTTCAGAGGAATCTACAGAGGAACACGGAAACATCAAGGTGAATATTTCTTTTTATCTGCTGTAAGATAGTTTCTTTTGCTAAAAAAATGTCAGAAGGTGAGGTTAGGATATCTCTTTTCCGTCAGAGACTGGAGGTTTATTATTTACAAGTGCTTGAAGTGGAAACTGCACCAAAATAAATTATGTGTTCAAAGTGATATATATTCTTTCGTATTCACCTGCTCTTGAGCTCCTGTAGAGGTAACTCTGCTTTTAGAGAGAAATGGAAAGCTGCTGCTACTGTATAGGTAGCAGGCGGCACCCAGGAGCTGGGAAGAAACTGGCCTGAGCCATATGAAAAATGGGACCTGTCACAGTATTGCATTGCTGAGCCAGTTATTCGTTATAACTGGTGCTTTTTGGCTCTCATGTTGTTTAGATATGGAGGTAAGAACAAGTAGGCTGTTGAAATACATGAAAAATTCCCACCAACTTCTCCATTTTGAATCAGATTTTCAATTACTGCATTCATTTGTTCTCTCTACAGGAATGATCAAGTGTAGTTTAAAGATTTCTCGCAATGTGTATGTATTTTAAATGCAGGAAAGTGGTTTACAGCTCTAAAGTAGTTAAATTGTATCGTAAAACCTCATATTTAACTTGTGATGTTTCTGTAAACTCTTGCAGATGATTTTCTAGATGTAGTAGAGAGAGCAGTCAAAGCCGGTGTTAAAAAGGTAATTTTTTGTAATTATAAAATTTCCTTAGTGTTTTAACTGCTTTCCAATACATCTGATTTGTTTGATAATCCGTGTTTTGGTTGTTTTGTGATTTTTCTGGTTGTTTGCTTCTCCAGCTGTAAGACAGGGAGAATACTTTTCTGAGTACCATTCTTTGAGGAAAAAAAAAAAGTAGAATTTATTGAGTCACTGTGTAATAAAGTTAATATTGCCACAAATAGAAGCGTTTAACTTATTAAGTGATATAAAGTAGTGTGGAAGATACTTGGTGAGGAAAAAAAAAATCCAGTCTAGTTCTTAGTACATCAGTACTAGCTTATGGGGAATATTGAGATTTGTTATTGATTTATTAAATTTTCTTAAATACATATTACCATTTATTGTCTTCTGATCTTGCTGTTTGAATCTGAGTGTTCTCTTAAGCATTCTGCATCTGTTTGCTCAAAGCTGAGTGTGCTTACTGACGAAAGTTCTGTTCTTCCAAGTTTTTGATTACAGGTGGAAGTCTGCAAGATAGTAAAGATGCACTGCAGCTCGCAAAGACTAACGGTATCCTTACTTTAAACTTTTTTTTTGTCAGTCAAAAGAAGTCTCCTCTCTCAGTATGAAGGATTTATTCCTCCAGGAATGTGTGCCTGAAGGTCTTGATAGGATCTCAGGTTGAAAAACAAATTACGTTTTAGATTAGGATGAATGTGTTGTGTGTGAGTTTCTTCATGTTGTTACTTAGATCCCCAGGCGTTGGAGGGAATCAGTCTTTCCTGCAGTTTTTATCTGTATTTCTAAGTAATATAAATGCTTAGAAAAATCAAACTGCACAGGTTTCTGAAAGGACAAGTCTTCTTCCAGATACAGCCAAAATGTTTATATTCTGTGTAACCCATGTTACTTGGTGGGATTTTGTTTGTTTGCTTCTTTTTCTTACCAAGCTATCACGACCAACATGAAGAATGGAGATATGTTTTCCAGTTATCCCAATTTCAATTTCTTTCTGCTTAAAGCAAACTCTGCCACCTTTTTCTCTTTTTTTTTTTCCTCCTTTGGCAAATATCATTCAGCTAATTACTTTTGTTTGCTTGAACATATGTTGAAATTCTGCTTAAAAATACAGTTTTAGAATCATTTATTTTAGAATTGGAATGATTGGAATGCACCTGAGGCAGCAAAACTGGCCCAACCTCTCCTCCCTTCTGCCCCCAGTAAAGCAGGACAGGCCTTACTATTAGGTGACATTGCTGAGGCCCTTCTGTGCTCAAGTATTTTTCATGTGTTTACATCTTCCATAAAAGCCCTTATCAGTACTCTTAGTTCTGGTATTTAGATTAGATTTTTAGATAAATCAGGCCAGATGTTTTAATAAATTCTGTGCTAATGTGGAGGTATGCGAGGAGGCTGCTGTGCTATCTACAAATTTTCCTGATGGAGATAACCTGATGCATTTTGAACAAGTCATATTTCTCTTTGAGGACTTCTCCCAAAGAGTAATTACTCACCTACGAGTTACAGTTTTAAAGTGTATTAGACGACATGTTCTAAAAAGACCTCTATAGAGATACCGTTTCCATTTTTACAGTAGAAAAATGTGAGAGTAATAGAACCATCAAAAAATAAAAAGACATTCAGAAGTTTCTTTTAAAGCTGAGCTTAAAACAGATAGTAGCTATAATCTATATTTTTTTTTCTTGCTTTTTACATATTTCTTTTTTCTTGCTTTAGATATGTTTTACAGTACGGTTGGCTGCCATCCTACCCGCTGTGGAGAATTTGAGCAGAGTAACCCTGATCAGTATCTATCTGAATTACAAAATCTGATTGAAGAAAATAAGACAAAGATAATAGCAGTTGGGGAATGTGGCTTAGGTAAACATTGACCTCGTACTTCAAAATAATTTTCCTATATTTAGGAAAAAAACAAAAACAGAAAAGCAAGCACTACTAACTGGGTTTTTTTCTTTCTCTTTGTAGATTTTGATAGATTAGAATTTTGCCCAAAGGACACCCAGCTCAAGTAAGAAACTTCTGGTAACTATATATTAGCTTTGTAGTAGGCTACAGAAATAATTTCCATTTTGTATTCTACCAGGTAACATTTTGTCTGACCTAGACCTGAAGTTAAAATAAGAGGAAAAAAAAGTCAGAAATGTGACTTTAAAGAAAGAAGCCTGTGTTTAAGCAGACTTTAAGCACTAAATTTTGCCAAGCTCCCTGCGTGGCATTGACTTAGCTAGTGCTTTTCTGGAAATCAGTCAACTTCTAAGTTTCTGGGTGTGAAAAATGCTCGTTCTTGCTTGTACTCGAGAACTGTTAGATATTCACAAGCAGAGCAACAGAACTAGTGAGCAGAGGAAGAGAAGGTAGGGAGGACAAACAGCAGTGTCAAGAGTGAGCCTTTTAATAAGGTCTTAGCTGGGAGGAAGCAATTTGAGGGAAACTGATGAAAAAGGTGATTTGGGAAGCTGGTGAGTGATATACTGTGGAGTAATATATACAGCATAGGTACTGAATAGAAAGAAAGCAGCATATTCCTTAAAATCAACTCATTGTACTGATAAACTCTGTCCACAAAAATAACTGGCTGAGAAAGGTAGGTGATAAATTCAAAAGAGGTGAGGGATTAATGGGTTCTGAGTGCAATTAGTCACAGGGGGGCGGGGGTTAGCTCTGGTTTTTTTTCCATTTGCCGCTTATTAGCAGTTTTTAGAGTTAATCTCTTCTGTGTAGTACTGCAGTTGTATAATGTAATACTCAGCCAAGTGGGCAGAACTACTTTTTTGGGGTAGAATTCACGCACAACAAGGTCAGCAAAGTGTAGCATGGAGGATAATCTGTTTCTCTTTTGTGACAAACACAAACTGGGATGGAATATCTGAAGTATTTTAAGATTCTTACTGCCCTTGTGCTATTGAGGGGAAATTTAAGGACAAAAAAAATCTGCTTTTTCTTTCTGGTTTGTATGTTGAATCAGCCCTGTGAACAATTTATGTCCTCCTTTCACTTTGCTTTTTTGTCATGGTGATTCTATGGTCATTTAAATGATATTTAGCTGAAGATACTGCCATCCTATTATATGTATAATAAAGGTTGCATCATAAATCAAGGAATATATAGTGATTTCATTTCTGCTGTAGTGACTGCGCTGGGTTTGTGGGACTCAGCAACATGGAAAATGTTTTTAACCAAATGGTGAGGGCAACCACCCAAAATCATGTGTGTTGTTATTCACATGGATCCAGCTTTGCTGATCTAGAGAACATTGACCTTGGCAAGGGCAAGATCAGCTTGCGTGGGTGGCTGGATTCCAAAAATAACACATTTAATCTCACTTTTATGGTCAACCTGTAAATAAGCATGTTGCAAAAATATTTTCTAACTTCAGGATTGAGAAGCAACACAGAACAGGTATAATAAGTGATATTTTACTAGTCTAAGAGGGTAAAAAAAAATCATTGTTCCTTGAACATTGGAAGCAAAGAAGCTTGGATCCATACTGATTTATGGAGTTGCCATCCTGACTGCCACGTCTGGTCTCTTCACACTTTTCCTGACTCTTTTTTCCCTTTCCTTTTTTTTCCCCATCCACATCATCTCTCCAGTTGATAGAGTAAGTAGCAGCAGGCATTGAACTTCGTTGCTGCTAAGAGTGGCAGTTCTTTCCCTCTGCAGGTCACAAAGTATCTTCAAGAGCACTACCCTCCTCAAAATTAGGTTGAGTTTGGCCAGTATGTTCAGGATTTACTGAGGGAACCTTTGCCTGTTAGTCTCTCAAACCTCATTTCCATATGAAAGGAGCCTCAAAAAAGCTTTATTTTTTTTTTTAAACCAAGCTCTTTCAGTCATTTAATCCCAAGAGCAATCATGAGTTGCAGTTAAAATCTTGTTATATCCAGAAAATACTAAGCAGCTGCAATCGATGCTGTGAATATTCAGGTCTTTTTTTAAACATTACAGCTCATTTCTCTACACAATTGACATGCTATATGTGAAAGATCTGCACTGATAAAGCAGTGAACTATGTCAGAGAAATAGTAACATTGTAATAAACAAAACATTGAAAACCAAGCAAATTTTTAAAACCCACTTTCGTTGTCTTTGTTTTATATTGCCCTTCTTTTCCCATTTTCTGCCAGTTTGTGTGTGCATCATATACAGCAGTGCGTGGACATGGCTCCCTCATATGTCCATAGCTGACTTCCATTGCTAACATTCCTAAACTTCATGGAGAAAGCAGACACTTCTTTAGTTTAACCCCCATCCTCTCCCCAGAAAGCAACAACCGAAAAAGCAGGAAAGGGCCAGCTTCTAGGAGAGCACTGGTATAGCATAAATTCCTCCAGTATTGCCATTCTTGGCCACTTCTTATATGTCTTGCAAAATATATCACTAATATATGAATATATCATGTAAAAAGGGTTCCCTTTAAAAATAAGAACCTTTTTCATGGCAAATCCATGATGTCTTTAATTCCCGTAGAAAAAAAAATGTAAGCAATGGAAAAATGTTTCTATTAGGTGTATTTGTTCTTATACCAAGGCTCTGGTTAAATGTTCTGTCTTTTACAGATATTTTGAGAAGCAATTTGACCTGTCAGAACGAACACGGCTGCCAATGTTTCTCCATTGTAGAAACTCACATGCTGATTTTTTAGGTAACAAATGCTGAATATGAAAAAAACAGAGAAATCTTCTGCCTTCTTCTTTTATAAAGATACTTCCTTACATTTTTATTCATTTGTCTTCACAGATATAATGAGAAGAAATAGAGATAGATTTGCCAGAGGGGTGGTAAGTAGAGACTTCACTTCAGCACCCTGTTGCAGATACAGGTTTGTGTAGATACAGGGGGGAGAGGTGGGCGTGTGAGTATTAGCCCTTTGTATGCAGCTCCTTTTCCAGAGAGTCTGGTGAGGTTTCCTTTTCTATGATTTAAGCTATTGCAAATTAGCAACCACCTTTCAATCCCTTCCGGTGTTTTTATTTTTGTTGCTCGTACAACAGCTTCCTGCAAGGGAAGAGGATAGGCTGAGGAAAGCTCAGCAGCTGACAGGAGCAGTTTTTCTTGGCCCGTCAGAGGACAGCTTAAGCACCCTGTAAATGGCACTGGCCTCTCCACAGTCCTTTGTAGACATCACCAGAGGGATTTGTAGCACAAAAATTACTACATCCTTTGGAGTAATGGGTCTTTAAATGGTGACATGTATAAATATATTCCAGGTACACTCTTTTGATGGCACAAAGGAAGAAGCAACTGCTCTAATAGATTTAGACCTCTATATTGGAATAAATGGCTGGTAAGTTCTTTTCAGGAATGAAAACTGTTCTAAAATGTCAGCTCTCCTGAACTCTCATTACTTTCTTTTAAGTCTTTAGAGCTCAGCAGACTCTTAATGAATTCTAACTCTGTCAACAATCCACTTGTTACAATAAAGCTCTTAGCTACAGAAGGCCCTGAACTCACAGCGCTGTGAGTTAATCTAGTCTTAGGGTAATTCCTAGTATCCTTCAATCTGTTTGTAAATAAAGGAGTGCAGAAGCCATCCTTTTGAGGCCTATTTAAATGCTGTAATTCTAAGCTGCCTTGTCAAATCCAGGAGTAATTTGAATGCAATCTCATTAGCCACCCAGGCCAGTTAAATAGCCTGAATTCTCAACATTTGTCTGGCCAAAAGCTGGCCTGACTTCAGGTTGTGGGGGCTGTTGGTGCCCAGTGAGTCAGGTGCTGGAGTTCTGCTTCCTTGATAGGTTGAGGTGAAGCAGATTTTGTTCACTTAGCAAGATATCTAGGAAGCTGCCTTTGCTGCAAAATACCTCAACAGGTAAAATAATTACTTTTATAAAAACTTTCTTCCTAACTGTGATTTTTCTAGTTCATTGAAAACAGAAGCTAACTTGGAAACCCTGAAATCCATTCCTAGTGAAAGATTAATGATAGAGACTGGTAAGATCTTGTATCTTGATCAGCGGTTTTTATGACTAAGACACTGTCAGGGGAGGAGATGAGGAGATGTGCTTGTGTAGCAATGTTAAGGCAGAATTAGGATGAAGAAATTGGGAGAACCTTTTTCTCCAGGTTAGTAATTAACAGATTCCAGAAGTACTCATTTTCAGCTAGGACTAATCTGCTTTTTCACTTTCTGAGACTAGGGATGAAGATGCAGAAAATCTGGGCTTCTACATTTGTCCTTTTCTTGTATTTAGATACCCAAATCCTGCTTGAATATTTTGTAAAATCTCATTTGCTATAGATGTGTCAAATACACAACTACTTGACCTTGGCAATGGTAGCGGTAAGGGCATTTGGAAGCACTCATTCTGTAAATGGACTAAGAGGAAAGAAGGCTGAAATCTATAGTTATATATATCATATATATTATATATGCATATATATTCTGGGATAAGGAACACTTTTTTGTTTTGTTTTAACTGACTGGCTGTAGGTTTGTCTTTTTTTTTCCATCCTTTTTGTTTCAAATATCAGTGATAGGCAGTTAAAGACACAGTGTTTGTTTGAATTTTTGTATCAGGGACCCTTTTTTTAAAAACAAAATCCTGCCTATATCATTAATTTGCATTTACATAGACCTGTTAAAGTTTGCATGAACTGTGGGGAATGCACGTAGTCTAGCTAGTGATCTTTTTATGACAGAAGAAATAAGTGTTATGGACTATTATTGCTAGTATTTTAAAATGTAAAGTCCTGATAGTATTGGTATAAAAACACAGCAGTGAAGACGTTAAATTGTCTAGATCTGTTAAATTCCTGTTTGAAATGAAAGTAATTTATAGGAGATGATTTTAAGGACCTCTAAATACTTTATGTCTTTTTGAATGAAACTAGATGCCCCCTGGTGTGGAGTGAAAAATACTCATGCGGGATCAAAGTACATAAAAACTACCTTTCCTACAAAAAAGAAATGGGAAGTAGGGCACTGCTTGAAGGACAGAAATGAACCCTGCCATATAATGTAAGTGTATTATATTATTTTAAATAGTTCAAATCTCATCTTGTAGAAAAAGGATGAAAAAAAGGTTTCACTGGAAACATAGTAAATGGAAATGATTTCTAATTTCTTAGCCGCCTTTCCCCCACATCTTTGCTGTCTTAGTTGTAACTTACGGGGAAAGTATTTCAGAAGCCCCACAAGGAGTTCAGGGCATCCCCACAGCAGCACCCAGTTTTTGATGTCTTTTTAGAATAATCTTGTATAGGTTGACCTTACTCTAGAAGTACTCTCCCTCTATTAGTTGTAATTAGTAACCAGAGAACCTCTTAACCCTTGGGAAGAGTGAAGTATGGTGAGAATGGGTATTTAGTGACTTCTCAAGCAGCACCATCTGGTGCAAGCGGCAAGTAGCATTAGACTGCAGCCATTTATCATGGCTGAGGAGGCAGGAGGAGCTTCCCACGTGACTGTGTTCAGCTTTGCTTGGAGATCCTGCTGCTTAATGTGTATATACATGTAAAAAAAATACAGCTAGAGCAGTACCCTTGGAAAATATTTTCATTAAAATTTTAGCCTTCAAGTTCCTGCTCTCTTCCCTGCTATGATTTCACATGAACAGTATTAAAGTAACATGGGCTACTGCTGCTTGTATCTATTGGGGAACAGCTGTGTGAGCCGTACCAAAACACTTCAAGGCTTCAATTCTCCATCATTTAAAATGACTTCTTTGTAGGCTAAACTGCCTGATTGCCCTTCAGCTTCTCTGAGATAGGAAGTTAGTAACCTCCTCTTATATCAAGAAGCTGTTTGGCTACAAAGCCCAGGAGAGGGCATGAAAGAGGCTTGCATTAAGGAAGAAGTTGGTTGTTTGCATTCCAGATAGCGTAAAGGTGCTTCAGACTGCCTTCCTCAGAAAGTACATCTGGCTATTAGGAAAGTTAGATGCAAGATCCTGAAACCAGCACCAACAACCCTGAGGTTCATCAAATTTACCAGGAGAACCTGAATATTTTTTTTTGCTACTTCTGGTTAAGTGATGGCAAGATGATATGAAACCTACTGAGAATTGTACAGAGGATGCATTATTTTAGTATGACTAAGTAGACTAGTGTCTGTATAGCCTGCAGTTTTAGCCTTTAAAGGAGGATAATACATTTCAGTGTGAGAAATAAACTATTGATAAAGACACCCACAAAGGGACACTTTCTTTGAAACAGAAAGCTGTTTAATTACCTCCAAACAAGAGTCAAAAGACCAAAGATGAATCTGTATCAGTGAGCAACCAGTGTTCGATGTAAAGGGAATAGAAGTTAGGCTTAAAAGTGAAGCTGTTTGCATATCCAAGCCCCTTCCCTGTTGCTCTCAGAATAGTTTTTTTTATTCCAGATTAATCTTAAATTACTTAGGTACATCCACATGCAGCAGTCAAGATTATTCAGTGTTGTGTTTCAGAGTTCACTAATACCTATTCTTTCTTTTTTAGTCAAATATTGGAAATAATGGCAGCAGTAAGAGAAGATGATCCACTCGAGTTGGCCAATACTTTATATAATAACACTATTAAAGTCTTCTTTCCAAGTACATAATGTTGTTTTCCTTATGTTTGCTCTGTGTACTTCAGAAACTGTATTGAAGAAACTTAAGAACAATCATATCTGAAAATCCTTACCAATTAAACCAGTATGTAGATTTTTTCCTTTTTTTTTTTCAAGATTAAAGATGATTTTGAAAAAAAGTAAGTGGTCTGCATTTGTGCAGTTTCTCAGCCCTATTCCCTTTGCATCAAGATTAAGGCTCAGTGTCTAGGCCAATCCAAGCCAGCAACTCTCATAATACTTGTAGCTAGTACGAGCTGAATGTTAGGTGGCAGAACTCTCCAGGCTAACTGGGAAAATCAGAAATAAAATGTTTAACAAGTCACTTGCATGCTTTACTACTTAACTTTACCAGAAAGCTTAGCACTTCCAGGTTTTTGTTTCATATATGCAAATGCTGTAACATTAAGTCTACTAACCTACGGGTTTTCTTAAGTTTTACTTATTTTTTTACACAGCTCACTAGGTTATAGCCATAAAGCTCTGCTAACACTGCATTTGTAGGTAAAGCTGCTTTGGTTCAGGCTTCTAACGTGACCTGCTGAACAGTATCTTCATCACTATTTTTTGTTTGCACCCTTACCTCACTGCTCAGGGATTAATGGAATACAGTCTTTGGCACAGCATAGCACTACATCAATTAAAGAGTGTTTTTCCAACCATCTTAAAAACATGTGAAAACATTTTATTCCATGTACAATAATGTACATAAGTTTAAGGTGGCCATGAAAAAGACCAGCAAATATTCGAGGTATATTTACAGTAGCACATACCACAGTAAACAACCACTATTCACAGACTCAACAATGAGATACTGCCGTTGTGCTTAAGTAGGATAACTACAAAGTGATAATTTTATTCTGTTGAAGTCAATTTTAAACAAATACCTCAAGGTTTAGTAAAGGACATTTTAATCACCAAGAGAATTAGAGTCAACATCAAGAGTCTCATTCAAGTGCTGTTCCACACAGTCATCCTCTTCCTCGTCACTGTCCGAACTGTCATTTTCTTCATTTAGGTCATCTTCAGCAGCAGCAGCTTCTTCCGCAACTTGTCCAGGGTTTTCGTTTGCTGCTGCAAAGCCACTGTTGTTAGAGATATTGGCATTTTCTTTGTCCTCAATATATACTTTCTGATGGCACATGGGGCACGTGTCCTGAATATAGAGCCACTTCCGCAGACAAAGTGCATGAAAATAATGATTGCAGGGAGTAATGCGAGCAGATGTGGTAAACTCGTGATAGCAGATCGCACACACATCATCTATGTCGTGTAACCGGCTGCCTTTGATCTCAGGAAGGGAGTTGATTTTCTTAACAGCTGTCCTGCGATTTATGAAAGTCTTCCAGCCATTCTTTGCTTGCAAGTAAATGTTGAAGTAAGCATGGAGACACATCATGCACGCGCGAATCTTACTCCCCGATTCAAACACCATGGTATACGCTCCGTTCCCAAACATAATTACTCCAAATATAAACTCAATAATATTGCCCGTTGAACGAACATAGTAGACATAATCATCAAGTTTTTCCCATAGCACATTATAGTAGCCATCAATCATAAACAATATATAAACAGTAATAGAAACTATGACTTTTAGGCAAAGCTCTACACAGAAGGCTGTAACTGCAAAAAGCCACGTGTTTAGTGCATAGTGGTGCCAGAGGACGTAGCTGAGCAGAACAGGGAGGATGAAGAGACAAGCTGAAACAAAGAGCACGGGGAAGTGTCTGCGAAACGATGACACGTGCGAGGCACTGAGAGACATGAGCACAGGGTCTGTCATCCCGTGGATAAAATGCAGGACTGCGGTTAACAAAAGGCACATGTTTCGACTCAGGCGGACTAATCTTTCTTCTGGTTTCAGTCCACTTAAACCAGTCTGGAGCGCCAAAATGAAGAACAAAACGGGCGCTACAAAACCCAGCCTTTTGTCGTCTTCGTCAGTCGATCCGATGAAGGCCAAGATGCCGAGGCCCAAGTAATGCGCTATGGAGGAAATCACCGCACTCATGCCTAGCACAGTTAAAGTAGAATCACACCCACTTATTATCAGACTGCAAATCAGTTCCCAACAATTATCCCATGATATTAAGAAGAAATTTTCTTCTGGATTAGTTTCTGCCATCTTTACAACATATGTTAATACCACAGCTTGCGCTGTAAGTCTCGTGAGCCAGAAGACACGTAGTACAGCTGGAAACCGAATCCTTTTCCACGTATCTTCCATCAATAGCTGTAATCCATAAATGCGATACATGTGCCTCACCAGCAGATAAACATACCTCACAGAGTAGTAGAACCATTTAATTTTCATAACTAAAATGGCTGCAGTGTTCAACGTCAGAATCAGGCCCGAAATAAAAACGAGCATCTGTCGGACGTTTAAAGGTAATTCAACCACCAAGCCGATCACAGGAATCAATATATCCAGGATGATGAGCTGTGAGTGCACGGACTGCACGTTGAGCAAGGTGACATAACCAATTCCAAAGACGAGCTGGAGGATGGAAAGCGCCATCCAGAGCGAAGGTCCTTTATGAGGGAAGAACTGAATTCCAAACGCTGCTGTGTGGTAGGCACTGTAGAAGTTTATGTGCAAAGAAGCATAGTAATTCACCAACACTGAAGTTGCAGCCAGCAGAAATGCCGAGGCGATCATATAAAACTTGAAAAGTGCTCGCTGTTGTAAGACCAGAACAACACTGGACACAAAGACACCTGAAAACAGATTGACATCATTTAGTTCTCAGCAGAAACTGCACAAAAGAATCCCCTACGTATTAGAATCTGAGCTACAATTATTTAATGTATTGGTTTCAAATTACTTCTATTAGCTGCTGTTCAAACTTTACATTGCTGATGGTGCCATTTCCAGAGGACAACGGAACCACTTAATCTGCGTTAATACCTCAGTGCATGGCAGCTGCAGCCCAAAGGCAACACACATCCCACAGTCGTGAGGGTTATCGGCAGTTTCAATCTCCAGCAGTGACAACTTCACTTTTCTATTAAAGCTACTACATTTTACTCATTTATCCTGCCTTAGGAACATTAATTCACCTAACTAAGCATTGAACTAGCAATCCAAACTACCCTAAGAACTAAACTGTCTTGAGAAGAGGCGAGCCAAATCCTGTCACTAAGTATGGGCATGAGTCAGTGGCAAAGTGTGATGCAAGGAGCTTATCAAGGTTACCGACTTTCATAGTTCTTGAAATTACTCTGAAGCAAACCCTGCTGAGTCAGGCGCTGTGAAAATCCAAGTTGCTGGAGCTAGTAACAGCCTTCTCCTTCCCCCAGCCCTCAAGGGGAAATTGAAATTAAATGAACAGCAGCAAAAAAGAGGGTTTTGCTGGTTTTTATTGGTATCAATTGGGAAAAAAATAAGCAAAACAATAAGAGTACTGAAGGTAAAATGGACACATAACTAGCAATATATAATAAGAAGGTATGTTCCATCAAGTACAGAATGTTTACATTATTACTCTGGGGATTTCAAGGCTTTCATTTCAACAGAAATCATGGCTAATTATTACCATTTATCCTTATTCTGTCAACAACATATCAGTCAACAAATTGCCACAAGAGGCACCACGCTGAAAGATGAGGAACAAGGGAACTACTCTGGCCAGACTATTTAAAGCTGGACAGAGAGCTCACTGCTATGATATCAAGTAATTTTTTAACTTTTATTAGTATCAAGTTATTTTCATTGTGCAGAAGGCATGACGATGTTTATAACATCTTTTTTTGGCATTTTTACTGCAACTATCAAACTATTGACAAATGGCTGCAGCTTAGTCGGGGGGAGGAAGGACACGCTTTCTGCAATTCCTGCTTGCGTTTCTGTCAAGACAACCTGAACCAAAAGTCACATGGGGAAGAGCCTCCTCTGCAATACAACCCCTTTGTGCATCAAATCCCAAGCTGCACCAGTCACTGCTTCACCACATACTAGTGCCAACTTGTATCTGCCTGCTACAAGTCAGATTCAGATCCTGAAACTGCTCTCTGCTAACCTTAATCTTTGCCTGCGAGTGCCCAGGAACACACCTGGCCCACAAGGCTGCGGTCTCCCCACACCTCTGGGTGACACTTGTCCTTGCCATTCTCCTCCTGCGCTGGAACACAGGTATTTCAACATGTGCCCTACCCCGGCACGCTGAATGACTATTTCCTGGGTACTTCCCTAAGCATTTTCTCTCCAGCAAACACCTTTTGTTTTGGGCCTCTCAATCAGCTTCCAGGCTTATGCAACTGCTCGTGTATTGTAGTAAACACCTCTGGGTAAATTAACATTAGTGACAGACTTCTTCCTTTTCCTCACAAGTCACTAAAACTGCCCAAATAATTCTACATCATCTTTATTTACATAATTTTGATACTTTTGTCAAATGAAATGCACTTTGTACTGACCAAGCTGCTGTGAAAAACACCTTAACAAGTAACAAAATCTGTTTCTCTTCCTTGCAGCTATAGTAACAAGTCTGAACTTCAATACTATAGGCCATCTTAAAATACTGACCTTTTGCACGCAACCCACATACCTTAAGCCAGTCCTATAATGAGTCACAGAAAGAAGATCACACTTACTTGTCCCCTTGGAGAGGGCCTAACAAAATAGTTGCGTTTCTCTGTCAAAATTTCTGCAGAAAAGTCTCCTGAAGGAACCCTCAAGGCTGCATGTGGTGACTGAAATACCTGAATTCTGCCAGAATTCAATTTTCAGTCAGTTACAGCATCCAACTACCTCCACACAGTAATATTTTAATCACGTGGGACTGCCAAACACTTGTTTTCTCAGCCCAAGATGTTCTGTTGCCTTTTGCATCTTTGTGCAAATCACAATACTTAGAGTGACCACCAGAAGCCAGCAACCCCACCAAGGAGAGACCGGGTTTTGCCACAACTGTTTCATAATGCTGAGGTGGAGGTTCTCTGGTAGCTGCTTACAAAACCTGCAGAGATATGAAAGGCAAACAGCCTGCACGGGACACTAAGCAAGGTTAACCAGGAGTGGAGAGGGGAGAGAAAAAAAAAAAAGTGCTACCATTTTAGAACTTAGATTTATGCTGTTTATAACCCAATTAAGTTACTTCATGGAAAGCTGGAGTGGGGGGGAAAAAAAAAAAATCAAGTCAACAGAGGAGTCCTAGAGGCAATTTTTACAAAAAAAAGAAATCTCTATTTATCATTCTCAAAGCAAAATACACACCCAGAATAGAATATTTCTAAACTGTTCAACATCACCCCTAAAGTCTATCAAATATCTCTACATTTTTACGGGTAAGTTGTTTGCTTATCCTATTCTTAACAGCACTTTGCTACAGAAAAGTAAAGATCAGTCTTTCAAAGTCTGGATGTGACAACTAAGAGGGACAACTTCCCCAATATTTAAATATAGGATGAAATAAAATAAGCAATTCCATTTATCTCAATAACTCCTCCTTTGTAACGTTTAAATTTGGACAAGGAAAATGCATGCAGAAGTACTGTTGCCTGACCCACATGGAAGGTCTTCAACACCAGTTTTAAGTGGTTATATATTGATTTTTACTTAATTTTGAGACACCAAGTTCATAAAAATGTCCAGGACTCTTAAGGTACAAGACCGTTTGGTATCATACATTGTTCCCAAAGCTTTCCTGCAGGAGGTTTCCTCGAACTCTTCCAGAAAAGAGATCGCATGAGCACAATCCTGAAGAGCTCCTTAATCATTTAATCCCGTTATTACACACTTCAGAGAGCTGATCCAGTAACACATCCTCCACTCTCATTTACATGGGCTTAATTTCAAAGCATTTCCTACAGCACCTGGATCACGCGAGGAAGGGCTTTGTTTTCATAAAGCCCAACAAATCAGCCAGGATTGTCACAGGCCTCCAAACAGCCAGGCTGCTTCATGCTCTGCCTTCCCGCCAGAGGATCCCGGGATAACTCCCCACCACGAGGTCGGCTCTTAGCACGACGCTCTTTATAACGCACCGAGCCCAACCTTGCACCAAAGAACCTCCCATTACATTATATGCAGTACTGAAAATAGCCTCCCTTAGTGGTTTACACAAGTGACTTTCAGCCATCATCCCAGGATTTAAAAGAAAAAAAAATAGTTACAAATAATTCCAAGTTTCCAGAGAGCTCTTGATTTCCGCTTCACTGGGAAATCGAGTTTCGAGCGTTTCTGAGCTGCCGTCCCTAAAGCAAGGGGTTCAGCCGCGCGTTTCAGTACATCACTGCCCAAGTGTGTCCAAGTTCGTGTTTTTCGTCCTCAATCTCTAACCACGAGGCCTCCCCCCGGGCCAAGCTCCCCGCAGCTCCTCCCCGCCCGCGGGCTCCCCTCAACGCGGAGGGAAGGCGGCGGGCCCGGGGGGACTCCGCAACGCGCCGGGAGGGCCGGGCCGAGCCCCGCAGCGGCGGGCGCAGCCGGCGGGGCGAGCGCAGGGCCCCGGGCTGCGGCCAGGAAGCGGCGAGAAGGGGTCACAGAGAGGGGACAGGGGGGAGGGGACGGGCCACAGCAGCAGGGAAAATGCGTAAATAATGCATTTCTAAGGTATTTTTGCAAAAGGCGCTGGGGAGGGGGGGAGGGAGGGGGCAGCGGCCGGGCCGGGCGGGGGACGCGTCTCACCCAGCAGCCGCAGCAGGACGCCGAGCAGCGCGGCGCCCACGGAGCCGCCCGGCGGCGGGGCCGAGTTGAAGATGGCGTCGATGAGGAACAGGCTGGGCACCCTCAGCGCGACCTCCAGCCCGGCCCGCAGCCGCGGGCCCAGCCGCAGCCACGGCAGCTGCGGAGGGCCCGGCGCCGCCATCGCCCGCGCGTCCCCCCGCGCCTCCCCTGCGCGAGGGGCCGGCCCGCGCGGCACGTCCCGCGTGTGCGCGCGGCGGGGCCGCTATGGGGCCGCTACCGCGCCACCCCCGCCGCCGCCCAGCCGGGCCCAGCGCCCCGCGGCGCCGCCACCTCCATCTTCCCTCCGCGCTGCCCTCGGCCCGGGGCGGCGCCTTGTGACGCGCGCGCGCCGCCCCGCCCCCGCCTTCCCCCCGCGCCGCCGCCCAACGGCCGCCCCAACGGCCGCCCCAACGGCCGCCGCCCGGGCGGGTCTGGCGTGTGGTGCCTCAGCTGCTGCTTCCCTCGGGGAGGGCAGCGCAGGCCTCAGAGGTGCCCTGTCCCTCTGCTTTGTCTGCATCTCCTGAAATAGCTGCTGTCCTCACCTCGCCGTATATCTGCATATATATATATCTATCTATCTATCTATCTCACAGGTCTATATAGCACAGCATGTATCTGTGCCGTCGCTGGGAGGCCGGATTCAAATGCCTGTGATTCGTGTGGGCATCGTAGGTGAATCCAGCGGCCCTGGGAAGCCGGTCCCTGCCTGGTGCTTCAGGCATGCTTGGCTGGGGTGCCGTCTCCTCCCAGAATCACTCCCAAACCCCGGCATGAATCGGGAGCACGCAGCGCTTTGTGAGTACTCATTCTGGGAGGGCAGAGCATGAGCCGTCGCTCACGCTCGCGTTCTTGAGGCTTCACCTTTCCCCTCCTACACGCGTCGCACAGCAAGAAAACATACCCAGTGCGTTATGTAAAAAGGGAAGTCACGATTCATTCCTCACGTTCACCAAAGCACCGCTTCACAATGCACACACACACAAAAAAACCCTTTTCAAATGAGAAAATTATAAATTTTGTGCTGGGCGCGAGGCCCTGGTGCTTCTGAAGCCGCTGCGGTTGCGGCCTGTCCCCAAGCCCTCCTCGGAGCGGGACAGTCGTAGCGAGTCAGGGATTGTGTTTCCTCAGGGGCAATCTCCAGCTCGCCCGCTCAGCCCATGCGGGCAGTGCCTCTCTTGGTAAGATTTCCACACGCCTGCGTGCTCGCCAGCGTTCAGGTGTAGGCAGCCTTCACATAATCATTTCCTGGCTTTTAAGTGAGTAATTCACCTTGAAAAGAATTGAGATCTTTTAATTACGGATTGGTTATGCAGAATTTCCTGGTTTTTTGCTTGTTTGTTTTGTTTTCACATTTGATACAGAAGCCCCGTCCTATTCCACACATAAGCATATATCTAGGTTGCATGGAAAGAAGGCATTTTCCTTTGAAATCCCATCTCCTTCCCCACGTATCTTCACAGAGACATACATTCAGGAGCATCTAACTTTTGTAAACCTCAAGGTGGCTCGATTAAAAATAGATGAATATCAATACAAATGTGCAATCAATATTAGCCCCTCTGAAACGGTGGCATTTCCCACCCCATTAGTGGTGTGAGTTAACAGCAGTTTTCAGGCTGCAATTGAAATAGGCTTGTTTGCTTTGGGGCAGCTGCCACGTGATGGTTAACAGCAGTATCTGCCTTTAGCTTCACCTGACATCGCTCAACCTTTCCACAGGCCCGGCCAGTCTGTGGCCCTCCGAGGTCCTTCTGTTATTTTTTTATTTTCAAAGGGTTTTGGCGCAGGCCCAAACGTGTTGCATGTGGACCTTCCTAAGCAATGCCCCGCACTAACAAAACCAGATTGCTAAAGGATAGTGTTTCAAAATCCATCCGCATGGGCAAAGTACATTAATCACATGCTAAAAGGCATAACTCTGACCTAGTAACCACCAGCATGCCAAATAACACTTGCAATTTAGGGGGGTTAAAAGCAGAGTGTGTATTTTTCTTTATCCTATTTGTATTTGAAGATGGCTGAATCGAAGTGACTCAGTCTTTCTGGAGTAAATTTATACCTCAGCTCAGTAGAAAGATGCAAAATATTAATGAAAGTATTTGATTTGCAATGAAAAGCAATGTAAATCAAGCAGATCTGTGATGTGTACTTGATAATTCAGGATAATCCATATGAAAATATTCAACTCTATGAGATGTAATTTCAAAACTCAGCAGCGGAAAACAGCATCTGTGGAATTACGTGCTCTCCTGAGGCACTTCCAGCTTCATTTAAGATCCCTATGAGTAAGAAGGATCTCACATTTCCTTCTGCAATGCCGACTTCAGAAGCAAGGGCAACGTTGCAGTTCCTATTTATACTGCTTTAAGGACATGTGAATGAAATTGAATCCATTAATGGATTTTCAGGTTTAAACATGTGCATTTACAGGCATATTTACACATCATGTAGATGTGTAAGTACAGTCCTGGGTATGAGTAAATTATTTTGTGCATAAACATTTCCACATTGGAAGTAGCTCAGAGATCTTGGCGTTACTAAAGAGTATCACATCAAATTCATACCTTTATACCCATGCTCTTCTGAAAATGGGTTCCAATTTTTAAAATTCCTGCAGTTAATGAAATAAAAACATTTTAAGCCTGACTATCCTGCATACGATATATATGAAGATGACACCTAATGGGTGTCTGGAATTTTACAGTTTGCACTACTGAAAGCTTTAATAAGTCAGATTCAGTTTTGTTACACAGGCAGAACTGTTGCCTATGTGTATATTACATTCATATATATATGTATATTATAGACAAAATTTCAAAAAATAACTTTTCAAAACCTATTAAAAACTCTAAATTTTAGATTTGGGCAACAAAAGGAACTGCATAAATACAAATTATCAATTACAACCTCTGATGAACCCCTTTGAACTATGGCTAGTTTATTAACACGATGAAATAATCCTTATTATCCTATGGCCTCGCAGAAATGCCTATTTTTTATACTTGACCACTGAAGCAGTGTTTGGGGTCTGTGTCTGTAGGTGCTGGGCACGTCTACAACCGCTCCCTGGCAAAACAACCTCCGAGTTCTTAAAATTCCTCCCCTTGCTACGTGTGCCCAGGAGCCCTTCAAGACAACAACTTCACTGGATTAAAGCCAACGCTTACCTCAGGTGTTGCAAAATCACATGGTCTTGCAAGAATCATATTTTTAAGCAAAAAAGACAAAAATGTAGAGAAGGTTTTAGAGAGCTGTTTCTGTTTCTAGCTACAAGAGATCCTCAAAACTTTAAATATACCCATAAATGTATTTTTTCCCTGAGACACAACACATAAATTTAGCCTGATCCAAAGAACATAAGTTAGTTGGATGCTAAGAAAAGTTCAGGTCAAAATGTGCACATGAAAAAAAATGAATTTGCAATGAGGGTAACAATCCATTAACTTTTCCCACAATTTATTTCTCCTCTCTCAGTTTAAATATGTGCCTCTTTTTAAGAGGAAGATAAAAGCTGTAGACACTTGTTATTGAGGTAGGAAGTTTTTGGATCTAGTGAGAGTTTGTGTATATGAATTAATGTGTACAAGTAACTCTAGAGTAAGTAAAATATCATTGAAGTATCTCAGAGAAGATGCTAGAAACTTCCTCTAGAAATTGAAATTCAGTATTTTTTTTTCCTAGATTTTAATATTGTTTCTGTTCTGTACAAGTTCCTGGCTATTATTTCTCTATTTATTTACAGTGAAGTGTCTTTCCTAAAATAGGTAGGCAGCTGGAAAAGCGTGACCCTCAGGGCAGATGCATCTTTCAAAATCAGGCAAAAAACACTCAGAAATGATGTTGCCTGGTTTAGAGAGAGGAATATCTATTTCTGTGGAGGATGTGGGAGAACAAACCCTGCCATCGTGTCTCTCTGACCTCAGCCATGCTTTGTGTTTACACCTATGGCACTAGATAAGTATTTGACTGTTATTATTGTATTAGCCTGGTTTTGGCTAATCCGTGGACTACTCGATCTTGTTAGTCCTTGGTAACTGGTCCACAGGCCAGCTGCTGGTCACCAGTTGGGCAACTTCTAGCTAGTTAACATCACTTAACTAATATCAGACTCATAAAAACTGATTGGAAGTGTGAACTGCTCTGTAATGTAACAAGTTTTTGATGGATAAAGTGCACTAGAAGGAATCATTTTCTGTTTTCAGCTAAAATAGCACATTTTTCAGAATGATTTCAGTCTTCAGAAGAGCTAAACTGTGCGACGTTTGTTTACAGGCAATATATGAGAGACAAAAATGGAGAGAATCAGACTTAACCTGGCGATTAGACCAGCCGCAGCAGCCAAGGATCTTGAAAGATCCTCCGTGGTAGAGCAAATCCATTGCTCCCATGGAAAGCTTCACCAGCGTGTTTTTAAAACACTGAGTCTGGTCAACCAAAAAACAGTTCTGGGTATTAACCAGGCGTGAGGCCAGGCAGAGGGCTCAGAGCAATGGGGACTGCAGAGAGC
This sequence comes from Eudromia elegans, assembly GCA_003342815.1. Taxonomy (NCBI): domain Eukaryota; kingdom Metazoa; phylum Chordata; class Aves; order Tinamiformes; family Tinamidae; genus Eudromia; species Eudromia elegans. The sequence continues at coordinate 204,880 of PTEX01000078.1, forward strand.
CACCACCGTGACGAGAGGGTGGGAGGAAAAGGCTGCCACCGTTCTGTCTATGGGAAGAGAGTGGGAGTACAGGGCAAAGGAAGAATAGGGGCTGTGGTCTGTCTAACCTTTTGTCTTCCAGGGAAATCCAGATAGGATTAAGCAGTGATAAGTGGTGATAAATCAGTGGCTTTGATGCAGAAGTCTGGATGATTTTTGTTTAATGCTAAGCACTGAACTGCAGAGTTGAAGCTGGAAGTCCTGTCAGCCTCACGTCCTCAGTTGTCCATGGAGAGAAACAAGCTTGTTCAAAGATCCATCAGCTCTTTGGTTTCAGCAGTGTCTAGAGATGCCTCTTACTCTATCCCATAGTCTATACGGATCAGAAAAATAGGACTATTTCTACAGAGAACCTAAAATCAGATTATATTACATCAAACTGCAGTCAGCAGAGAGTCCAAAAAGCAATTTCTCCCATCAGAAGATTGCATCAATGACAAGGAGGATGCATTTTCAGTTGGAGCTGCCTGTCAGGCTTTATCTACTACACATGGAGCCCAGGGATCTAATTGAGGATGGCTCCTGACTTAGAAGCTAAAGCTAGATGTGCTGGGTTACAATTTTAGACTGAAATGTGTCTCAGTGCAGAGGTTATCATGAACTTTATGGCACAGGCTTGGGGGAAAAAAAAAAAAAAAAAAGAAAGAGAGATGAGGTAATGAAGCCAGCCTGCAAATGTGACTGGCAACGGGCCCGAGCTGGCACCAAAAGTGCTCACAGAACCTGTTCTCAGTGTCTCCGTACAGTCTGGGCAGGATTCATTCCAGTAATCTGCCATGGAAAAGCCAGCCCTAAATTAATTATCTCAGCTTCCTGAATAGTCATAGGATCACTAAGGTTGGAAGGGACCTTTGGAGATCATCTAGTCCAACCTCCTGCTCCCGCAGGGACACCCAGAGCACGGGGCACAGGGTGGCAGCCAGGCATGCTGCAAGGTCTCCAGAGAAGGAGACTCCACAGCCTCTCCCGCACCCTCGCTGTGGCTTATCTTCAGACAGGTGGAAGCCTTGTCTGGAAATGCCAGGATAGGCATCTTCCCATTCACTGTCCTGGGAACTCACACGGTTCCCAACCCTTCATTTGACTCAAGTAGGGTGAACAGCACAGTCAGTGCTCCTGATATCCCTGATGCAGCAAAGGGCATGCTGGAATTTCTGAAGTTTTGGAGGGTGCTGAAACTGGCACAGCTGAATTTTACGTGGTTGTGTGGGTACTTCCAGTTCCCCCACTATCCTGCTCAGCTGCAAGTACTGTGGCGGGCAGAATTTCTATTTTGTTAACTCATTTTATATTTTAAAATCAAGATGCTGAAAATATAAAAAATCTGAGCAATTCAACTGTTTATAATTTAATATTTTCATTGATATACCTGTATAATATGTCTATAATATACACATGTATGTTACATACATGTATTACATATATTATAGCCTATATTATATGCTATATCCAATATTGTAGTATATAACATAATAGAAAATGAAGCAAGAATATTTCCAAATTAAGAAGAAATCTAAATCATTGTGCTCTTTGGAACAGGTTGCCACAAGCTTTTTTCATTTTCTCTCAAATTTATTAATGCAGTATGATTTTGTGGAGGTTTTTTTCTTCATATGATTTAATTTTCCTACAAAATGTCACTGTCCTGAAAAAAAAAAGTCAATCTGCTCATGTGGGTTCATCATAGACTTTAGAAACAAAGGGGGTCATCAGGTACATCCAGTCTGAAGCTCTGTAGAAATTGCCAGCAGTCGTCTCTGCTCCTATAACAAATTACATTTTTCAGCAAGAGGCTCGGCCTTGTTTTGAAGCTCCTGAAGAGCAAACAATGGTCGTCCAAATGTAACACTGACCTTCTAAACAAGCTTTATTCTTACTTAGCAAATTCCTTGTAGTTTCATCAGGTGCTATCAAGCTGTAGCGTTGCTCTTGGTTAGAGTCCCATCAACTATTTGTGTTGGAACCTGACACTGCCTGACCTTTGCCCAGCTTCAAGTCAGGCTGCAATTTCAGTGGTTAATAGGGGTTCGGCAGAATCATCATTCCCATCTTGGTTCCCTGTAAATGCCACTGAAAATTTAAATGTAAACCAGTCGAAAAATGATTGCTTGCCTGAAAGTCTTTCCTAGGCTTGGATGAAATGAAACTCTCCAAATATTTGTCGGTTTGAGGATAACAGGAAGAGCTGATGCAAATCCTCACAAAGCAAGAGACAAGAGTTTTGCACAACTTGAAAGCTACACTCCCTTGCGCACAGCAGAACGTGGCATCCCAAAGCAGGTTTAATTTCAGGCCACTTTGCTTGGTCGCTTGCTTCCACGAGCGCTGGAATCGCTCGAATGCAGAGACTGGGCTGTGCGCTCCAGCCAGCCCCTGTGTGCTCGGCGGGCTGGCCAGGAGATGGCAGGCGTGTTTTGTGCAAAAAAGGCAAGGGTGCCAGCGGGTTCCTAGAATAAAATAACTCACGGTCGAGCCTGGAAGTGTTATCACCATTTTAATTATCCCAGTAAAGGTTAGCTCATAAATCCCGAGGGGTAAGTAGGTTTGCAGAATTTACAGCTGCAGATGCCCTTGGGCGAGCCCTGCTTGGGGAGCAAGGGCGCTGTGGCCCCGCTGGCATCACTGTGTGCTTGGCTGAGGTGACACGGTGCCCGCCTGACATTTTGTGTCCCTCCCCAGCAGTTCTCAAAAACCACATCCCACACAAATGAGGTTATAGATACTAGCAAGTGCCTCCTCCCAACTCTGGGATTCCTGGTCCTGCAGCCACTCTCATGATGGGCAGATTTTCTTTGTTTTTTGGTTTTTTTTCTTGCATTATGGAATTATCATGGATTATAATTTGCTATTCGTTTTTTTCGATGTGCTCTAATATTACTAACTTCTTGTTTCCTCCCATAGCTCCAGCATGGGTAGAGACGAGGAAAACACAACATGAATGGAGATACTGCTTTACTGTCTGGCTCTTGCCCTTCACAGCTGCCAAGGACTAACAATTTCTGGGCACTTTGCAAAACAACAAACAGTCTTTTTCATTCCCTCAGAAGCAGAGAAATCATTCCAGCTGTCGGTAATTGGACAAGGCTCTTAATTTATCCACTCATTTTTGAGTTTGCTGGAGGTGCCAAGTAAAGCAAAGTACTTGCTTTCCTGTAGGAGCTGAGCTTTTCAGTTTCTACAAAACCCTAAACTATTTACAGACTTGGCATTCCCTGGTGAGGGAATATTCTGTGTTCATAAAGAAGAAGAATTCAAAGAAATACATTTAGTGCTTAAAGCAAAATGTCTCCTATGTGTGCGAGATCATTTTGCAGTTTTGGTCGAGTACTGCAAGAAACACGACTTTCCAGACAGAGGAGCTTTACTCTGACTGTAAGATACACCACCTCACCTGGGAACTGAAATTGCTGGCTGTGATCTTTATTCAAAGGCTTTAGCTAATCTGTCAGATATCCTGGGCCCAGATTATCAGGTCCCGTAAACATAAGGACAGAATTCTTGAACTTAATTAAATTTTGTACTTATACAACAATTATAGCGAAGGATGGGGATCAGAAAAGACGTGGCATTTATTACACAGACATTTATCCAAAGCTCTATAACCAGACCTGTTGTACTGCTCTAGTCCAGTCAAGATGTCATGAAAGTGCGATTGGCTGAAGCCAAGTCACCGTCCACCAGGCAGCGCCAAAATTCTGTGTCCATGGAGGCAGCAGCAACGATGCTCATGTAGCCATGTGAGATGATGCTGCTAGTGAGGGATCCATGTGGCTCATTCTCAGAATTGGTTCAGTTGTATTTCCAAGAGGAAGCTCTCTGACTCAGAATGGTCCTCCTTGCCAGCAGCACAGTTTTTGCTTGGGACGTAGTAAGCCTCAATTATCCACATTTTTGCATCCATTTATTATGCACCACTAGGTCACCCAGGGGCTCCATCTACTGAGTAGGACCAGACAGAGAAGAGATCCCTGCAGAAAGTGCAGTTTCCCATCGCTGCTCAGGGTGGACTCACACACTAAGGCTGTACAAAAACGGCAGTTTATGCAATCGCTTTCCTTGCAGCTGAGCTGAAGAGCAGGGTAAGTTTTTTTTTTTGAGGAAAAAAAGGCTGATAAAAACAAAACATTACCTATCACAAGGAAGAGAAAGTGCTCAGTCAGAGGATATACTGTTTTTACTCTTAGTTACTACTAAAACTTTTGTTGACCCAATCTCCATATGCATTGGCAGAAACAAGGACAGAAAACAGAGGCCTTAAACTTGGCAATATTTAAAAGTTTATGCAGGAAGGAAACAGGAATGATATATTCCTTCTGCTTACCCCTAGCGCTCTCTTCCCTATTATTTCATGCCGAAGATAAAATTTCTCTCTTTTAGTTACAAGCATTTCAACCTGCAGAACAAAACATATTCATAAATAAATGATGACTGCCTTCGATAGGCTAAAATACCAGGTGATTTTTTTGGAGAAGAAAAAAACAGTTATCGTGCTTTCTGCATAACCTCCAAGAGCAGGACAAGAAGAGGATGCCTAATAAGCAATTAGGGATTTTTCAGTTAGATTTTACAGAAAGCTTCCTAACTATAATAAAGGCAGCACAGCACAGAGATGAGCCTCCCGGGGAGCTATGGAAATTCAGCCATCGATGGGTTTTATATCAGCAGGGTAGAGAAATAACTAAAAGGAATATTCTTGTTGCTCTGTCCCCTAGAAGACAGATAGCAATATCCATTTCAAGGAATGCAGCACATTGCTAATTCTGGTACTAGTGGTTGGTGATGAACTGGAGGAAAATGGCTACGAATGCTTAGTTTAATAACTCACATAACTTGGAATTTGCACTTTAATAACTTTCATAATTAATATCTATACCCAGAATGATGGAGCTTTTCCCTATTAAAAATGTATTATGTCACTATGATGTATTGTATTCAATAAAGCTACACAGCATTGGTTTCATGATGAGCTGAACTGGGAATGGGATCTTGCTAGAGAAAAAATGGAAGAAAAAATGTGTCCATTTTTTCAGCTTGGCAGTCCTTCAGCTCAAACGTTTCTGCACCACCCTTAGACTGGTGCTGTGTCTGAGGAAATGGGCTTGTAATTACAGCCTCAGATCACCCAGAGTTGGTTCTCCCCAGATTAAAAAAAAAAAGCAATAGTCTGCAGATATCTGCAGCTATCATATATGGAAAATTTGTCTGGCAATTCTTATACAATAGTCTTTTTCTTTCCACTGTCAGTGAAAAAAAATGCACATTTTCCATTCTGAGCGCCAGATTCCTGGCCCCTACCCAGAATCTGATTAAACAAGACTTGCTCCCTCAGCACTGGGAGGAGGACGATCCAGGAGCTCAGGAGCAGCTCTGGGTCCTGAGCACCCCCTATCCCTGTTCCCAGTGTTTTGCAACCAGACCAGGGCCTAAGCAGCTGTTTCCTTTCCCCTGGATCAGTTTCCCTGCCAGGGATTATCTCTTTAACCCATGATTGCAACTGCTGACCTGAGGAGAAGGATGGGACCATGCACAAGAAAAAGGCAGGTAAGGACCAAATCATCTTAGCACTAGGATACAAGCCGAGAAGCTTAAAGGAGTCATAAGACAAGAGCACACATGTGAGAGACAAGAAAACACACATGTACTGGGTCCTCTACAGACATCATTGCTCTGTTTTCCACTATTGGACTCCATGACTCAAAATGTTGCAGTTCACCTGCAATAAAGATTGTACCTGCTGACACTAAGAGCTTCAACATCTTTATTTGAGTTTGGCAGCAAGGAGTGATCTCAAAAACACTGAAAACATCACAGAGGAAAGAAGAGTAGATGGATCTTATATACCTTGATAGGGATATATTTGATTAGACACCAAAATAATCTCTGTCATCAGCTCAAACAGGAAAAGTGAAAACATTCCCACAAGAAATTTGACCGGGGAAATATTTCCTGGGGTAAAAAAATGGTGTTTTTTAACAATAAAAACAAAATCTTGAAATAGTAATAGTTAGGCTTATCTCTTCTGGTTAGGTTCTTTACAAAAAAAGCAAGAAGGTTTTTCTGGGCTTTCTCATGTGTTATTGGTGATTGCAGGAGGAGGGCAAGAAAGCCATGGAAAGAGCTGGGAGATGCTGGACCTTACAGCAACATGTTTGGCTGTCAGGAACTGAGTAGCTGCTGCTGTTACTATTGTCTCTTTGCGGCAGATTTTCTGCAGCTCTTTATTTGCCTTTTTTCTCAAAATCAGTTCAAAAATAGAAACCATGATGACTGCAGTATTTTTCTTCTTGTGTTAGAAGATAACATCTGCAAGAATATAAATGTGCTGCTGAGCAGTGATTCATAGGGGTGTGTGTGTGCAATTTGCAACTTCCAAAGTCACAATAATCTCTAGAAAGCAGAAAATAATTGCAGCCATTTCCCAAGTCAGCTAGACAGGGCCCACCTACACTGTTGGTGGATGCACCAGAGCTGAAGAAACTGATTTAGTCTATCTGGGCCCATGACAAATGGGAAGAGTTACTACAGAATTGATATTATTTCTGTGACTATTAGTGACACAAAATCAAGCAGAAGTATCTGAATGTTTTCTAACTACTTGACTTTCTTCATCTATGAAGAGAAAATGGTGAAAACATTCAACATATTTCTTTTTTTCTCTCTCACTCTAATAGAGATAATTTCATTTCATTAATAATTCTCAATTCATTCATCTCAAAATTCTTTTCAGAGGATAGTGTGGAATCGCTGCATGCTCTCAACAATACATATCCCATTCATTTCAGATGGAGGTTTCCTACAGATGATTTCACCTTCATCAGAGGAAGTTTAGGTGCTGACTGAACTGAGGAATATGATTTTCAGCTCTAATACTTGAAATCCCAAGGGATTTCTGTATTAGTCATGGATTTGACCACATAGAATTAAACATTACAGTGGCAGATGCCAAGTAATATTGAAGCAAAGGATAAATATTTGCTTAACAGAAACTGATATTCTTACCTGTGGTAGTTCTGAGCCTTCAGTGCTCATGCTCTTTGAAAGAAATCGTATGGCTTCAAGGGGACCTTTAGCTTTCTGAATGATCTCCTACAAGTCCTCTGCTGTGTCCTTCAGCCTGGCATCCTTCACTGAGCTTCATCCTGGTCTTCGCTCCTGTCAGTATCTTGGCAGCTTTGTTAAGGAATCAAAAATATATATGTAGAAACAGATTGGAAAGCACTTTCTTTTGCAGTTCCACCATTGTTCTGTGCTCCCCTTTCTCTATTGCACTTATATATTATAATTGTGATTTTAAAATGCAGATTAAATATAATGTATCTTTCTACAAAATATGAGATGCACAATGTGAGCCACTTGACAGTTATAACACTAAGTGGAATAGGGAAATTGCCGGTCATATAAACCTGGCCTGGATAAAAGTGTTAACCAATAACACACAGAGAATATCTCTGGGTTGGCCTAGGGGGATTAAACAACAGGAGCTGATTATGCTAATTTTCTTCATCTCTTAATGTCTTTGGATTGCTTTACTGAACTTAAAAGAAAAATTCCCAGTGATTTATGTGGGGAGATAATTTACTCTTCATTTCCTGGAAGGATATCTGCTTTATTTCTGCAAATGGGAAGTGTGAGCTCTGTCTCTTTTTTAGCCAAACATGATTGTTCATGTGCAAGAATTCAGAATACAATAATAGACAGTGTAATGCATTGAGTTTTAGCATCTCACCAATGATTACAACAAAATGTAACACACTAGATGTTATTGTCTAGCTCCAAATACTTGGCAAGCATTTCGCTAATCCACTAGAGAAGAAAGAGTCGTGTACTTTCATCGCCCCTGCACGGTTTCTTGGTCAGCCTGTTCTTCAGACTCAGGTAGTTTTCATATTTTCTAAGCAATTAGCCAATCAAAATCTATCGTTCTCACTTAAATGTCTTTTAAATGTCATATTCCACTAAATAAGTCCATTAAACTCCCATTCTGGGACACATTACCTCTTTGGCAGCTGCATACACAGAAAGCGGTTGGAGCAAGGGCCATTTTACTGTTTCCTAAATGTCCCCAACTTCCATATATGCTCACACATCATTAGAGATGATAAATAAGGTTAAAAAATACGTAAAACTGTAACCAAGAAGCAAAAGAAAAACTCCTTCTTGAGCCATTAACTGTTTTCTACCATACTCTTTCAATCTGCAGTTACGTAAATCAGGAAGATTAGCTTAAGCAGGCAGTTCTAGGAAGCAGTGGGGTTTTAGGATTTATTTATCGCATTAAGGACTATTGAGTGTGATTGCTGGACCTCACCGGAGCATTTCAGGAGAGGCAATCCCAAGGCTGAATGCAAAGGCTCAAATCTGTGTCCCCTGAAGTAATGACTTTTGCTACTGAATTCATTGTGTTAATGTCTCTTCCCATCCCGACTGCTCCTTCCTTCTGATAGAGCCATTTCCAAGTTGGAGTGGATTTCTTGGCAAGGAGGCTCTCCTGGGGGAGGAGGAGAGGCTTGGAGCTGCAGCTTCACTGCCTGCTGCGGCATGTGCTCCACGTCACTTGGTGGTCGGGAGGCTTCAGAGCCCTCCTTCCCTTCTCCAGGCCCGCGCCACGGCCACGCACAGCCCTAATGCCTCTTACCCGGTCCTGTTGTTGCCCCTTGTTGCAAAAACTTTGGGGATTGTCAACATAAGAGGAAATCAGAGTTTTACTGAAGGTTTACTGGCTGTTAAAACAAAATGAAGGCCGAGGACCATGGGCAATGGCTTCCCCATGGCTGGGAGTACAAATACCTGTATTTTAATGGAACCTTTATGATTCTGATGAGAGTGTAGAAGAAAATTTGACAATGAGAGCCTAATGTCACAATAGATTCTAGGGCAAGGATATTTAGAGAAAAGTAAGTTCGAGTCCATCACCTGGTACCAAAAAAAAAAAAGTTTCTGAGTATCATACTGATTGTCATACTGATTGATCAAATCCACCTAAAGTTAAAATATTCCTTTCAGTGGCTGAAAAATGAGAATATTTGAGAACAGTTAATGGTAAGGATGGCACAAGCCTTCACAGGAAAAATACTGGCAGCAAGTTTCACTCCTGCTCACAATCCTCCCTCCTCCAGAACTGGTGAAAACAACATGAGATGCCAAGCACAGCATGAAAATAATTCAGGGGCGATTTGCTGTACCTAAAACATTTGTGCCACATAAAATATCAGTTGATATATTATTGCTGTGCCTGGCTGACCATGCACAAAATTTAAAAAGCATTTCTAAATCCAGATATTTCTCTTGATGCTGCAAGCTGGAAGTCTAAACAGAGCCTAAGCAGGTCATAGTTGACTGAAAGGCCATAACTGACTGATAAAGTCTCTTCTTCAAGAATCAGTCATGACATTTGAATTGTGAGAATAAGAAGACATAAAAGAACTGGGATGGGTGGCGGAACTAAGAAGAAAGGAAGAAGGAAACTAATGGGGCATCCTGCAAGGCCATGAAGCCAAGAATAAGAAATTGAGTTTTAATGAAGATGATGGTGAAGAGGAAGTGCTTCAGAAAAGAGAGTAAACAAATCATATCCCATTTAGAAAGTGCGGGTGTTAGGAACACCAGTAGTCATGCGTGAAAGAAGTGAGGTGACAGGTATGTGAAGAAAGATGCTGAGTTCAGTTACTATTGAAGTGTATCTATGAATCTGCATGAAGCCAGCCAGTGAAAAAAGCTCATTATCTGGCAAAGAGAGGAAACTGTCTTCATTCATGGACCTCAGAGATGCTCGAAAGAAAACCTGCCATATTATTTACACAGGCATCGATGGAGTCACATAGCAGGAACAGAGAAAACTGGGATAAGGTCAAAGAAGAGGATTATTAGTAAATATTATATATTATATATATATTTTGCTGCTAGATGACACAGGATCAAGCAGCCTAGCTAAAACACATAACATGTTTATGTGCGCAAGGATTTAAAAACTGATATGAAAATTTCAGGCATGAGACCGCCATTAATTCCTCATGGTTAAGACGACATTTATCCTTTTCATGTAATGTAAAACCTTCCTTACTGCTGGCGAACAAATAAAGGACTAGATTATACAGTATCTAAGTGATACAGTGGTTTAGCCTAATTGCTATAGCCTAATTTGGTATGATAATTCTCTTGGGACTTAAAAAAGAATTTTTAAATCCATGTAATCTATGATTTTTAATTTAAATTACTTTTATTTTTGCAAGTTTATCAGCTAATGCACACTTGCAATTTTGTTGTTTTAAATGATTACAAAGAAAACTAGGAGTGATCAAATGGCTTTAACTTGAAATAAAAGAGGAACAGAGACTAGTCAATTTGGAAATAAAAATCTAAGTACACTTCATCATATCTGAGCTTGCAATTATTTTAGCTGCATGAAATGATGATATCAGTATGCAGAAACAATAACAGGTTGCTGTAATTCAATGTAGATTCCTTCAACATCTGGGGAGGAAATGATCTTCAGATCTTTGTGGGCTGCAAATCACCAAAATACAAAATATTATATAAAAATAACATCACATAACTATACAAAAATAATTCAGTGGAAAATCTCTATTAAGAACAGCATGTGTTCTTTCTCTCAGATAGATCCCTCATTTGCACCATGAGCATAATGTAAATGGCAGGGGAAGAGAAGATAATCTGTCTCATGAAAAAAGAGGAATTTCCAAGCTTTGTGTCAGTAAATTCCTGGCTACTGGTGTTACTGTATAGCATCTGCCCATTTATTTGTATCACCTGTACATAAATATATTCTTTAGAAAAGACAGAGCTTTAGTATTCTGATTTTTTTTCTATTGAGGGATATTTAAACTGTGCCTCCTTTATCTGAACGTGCCCTGCGTTCGCACGGGATTGATTACGTGTATCCTGCAACTAACTGGAGACTGCAACAATCCTGCAAATGAGCGAAGGGATTAATGTGCCTTCCCCCGGCTCGCCCTTTCCCTCCGAGCGCTCCGGCTGCTTCTTGCTTCACTGTGATTCTGAGCGAACTCGCACTGAGTCCAGCTGGATGAGTGCCTAGAAAACAGCTTTAGAGCTAAATTTGCTACAGAATTCCATGCAACTGGCTGAGGGGTAGTTCAGCTGTGGAAATGGATTGGGTATTTGCTAGGGAGACTAATGTGCACAGTTAGGGAATAGAATAATTTTCATCCTCTCTAGGAATAGTAGAGAAGATCCTGCTTGAGCATTGCCTTAGAAAAGATTTTAATTGCTAAAAAATATATTTGCATAGTGCATCAGCATGCAGTACTAACATAAGTATTTCACATTGATGCATAGTTTCAAGCATGCTTAAATGAATGGGAATCCTGTGAAATCTCCTCAAAACACAGTATAATATAGTACATATAGTGTATTTATTCTCAATATCTCTGCTTGTTAGCACTGAGATATGGTGGCCTCTAGTGGCCTCAGTAAAGGAGTATGGCAAAGCTCCGGGGACTTCACTGCAGATGAAAATCCTACCCAAATATGTTTTTAATCATTTAAACATGAGGAGGAAAGCTGGCAGGTCAGCCCCGAGCCCACATTAATCTACAGTTATCAATAAAAGTGGAATTGTGGAGAAGCTTCCCTGAGATTTAATTCACTGGCACTTACCCAGCTCTTTGAAATTATAAAATGCTACATAAATGCATTATCAGAGGGCAATAGGAGAACATACCTATGGATACTTGCTTGCTGTCTATTCGTATCACCAGCATTTCACAGTGGTTTCCGCAGGGACAGGACTTCTCTGGCACAGGATTCCCTGAGTCAGGGCTGATTCCCTCGTCACGGAGCTTGCAACAGCTGCAGCAATCCCACTTCTGCTGCTATTCCAAACCATTCAGACGAAGGAATAAAAGGGAAAGAAAAGCTATTTTAAACCTTACAGATTAGCATGTATCTCATGAATATGCATATTCTCCTGTAGTTTTATCTGCAGAAATGTAGCTATCTGGTGTAATTCTTTATATCTAATTGGATCCTTTTAGAATATCTTTCTATATACAGAGCCGAATTCATTTCATGGAATGAACCCTACGCAAGCTCCAGATTTACTCCAAATTTTCTTCATTGTAAAATATGCAATTGAGCAACTCCCTGCCTGATAATCCGCTGAGAACGGGGTGGAAGAAAGAGAAACCTCAGTCTGGTCTTCCAAGACAAGAGAGAACCTGCCCAGGTGGGTACACACACAAGCAGAATTCTGAACAAGTTTTGCAACATGTTCAATACATAATTGCATGTTTTTATATGAGACTAGGCAAATTTGCAGATGATTCTGGCTGTTACAGTTGCACAGAGTTCTCCTAAGACCTCATGAAGATTTGATTTTTCCTCAATTACACTGTTAAGTTTCTTGTTATAATAAGATGCTTTTGTTTCATGAATAATAGGGCTTTTAAAGGGTAAACACTTAATTTCCCTACACTTCATGGATGTTTTGCATTACCAGACTGGCTTAAGGTGGCCTTTTTATAATAAATAAAGTAATTTTTTGGTCTTGTCTTTGCCAAACATTCATTCCAGTAAATGTAAGCACATTTCATGAATATTCGCGTTGTATTGAAAACCAGGCATACCCAGAAATCCATAAAAATCAGAAGTTTAATATGTAGATATATTTAGAAATTTGGAACATATGGTTCAAGGATTTCTAGGAACTGTAATTTACTCATTGAATATAAATAAATAAGATTTACAAAAAGAATGGTAAATTCAAAATCAGCACGTGTGGTGCCAAAATACTTCAAATTAAAGTATATGTGGCTCTTGCTTCCTGCATTTGAAGCTGACAAGTGTTGTAGCACTAAGGGTACCAGCCTTCCTGCTCCATCAGCATCGAGATTTCCCTGTTTATAGCAAAACTCCAACATGGACAAATCATAATAATCTTAATATGATTGCTATGATACAATAGAGTGTTTTCCTTCTTGAGAGCTCAACTCTAAAGTTTACATGAGTCTTCCTTTTTTTTTTCTTTTAATGTATATTTTACTGCAAATTTCTAGTCCTGGTGACAATGATAAAGACCTAGAAGACAGCAGAATGCACCCTACAGATTGCAGACTCCCATGGAATTATTTTAAAGGTATGTAATTGAGGAAATATTTTGTGGAAACAGCACAATTTTTAAGCAATCTCTGAGGGAGGTGCAGGTAGGAGACTGATTCTGAAGTGTCTGAACTCTTCAGATACAACTTAAAAGCTGTAGACAAATTAACTTGGAACTTCTGTCGGGCAGGATCAGAACAAAAAACCTATCAAAGTATTTGAGGCTGATTCAGATCATAGACGTGTTAATGACCAGCCTCTCGTGCCTTCTACCCTCAGAATCCTTTGTGGGTATTTATAGGTCTCTTTGGCCAGCTAGACTTTTGGCAATGAAATTTCTCAGCTGTGGGATCAACAACTGCAACTTTCCATGCTGCGGAAAATAAAAGGCCATTTCTAAAATTGGAAGCCCAATATTCCCCCCTTCTGAAATTCTTCTCACACATTTTTGTGCTGATATATACTGAGAAATTACTAGAAAATGTTCTTGTTCTTTAATGGACTTCAGATCACTTACTCTTATGATCTCCATCTCATACCCTATTTTTATGGCTTAGGTACTACATGTTAGAGTGCAGAGTTTCAGATCTCTGGTGTCCTTGTGAACAATTTCAGTTGTGAAATTGTAAGCTAGATCCTTGTGAAGCAGTAAGCTATTCAAACAGAATTTCAGAAGCAGAGCAGCGATACACACAAAAATCCTAGTAAATGTTGAAACATCCTAGCGAATGTTTCTGTCCAGCCTGCTAGAGAGCTGGTGGTTCTTCCTTGTCAAGTCACACCGTTAGCTTGCAACCAAAATCGTTGTGATGTCTGTGATATTATCACTGCTGTGCTACTGCTTATTTATTTTGCTGACAGTAAGACCAGGAGCAAAACTTCTGCTCGTGAACCCATCTGTGCTTGTAGGTGCCTGGGCACTGCAGTCTCCTTGCCTGGAGAACACAACAGCCCTAATATGTCTACAGCTGAACACTTGCTGTGTATCCTTAACATCACATCTGTGCGACCATCTATTTTTAGCAGACAGAATGCGCTTGTAAGCCCCACTAGGAATAATTTTGTATACCGTTTAAAAGTCACATTTGTTACTAGTGGTAAAAGAGAAAAGAAATCAATGTTTGGCATCCACTGAGAGCTCCTATGTTGCATTAGGACTGAGCAACAACTGCTAGAAAAGTAATTGTTTCTCCATCAATTACAGTTCACGTACAGAGGCCTAGTAAATCTTTTTTTTTTTTTTTTTGAGAAAATATGCAGTTGCAAAGGCCAGTGCTATAAAGATGTTTTTCAGTCAGATCCAGCTGCTGAAGCGTATCTGTTTTGGGGTTGAACATCTAACTTTTCCTTTATGCTCTGGGATGACCACCGGGCACCTGCAGCCGGTGGTTTAAGGTCGTTGTAAGGCGCAGCCCTAGGAAGCAAATTGCCACCCGTACCATAAATTCACCCTACATATCCATAAAGGCAGCTGAGTGCAGCTGAACTTATCACGCTGGTTCCTGCAGTCGATGGAAATATAAAGTTCAGGCAAATTAATCCTGCTGGTCATGGTGGGTAAAGTCCAGGGGGGGACCACAGCTCAGAGAAGGAGGAAGGCTTGGTGACTGGTATAAAATCTGCAGGGCAACAGGAGGCAGAACCGTGAAGCTTCTGGGCCTGATCCAGGTCACGTCAACTGCAGAAGGGCTTGGGCCAACTTCCAAGAGGCAGCGCAGGGCTGAGAGGCAAGAAAGCCAACACGCAGACAGGCTGCCACGAGGAGAGATCATCGAGTTCGGGCAATGTTGAGACACGGCAACAGAACCAAAATCAATGGGGTCCCAGAGTACAGAGTTGTAAAGAAATCAAGCAGCTGTCCTTGCTGTGAGCAAGCAGGTTCACATGCTGAGCACCGGAGGCAAAGGTTATGTTTTAATATAAGATCCTTATCCTTTATAGCTGTGTTTTGTCACGATCTACACTGGTGTCTCACCATGCAAGAGAAGAATATCCTGGTTTGGTACTTGAGTAGATTGCCTTATATATAGCCCTGAATCATATTTAATATTCATTTTCAACTACTGTGCAAACATATAAAAAGACTTAAAAGCAAAACCACTGGAAATAAAAACTTGCAGTTTGTTTTCCTGATATTTTTGCTGTTCTGTTTATGCAACATTATGGAATGAAAGATTATGAAGTACTTCCTTGGTCCTTGGTTGATAAAAATGTGACAGCTCAACTGAACCTTCTAGCACCAAAAGGTTTTGCTCAAACCCTTTATTTATTGGGTTGAAATATCTGTGTCTTAGATTAAATAATAAACTGTCTTTATGATTTTTCCCCTATCCAT
Organism: Eudromia elegans; assembly: GCA_003342815.1. Classification (NCBI taxonomy): domain Eukaryota; kingdom Metazoa; phylum Chordata; class Aves; order Tinamiformes; family Tinamidae; genus Eudromia; species Eudromia elegans. The sequence goes on from PTEX01000078.1 coordinate 220,331, forward strand.
ATCTATTATCCCTTTTAACAGCAAAATATCTGTGAAAAGAATTCTCCTATGGCATTGACATACGTGGGAAATAGAGGTCAATCAATCAATAAAGATATTTTCAGCTGTTACAGCACTTTTAGTATAAGACATACTTTGCTCACATGCATATTCAGTAAATTTATTTGACCCACATTTGAAGAGGAACAAATTCAAAGTCTCACTCTTAGAGTGAGAAGAAGATAAAAAGTTCTACTGCATTTGGAATAAATAGACTCAACGCTGTTGACTAATTTTTCTTTTCCTAAAAATGCCCCTGACAGACAAGAATACGACTGCCCCAAACAGACAGTGGCAACTCTCCACCTGAGAGAAACTCAAGCTTGGAGGCTGAAAAATTCAGAAGAAACATAAGGTAAACCCTTATGGTAAACAAAGTAAAATCCTTGTGAGGATTTCTGAATGAGGCACAAACGTGTGGCAGCAGACATTCCTCTTCCTTACACAGAGCTACCTGCTTGTGCATCCACTCGTGTCTTTGGAACCCTGGGCTTCGGGTGCTAGAGAGACCAGGAGCGTTGGATCTGGCTCTGATCATCCAGTTTATAGACCCTCTCGTTCAAAACTCTCACCTTTGGCAGTGACCAGGGCCTGAGATTTGTGTGAATATAAGAAGCACCACAACGAGCAGCCGTGGAATAGCCTGCTGTCCATGTATAATAGCTTGTGGTTGGACTCTGGCTTTGGTCCTGACAGATAATGTTCTTCATTCCAAATTTTTCATGTTTAATTTGATGGCCATTTTGTTAAGTGTCGTCTTCTTCTTTAGCTCAGCATATTTTGTCCTTGATGAGGACTCCTGTCCTACCCTGGGTGCTGTTAATAGCAGCGTTTTCAGCCACAACCCAGGGAAGGAGAGTGGGCCCAGACAGAGCACAGGGAAGGAGGCCAAGTTTCAGTGGTGAAAACTCTCAACATTTGGCTATGATTAATACGGTCAGATTTCTGCCCTGTCCTCTCTTGGTTGGACCTGAGGTCCCGTCCCCGTTTAGCCGCACCTGGCGGTTGTTCCTATCTAGATCACAGAATCATGGAATGCTTCAGGTTGGAAGGGACCTCTAGAGGTCATCTAGTCCAACCCCCCTGCACACGCAGGGTCTCCTAGAGCATGTGGCACAGGGTGGTGTCCAAGCGGGGTTTGAAGATCTCCAGAGAAGGAGACTCCACCACCTCTCTGGGCAGCCTGTTCCAGTGCTCTGTCACCCTCACTGTTAAGAARTTCTTTCCCAATCTCCTGTGGAACTTTTGGTTCCTCAATTTGTGGCCGTTTCCTCTAGTCCTATCACTGGCCACCACCGAGAAGAGGCCAGCCCCATCCTCCTCAGTCCCTCCCTTGAGGTACTTATACACACTGATGAGGTCCCCTCTCAGCCTTCTCTTCTCCAGGCTGAAGAGGCCCAGCTCTCTCAGCCTTTGCTCATAGGGCAGATGTCCCAGGCTCCTAATCATCTTCGTGGCCCTGCGCTGGACTCTCTCTAGCAGCTCCACATCCCTCCTGCACTGGGGAGCCCAGAACTGGACACAGTCAAACAACACTTTGGTGGCCAGGAACAGGCTCCAGCCGTGACACCGCGCCGGGCACTGCGCAACAGTCACTTTCAGTCACCGCTGATTCACTTGGCATCTGGTTTCTGAAGGGGAATAATTTATCTTTGCTAACAGCCTCCTCTCTCCCATAGTATAAATTTGATGGCCAAATTAAAACAAATCTGCTGGAATTACTCATTCTTATATTATCTGCATAAAAGACACGTATACTCACATTCTGCCCCAGGACTGGACAGTTTAGAAATAAAACCCTAAGCTACCTTGTAATCCATACTCTGAGTTAGTAAGTTCATTTGTTTTTTTACTGTAAAGGGAATGTGGAATTAAGGCTTTTAATTTTTTTGTCCTTCTTCATCTATGCAGACATTGGGTGATTAATTAAGGACAAAGACAACATAATAGCAGTGCTAAAATCACTGCTTGGTGTGATGGAGAGTTTGGCACCTGACAGTTATTCATTCACACTATTTCTGGGGTTGTCATAAGCCAGCTCGAACTTTTTCTTTTTACCAATGAAAGAAATATTGTCATTGGGATTTTACAAATCGTGCTTCTTCTCCTGTTCCCTTTTCACCTTTCTATTACAGTATATAATTTCAAATAGATTAATACACTCTCTGTACAAACTTCAGTAAAATATTTGGAGCATCTTGTACGTGAGAGAACTGTTGGGGACCTCATTGGAATAATGAGCAAGTATTCTGAATTTTAAATAGAGAGTAATTGAAAATTCATCACCACTCTCCTAATGATTTAATCCAGCAATTAAATCTGCACACTGGCTATTTATCAGAGAGATTCTATATATGGATTCTAATTTATTCTAATTATTGAATTGTCTTTTAACTTAAGGGCACATACATGTGTAGCACCTTGTAAGAAAAGAATATTCAGTGATTTAGAATTGACTGGAGCTTCTAGATGGTGAGGACACAAATACTCTTACCTATGTGACAGAATCAGTTAAATAATTAGTATCCTAATCTGTGGCTTTTAAAATGGATTTTTAAAAAGACTTCAAGGCTGTGGAACATGTGGATCATGCAAATTATTTATCATTATATATAATTATACTTGCTTTTATATGACAAGGGAGCTTCCAATAGGTAATAGAATAAATCAGCAAAGGGAGGCTGAAAACCCTGTACCAAGGTATTCAACTAACGTGGCTCCTGAGGGCCAGCAGGGGAAGATGAAATCAAATGTTTTCCTTACAAATCCCCAGGAATGGGAGAGAAGGAGTTTCACAAACCTACCTGGCCCCATGAGAAGAGAATCGACTATGATTTCAGGGGTGAGAAGTAGGAAAAGGAAATTATGGAAAAGAATTTAAAGAAAGTGGAAAGGTAAAGGGGCAGCAATTTTCTCTAAGGGTTTATTGGAGAAAAAGGCAGTATATTCACGGTTCCTTTTCTTCAAGGAGCTAGGGGGAGTTCCAGGCTCCACAAGGATCTATCTGAGCTAGTCGTCAGGTAAAATAACTTACTGCTGTTTTGGCCTTGGGCATTATTTAACTTTGCTTTTTCTTTTGCTACATATTCTCTGCAATTGTTGCCATGATACTCAAATAATTTTATGTAGCAAAGCAAAAAAAGCCACTTTATTTCTTCTAGGGAAAGCATGCTAGCCATGTAAGACTTGGTGGAACGTGGTTTAAACAAACTTATCTTCCTCTCTGAGGAGAAAAGGGCTAGTGGTATTAACGTGAAGGGAAGTGTTACTTAAAGAGGGACTGTCCACAGAAAGCCTGGGGAAGGCAGTGGAAGCGTCTGGATTCTGCACGGATGTGGATTTGCATGGGGTATGAACTTCAGAACTCCACGTCTATTCTTCAGGGGCCTAAGTCTGACTAAGCACATGCTGCAAAGAAGGAAGGGCTGGGCAAGCTGTTCACAGGTCGGAGAGCGAGACGGGTTCCTTAAGGGGGAGCTTAATTCTGCAAGAATTTCTGATGTGGAGGATTTCAGGGTAGTTGGGAAGGATCAAACTGGATGAAGAGGAGAGTGGCTGGAGCAGCAGTGGGTTGGTGAAAGCCTCTAAAGAGCAGCTGTGGCTCCACCTGAGCAGAGTCGAGTACATTAATAGGATGACATGGTGGGGAATGAAGAGAGCAGAAAGCAACTGATGCAGAGGAAAAGCAGGGGGATATGTGGTGTAAAACCACCTGAAAACCTCTTGTGGGAGGTAACAGCTGGTGTTCATCACCCCTTGCACTGCGTGGATTAGTGGGCTGAACAACTGCTTGTGGTGCCCTTTTGGTGGTATTTAGCTCTTATCTTCTGCGGTTAACTAGCCCACTCCAACAGAGGTAAATGGGATCAAGGGGCACTGCAGTTAATGCTGACAGAAGTGCTTTATAGAACTTAATGGCGCAGCAAGAATGATCATGATGAGGAGCTCCAAGTCATTTGATCCGCTCTCCCCTACAAAGCGTTCAAGGTCTCGCAGGTCCTAGGCCAGCTGCTCAGTAGCACTTTGAGAACTTTATCGTTTCCTCCCTGCTTCAGAGGAGAGATAACCGGCACGAGAGTCGTTGCAGGATGCACTTAGGGGCAGGATGAAAGCACTGGGCAGTGCTTGCCTCATTGTAGAGCTGTATAGGAGCTGCTCCATCCCCCAGGAGGGAGGCTGGGAAAGTTCTCTTGTACTTCTGCACAGGTTTATTTTAATGCAATGCACTAACCGGAATAGTTCAGCACTGTCACCCTATCCATTTCATTAACCACTAACCGTTTTTGAACTCAAAACATGCATTGATCTTTTCTCCAATTAAATGGAAATATTGGAGGAATAGGGCTACGTTTTCCAAGGGGTTTAGTGTAGAAAAACTCCAGGACTCATTTTCAGAAGTGTTGTGCATCCATAAATTATAAAACAAGCAAGAATTACAATAATCATCTATCAACTCTTCTAAGCTAAAAGATAGAGAACTTCACTGTCTTAAATCAAGCATCTTTTAGAAAAACAAGCAAATTTGACTTAAATATTGCCAGTGATTATCTGCCTCAACCCTTATAAGGTTGCCTCAGTTGTTTTTGCTGTCAAAATGTTGCACAACAGTCTGATTCTTCCTAGAACATCTCAAGATTATTGTAACTTTGAGTTTCAATGCACAAGTTAATTTATCTCATTTAATGTAACAAGATCATTTGCAGTATTTAAAAGGAGTAAGTTAGGCCTGCCTCTCTAGAGTTATCCATCTGTAAGTTCCCTGGAAGTTTGTGTCTTCCTAAATACAGAAATTAACCGATGAAATTCACTCACAAAATGTGCATATCTGCAATTTATGGTAATAAAAACGTACCAGCCTTTAAATCTTAGTCTCTCTTTAGCTATTTACCTTTACACTGCCTAGAGAAATCATGTTGCTCCCTTAGCTTAGCAGAAGGTTCCGTCATGAGTGTATGCATAATTTTCCACAGTAATTTTTCTGAAATTGCTTGATCACATAAAAATATCATTATTAAAGCTGGACTTCATATCTAAGTGTGAATTTGGGCTACCTAATATTTCCATCTCTCTCAGCACTGCCTTTTTAAAATCCACCTGCGCCAACAGATACAGGAGCTTTGCGGAAGCCTGTTTGTGCTTTCCTGCAATTTTTAGAAGAGCTTGCAGAAATTTTGGTAAAAATGATTTGGTCTTTTCTGCTGATTCCTGCATAATCATTTTTCCAGCTTTTATGGCTGAACACTGATACACAGCATTCCACATACAGCATTTTTAAAAACTTCCTCCTAGATCTGTCACATGGTCTGTAAAGCAGCTTTATTAGTTTGGTGACTCATAAAAATAAGTCTTCCTAGAAGAGAAATAATCCAGCAGCAGAAAAACAAAAAAATAAAGAGAAACTTCTACATTTTTCTAAACACTGTGAGAAATAAGTATTTCTGCACTCACAAGGTCCACTGCAGCACCAGGGACTAATGAAAATTACTCTACAACACCTTCTGAATCAAGATCGTTCCATTAATTAAAGTGTCAGTTTAGGCAATGGCTTTAATTTTACTTTCTCATAAAATAGAAGTTTCAACAGTGAAGGATGTTAAAAAAGGAAAAAAAAAAACAAATAAACAACCTATTAGGTCATCTAGGCCCCCTCTGTCATTGCATGTTTAGTCCATTCCCTGTCATTGGAGGATTCAGAGTTCCTCGGGAGACATTTTTATTATAATTTATTCAGTACAATTTTAAAGGCTTGGAAAGTTGTAAGTCTACCTACATAAGAATTTGCAGTCTTTCAGACCCAGGAAAATAATCTCTGCCTTGACATACAGGTACTGATTTTATTTTCTTAACATTATTGTAACGTGACTACTTAAATAACGTCCTTGCACGCCAATGCAAGGTTGTTTTCCTCTACTGCAAACACCTAAAGGCTGCAAACACAACAGTATCCACTGTTGTAAATTCCCTGCTGTCCTTGATTTCATATTCCTTTCCTCACTGCTGCACATGGCACAAGGTCCCACTCGCCAAAAAAACCCACCAAATTCCTTTAGATTGGTGTGATAGATTGCCAGCCCCTTGGGACAAAGGAATTCACTCTTTGAGTGCTCAGAAACCTTTGTGATGTTTTCGGTTCTGTCAAAACCTCCCAGGAATAATCCAAATGTAATCACCTTTTGCAAGAGGCACACAGCGCAGCTGGAATGGGCTGTGCTGGCAGGAGGTCTCCTTCTCTTGACATTTGCTGGTGTTGGTTCTTTGCTCCGTCTTTGAATCCTGATGCAGTCCAGCTGTGTAAAAATGAAGCAGTTTTTCCGTGGTTTTGCAATATGATAAAACTTGCTTTACACTCCGACAGGCCGACTTAGGGAGGTACCTGATGTTTCCTAACACAGCATCCAATGCTCTTATAAAGTGGAAGCTATTTTATCTCAGACTTTAAGTTTGACAAATTTTAGACTGTTTATCTAATTAAGTCTTTGTAGATTTCTGATAAACCTCATAAATCTAAATCTCACTAGTTTTTTACAACCTAAACAGGCATGAGACGAAGAAAGAAACTGAGGGTGAACGCTTTTTTAGTCGAAGTTAATTTGCTGCCAACACTCTGGTCAAACCACAAACCCGTCCAACTGAACATTTAAAGTGTTGGGCGTCGGAAGAGTCGTCCTGACTCCCAGGGAGCCCCTCGAGAGCAGCTCTCACGGGCACCCCGGGAGGCCAAGCAGAGCTCTGAGCACTCTCGGGCACTGGGACTTGTCTCGCGGGCTGAGAAGGGTTCGGGCTCGGCGTGGGTGACCTGCACGATAAAAACGTGTTTAACTGGAAACACCGGCCAACACCCACCTCGTAATTCCCAAAGAGGGTGTCAATTGTGACTCTGCATACACAGATCCTCGCCATCCGCCTGCTGTATCCCCGCACTCCCATTTTCTCCCTGTTACACACGCTCCATATAGGCACCCGTAACAACGAGCACATACCTTAGAGGTGAAATCTCTATTTATTTAGAGATCTTTGCCTAACAGCAGCCCCAGGAGCTGGGGGAAAAGGCCACCTTAGCTGTTACAGCCTTAACCTCTCCCTGCCGCATGGAGAAGCGGCTCTGAGGGCAGCAGACGCCCCTGCTAGGAGTTCATTATCTCAGTGCTAAAAGTAGAGAAACAACAGGGAATTTTACACGAGCTGCTTCCAGCTGTGGCTCTTTATGTGTGTGTGGTTTAATTAAACAACACAATAATTTCTGCACACTGCTCTGAAAAGAAAAAGGCACCCGAACAACCGTCCTAAGGGCGAGGAGCGGAGCCACCAACACCGCGCTGAGGCACCAAGCCCAACCTCGAGTGGTCGCCCGGGCCCGCGCACGCCCCGACCGTTAACCCCGCGGCGCGAGCCCGCCCTGCGCATGCGCGGAACCGCCCTGCGCGCGCAGCGCGGCAGGGCGGGGCCTGGCGGCAGGGGTGGAACCTGGAGGCGGGGCCTAGCGGGGAGAGGAGGGCGGGGGCTCGAGGGGGCGTGTCCCGGCGGCCACAGGAAAGGCCTGGCGGGGCGGGGCCTGTCGGAGGCGGTGCTTGTCGGGGGGCGTGTCCCGGCGGCACCGCCCCGCCCCGGCCCGCGAGCAGCCGCCGCGCCCGCAGGCGGGGAGCGGAGCCGGCGGCGCGGGCGGGAGCGCCGCGCCTTCCCGTGCCCCAT
>PTEX01000078.1:228318-359837 GCA_003342815.1 Eudromia elegans
GAGCCCATGGAGGCGCTGAACACGGCGCAGGGCGCGCGCGACTTCATCTACAGCCTGCACTCCACGGAGCGGAGCTGCCTGCTGCGCGAGCTGCACCGCTTCGAGTCCATCGCCATCGCGCAAGGTGAGCGCCGCGCGGGCCGCGGGGGCCGCGGGAGCCGCGCGCCTTGGGCCGCGGGGCCGCCCCGGGCTGGTCTGGCCCGGCCCGGTCCTGTGTGGCGCAGTCCGCCCTGACCCGGCCCGGTCCCGTCCGGTCCGTGTGAGTTGTAGCAGCACCGCAGCCCACAGGCGCTCAGTTTAGCGTCCAGAGTGCCAGTTTTTGACCGAAACACCTGGTTTAGTGTCCAAACGGGCACCGCGTTTGGCTTCTGGAAGCATCCGCGGGACCCGGGCGCCCGGCGCGAGCGGGTCCCCCAGGCCGGCGCCTGCTGGGGGTCAGCGCCCACCCGGGGACACCCCGTGCGGGACCCCCCGGTGCCGCCGCGCCGGAACGGGCTCGGGGCCGGGAACGGGCCCGGAGCTGCCGTAGGGCGATGGGGCGGCCGCCCGGTGCCCCGAGGTGGGTGACACCCCACTTAGGTGCAGCCGGGTGTCCCCTGCACCAGCGCTGCAGAGCAGCAGCTAAAGTGGCTCACACGGGAGTCATTTTTCTTTTTCTCTCTTCTTTTTTTTTTTTTCTTTTTTTTTTAAATTGTCTCAAACTTGTTCTCACCAGCGCAGACATCAGATAAAACCCCATCCCACTAGTTTCCAGCCCGGTGTTTTTGCCCCTGAGCTGCCACTTAGAGCAGCCCCCGCAGCTCCGGCGAGGGCCGATCCGTGAGGAATCGCCATGCATTTGATCCAGGCCTCCGTGTGACTTTAGTGGCAGCATGTCCTTGGGAAGGGCATTTCTTGGACCATGAAGAAACTCGGGGCAGACAGGGAGCGCTTCCCGGTGTGACCAAGGGAACGCCGCTTCCCTGGAGCAAAATGACCCTTCGGGCACCTCCTCTCCCTTTTTATAGTGCAGGATTGCCTGGCAAGAGCAGCCAGAGAGAGGAGTTCGCTTAAACCCCGTTTTGTTTTAGGAGCAGCAGAGCTGAGTGATGTGTAGAGTGACTGTTTGTTTCCCAGCACAGCAGGCAGTATTCTTGAAGCTGTAAGTTGGCACTAACTTTCCAGTACTAACAACTACTGCTCCTATGAAATAGATCCTTATCAGCCCGGGAAGGCTTCTGGCCACGAGGTGTTTCTGTGAGTTTCCCTCTCGGCAGCTGCTGCTCAGGTTGAACGGGTTGCTCACCGTGTCTGTGCACCCGCAGGATCTCGTTGTGAGCTTCAAAATGGATTTTGAGGTGTATTTTGATATAATGGCTCAGGTTTTGCACAGAGTTGGTCAAACAGATGGTCCTATTTAGTATCTTGTCGCTCAGTTACTGTTAGATACAATTTGAAAGCCTGTTTCTATAAACCACAGCGGCTACTGCTAATTTTGCACTTAGAAGCCTGAGTAACAAGAGAATTATCTGCTTGTGACTATTATTCATAAACAGCAGATTTACTTCAGCAGTGGAAGCTGCAGTTCGCTAGTGGCAGAAGTTATCGGTCCCTATCGGAGGTGATTTCAACCAAACCCGAGCTCTGTGTTCTGCTCTCTGCCCACCCTGGTAAGGGTGGCCCGGGCTGCAGCGACTCTGAGGCCTCAGTCCTTCCAGCCAAACCCCCGATCTGCCCAAAGAGCTGCCCTGAGAATTAACTTTGCTTTCAGACTGCCCTGGTGAAGCCTTTGGCAGATGCTGTCAGCTTTGAGCAATGATGTTTCTTGGCATGTTTTTTTAAAAAAATCAATGGGCTTCCTAGAAGCCAGTCTTAGTTAAGAAGAGGTGCTGGAGGTCCAGTGAACTAAGATTTATTTTTTTAATACTTAATTTTTAGGCTGCAGTGAACACCTGTTGTGCATTGCCTGGTGTTCTCGAGAACTGAAAGCATGTTTGTTGTGGCCAGGAGAAGACACCTGACACGGGGCATGTTCTCCCCTGTTGAAAGAAGTGCTCTGCTTTCAGCAGATGCTCGCTCTGTAGCACTGGGTTCTCCCGTGGCATTCATATACTCGAGCTGTTCAGGGCTTGAGAAGGGGACTGTGCTAAGAGGAGGCCTCTCCAGGGTGTTTTGCAATAGCTTTTTTCTCAAGTGAGCCAGTATTGACAGAATTCAGATCTTGTGTGAGGGCAGTTTGATACACACAGCTCAGGCAGCTGCCATTCTCCTATTTTCCAGTGGATAAAAGTACAGCTTGGGCATGAAGCAGTGACAAGTGTGTGTGGAGGGGATGGGAGGTCTGCATTGGAAGGAGAATGATGCGGCTGCCTGAGCATATGAGGGTATCCTGGTTTAGTTTGTGTGCTTCATTGTGACTAGATACTGTTTTATGTGCTCAGATTGTTACTATATAATCGTTGTTTTAACTGGTTCCCCCGGGGGCTCATTGGGGTGGTAAACGGGAGCTGGGGATGGGGGGGAGCCCTTGTTCCTCACTTTCCAAGTGCCCTCTTCAATCTGCTCATGTCGCTTTCGGATTCGATAACTGCTGAGCTCAATCGAGATGAAATGACTCCGGTGCTGCGTTTCAGCCTCTCCTCTGAACGGGCAGCACGCTGTGGCTCTGGGTAGTTGATTCTTCGGATGAGTTGTGCTCTGGGGTTGATTCCGCATGACAGTGATCCAAGTGCAGCTTTCAGATTTCCTTACGTGTCTGCTGAGTAAACTCCTGCCTCCCTTTTGAGTCTGGCTGGGGACTGTCTCCTCGGTGGTGGAAGGTGTGAGTGGTTCTGAAGCTTGTTTCACACCCCTATGATCTTTTCGTGCTTCTACATGGAAAGGGAGGTCTTAGCCCAACCCCTTCTTACACGGTCCTTTTTGGCGTAAGTTTTGACCTTCTTCCTTCACTACCTCTTCTGTGCCCTAACAGACCCCATATCAGCTAGGGGAAGCTGTCAACAATATGGGGAGACCTGGGCACATCAAGAACCCAAAGGGGCCTGTTCCTCAGGCCACCCGAAGGACGCAGTTCCGCCACCTAATTGCCCTAGCGCGAAATATGACAGGACCCACTATCTGTGGCCTCCGCTAATGGTAGAGGCTGCAGGGAAACCCGTCGCTTGCCGCGGCTCCCACGCCGAAGATCGGTCCTCAGGTAGGTGAGTCCCAGCTCTTGGCCGTGAAGTTAGGTGAGTCTCGAGGGTTTTGGATCTTAACGCGTCGGTTTCATGGCAAACTTGACTGTCCTCAAGTGCCATGAAGTGTCTTACCTGGAAAAAGGTGTTTACGGCTCCCAGCGCTCGCGGCTGGTGTGACCAGTTCAGCTTCATGAAAGCCCTTGAAATCAGACGTGTTAATGAAAGCAGAGGTTCTTGTGCCAGCTTCCTGACGGGAGCATCGAGACGTCTGTCTGTGAGCTTGTGCTCGAGGGTGGCTGTTCGCCTGGGAGCTGACACTGGAGTAATAGATGGGTTTTGCTTAGGAAAGGCTGGGCTTAAGAGTATGAAACCGAATCTTAAGGGGAGTGTGTTAATAGATTTTTTTTTTTTTTTTTGCAAGGTTTCTTAGTTTATAATTTCTATCTTGCCAACTAACTTTACAATTTAGTCAATGCATAACTAATTTGTGTTCAGTAAAGGAAGCTCCAGCCCTTCTTATGCTGACTTATTTTGTTCTTCTTGCAGGCTTTTTTTTTTTCCTCTTTTTCCCCATCTTTGGAAGGTGAACAGTTAGGGTTGGATATTTTCCCACAAAGAGAATTAAAGTAGAATTTTAAAATTCCACCTTGTGCTTCTTGTAAGCCTTTCCGTGATGGCGGGTGAAGATGATGTGGGTGGGCTCGAATACAAATAGGTTTTGCTTTCCTTTTTCATAGTTCTGGAAACACTGAAGTGGTAAATTGACAAACTCCTTCTAAGATAAACTCGAGCAGTTCAGGTTTCCTCTTTGGAGAAGCAGTGCCCTGTGAGCAAGGTTTAGTTCTGCTGGCGGCAGAAAGTCAAATCCTCCTTCCTTTTCTTCTTTAAGCGAGGTAGATGAAAGTACCAAAGAAAAATAACTGGTGATCGGGGAATGATTTAATGCCTATGTCCTTCTCTAGCATTTTTCCATTATAAGAGAGGAGTTTTGAAGAGGTGTAATTTCTTTTTAAGGAGAGCTGGTTACGTTCAGGTTTTCTACCTTAAATTTCCAGCATGTGTTGTGAAGCAATTCACAGAAGTAATCCTAAGCAGAACAGCAAGCCCAGTAACAAGGAGGGAAGTTATTGAAGGCTTTGACTTTCTTGAGTAAGAAATACTGAAAATAGGGAAATACAGACAAGGTAGACGTGCTGTATGGGTGCTGGTGTTCCTAGGTGTGTGCTGGGTTAGAGAATCCTTCTGTCCACAGCTAACACTTCTGCACTAATAATACTAACACCGTGGGTATCCAGTGTTTCTATACATATGAGCTCTTGATAGCAAGAGTTATTTCTCATCTTTGCTGCAAGGTTGGGAGAACGGCTTCCATTGGAATTACATATGTAGGTTGGACACAGATTTTTGAAAGCGCCAAGTTGTGTTTTAACATTTAATGGGGATTTCTGTAGCATGTTCACTAAATAAAAGAAAACTTAGGCTTTTTGGACTGTAGCTGCTTGTTTCTCCAGTGGAGGCTCTGCATTAACTGGAAAACACAGAAGCTCGGTAGCAAGTAGCAATCCTGGCAGCCGGTTGTGCTGCACATCTGGGGATTGCAGGCAGTGGCCATGTCACATACATGTTAATAGTGTGACCAAACTGGGGCGTTCTGATGGAGAAAAATTCTGAGGGAAAAAGCTACTGTTTTGTGACGTCTTGTTTTGTGTCGGAACAACCAGCTCTGTTCTGTCGTCTGGTGTAAAATTTATGAATGCCTCTCTTGGTTGCAGTAGCCTAAAGAATAATAGAGCCACAGTGCCACTATTCTTGTCACTTTTAAAGGAAAAATAACTGAAATTGTTAGTTTCTTTAAGCATGATGGAAGATGATTTTTGTGTTCTGTGAGTCCAAAACCTCTTTCTGATACAAACCGGTTTGTTTGTTGTGGTGATTTGGATATCACTCTTTTTATTACCTCTTTTTGGTCGAACTGAGTCTGTGTTAACCCAGTAAAGTGGAATTTGATCCTGTGGGCATTATTTGCTATCTTGTTTAAGGACTGATTTTTTTTTTTTACAGTGCAGGTGGTAGGAGCCTTGGGAGGACCAGAGGTGGCCCCTGGGGATGGGGAGCGGAGGGCCCTGTCTTGCTCGTGTGACCTGCCCCTCCGCAGGTGTCTCATGCACTCCGCTGGACCGGGCAGTTTGTGGAGAAGGATCAGGAGGAGGATTGCTTTATTTCCCTTTAGACTTCGGTGCTTGGTTGCGGTTCTAGCAGAAGCCCTGCTGGCAGGCTGCCGATAAACGTGCCGCTGGAACGGGCTGGCGCCCCGTCGAGCTGCTGGAAGGGCAGACGTGGCAGCCTGCCCCTGCGCGGGCCGCCCCCGCGTGTCCCCAGGCCACCGGGACCGCTCCTCGGGGCACGTCCCAGGCCGCAGCGCCCCGGGGGGACCGCAGCGAGGGCGGTCCGAGGGGGGCACCTTCCGCCCGTTGCTGCTTCCAAACTCGCGCAGTCCCTCTGTGAAGGCAGAGTACCAAAGGGGGAGTCCTGCACGGGCCGTACTCGTCGTTTCAAGTTCTGCAAAAGGAACTGTTGTATTTTCATAGGGTGCTCACTTGTGTTGTAATGCAAAACCCAAAGATTAGTTAATATTAAACCCTAACCATTTACTTGAAATTAATGGTATTTTTGCCCCTGAAATAAGAATGAGGAAATGCTAAGTTCCCACTATAGCTGCTTTTACACGGTGTTTTTCTGAAAGGAAAAGTCACAAGGCCTTTAGCCCTCACATGAATGTGTGTCCATAACATCCAGCCTTGGCTTTCCCGGCCTCCTTGCCGAGGAGCAGAGCTCTGCCCTGCTTGGGACCGAGGATGGAGCCGGGTGGGGAAGCTGCGTCTCGCTCCTGGAGGTGCCTTGGAGAGGAGCTGAACTCCAGCTGAGAGAGATGCTCTCGATGCCCAGGAAACCTGGAAGTGAAGTTGTGAAGAAAACCAAACCAAAATAAAACAAGCTACCCCCAAAGATGGTGCTGTGTGTCCCACCGCCTCGCGTGAGAGTAGAGGAGCTCTCGCACAACAGAAAATCTCCATTTCCATTTTCCAATTCTACTGGATTAGTCAATTATACACTCGGTGTCTTTATTCCAATAGACTTTTGTGCTGAAGCTTTAATAGAACGGAATGCTTATGATTTATTTGAACTTCCTTTCTAATATGACAATAAATCCCCAAATCTGGGTACCCAGAGAGGTTACAATTTTCACCGTGTTCCCACCTCAGCATACATACAGCCTTTCATAGAAAATAATGACATATAATAGTTTCAGTGAGTTTTAACGTGATTTAATTTGCTTATATTCTTTGTCTATTTCAAACTCCTGAGCATTCTGTTTGTACTTGAAGCCTGCTTGTGAGTCTTGCTCCGTCTGTGCTAATACGTATGGTGCATTGGAAAACTTGAGCAAGGTGCTGTTTGCTGAAGCTCCCGCTGTTCTTGTTTAGTTTTCTTCCCCCTGCTGTAGTTTTACTTACCCAGGTCACTTAACAGAATTGGGTTTGGTCGCATTCTCTGCCTAAATGCAGGAACTCGGCCGTCTGTTTCTGCAGAGAAAAGCCTGGAAACATCTAAAGATCAAGCAGCAAAATCGGGGAAGGCTAAAGAGAACCCAACCTCCTTGCTGTTCTCAAGGGCTCTTTCCTTGCTGACAGATGCTCCAGTATAAATCGGGATGTTTTAAGTGATGTCTTACTGCTGTCTTGCTTTTGACAAATTTTAGCGTCCAGATTTCCTAAGCCGTGGGTACCATTTGAGAAGCCAGCGAAGGAGGTAGTATCACCAGAGGCGACCAGTACTTCTGGTACAGTAAAAAAAAAAAATAATAAAAATAAAAGTGAATTGTTTGCTGCGACGTGGCTTTGCTTAAGGCCAGCACGCTGCTGGTGTGGCAGCTTTTCTGCCTGCTTGTTTTGCTGCAGCTGGCATGGATTGCTACCAGAAACAAAGCTGACAGTTTTTAATGAAATTTATAAGGACTTCAGTGATTCTGTTAATGCTTTGGGGACTTGCTACGTGTTTCCTGTCCTGCTTCGGAGCCATTCCATAGTTTCTAGAAAATATTAAATCAGAGACTGCTGACTGAAATAACTGTGTTCCCTTAAAAGGTTCAGCATCATCTGCATTCAGCTAAGCTCAGTGTCACGGTGCTTTCCTAGGCAAGTGCCTTGCATTAAGTTACAAGGTCCAAGTGCAATACAGAAATGCTATTGCTGCTATATATAATGCTGTATTTAAAACCAGAATTGCTAACTGTCTTTGCCCACTCTAATTAGTCTCTTGGGCAAGATGAACTAGAGTATTGCTCTAATTAAGAGTGGTTTTCCAAATTCTGCATGTTTTTAAGCAATATAATTGTCATGCACAAACTTTTTTTTTTTTTTAGATCTTGAATTAAACTGTCAAAACTTGAGCTTTAATCTCAAAACAGGTCACGTGTAAAATAATACATTTTATGACCGTCAGAAGTCGGTTTCTATTTGTTTGTGTTAAAGTCCCCTTGTGGTTTGAGGAGTGTTTTTGACTGAGGCACTTGAACATTTTAGAGTAGAAACACTTTGAGCTCTGTGTTATAGGTATAAATAAAATGCAGCATGTATATTCTGTGAGTACAGAGGCCTTATTTGTAGTGTGCAATCTAAAAAAGAAAATGAAGTTTCATTTAGTTCAGGCAGTTTACCTAAATTACTTAAAGCTCACTCATTTCTGCTGAACACTCAGCTCTGCTCTGTCTTAATATGAGTATGGAACTATGGAGACAGTTGTGTCTCTGGGAGAAAATCTCCTTTAAAAGGCAAAATGAATAGGAGAAAATGTTTTATAAAAAAGAAAATATATAGAAAAATAAGGTAATTATATTGCTTGCATGATCTACCTCAGGAAGCTGTCTTGGATCTCTCTGGCTCAATTTATTTTCTGCAGTGATTAAGACTGAGGGAAGCTGGATTCGAGCAGGCCTGCTCTTTTCCACTCTCCTTTCTTTCCATTTAAATCAGCATGGTGTTATTTCAGAGGCTTGGAAGTGGATGTTCTGGTTTCCCTTTCGCTGCTGTGTTTTCCTTTAACACCTAAGGCATCTGCTGGAAATCTTGGCAGCGCTTTGCACTGACAACGGCTCGGACTAAACCCTCGCCTCCCCCAAACACAGGGAGCTTTTGAAGGCAGAGCCCTGAACATATGCACTTCAGTCCAGCAGAATGGATAGTTCATGCAAAACACCGTGATAAGAAGTCATAGGCATTTTCCATATGTTTGTTTGCATTATTTTGGATACTTAGATGTTGGTGTGATTAATAAAGCGTCCAACATAACCCACGTTGTTCAGTCCTACTTGTCATGCCCTGTTTGTGCGTCCTGTGCCGGTTTGCACTTGTATGCGATGAACTCATCGTGTTCTCTGCTTTTTTTGGGTACTCTTTGATTTTTATTTATTTTTTTCTTTAATCTCCATGGTCTGTGTTGTATTTTGGCAGATTTCCACAGGTTCTTTTGTGATTGCTGCTTGACAGTGGTGCTGTGTTTCAGGAAATAAAATCATGTCCATTGTGCTAGGTGTGAGAGAGGCATTCCCAGAGTTACAATCTACCTTAGCATGGCCAGTGTCTGTTAGGTAAGGCCCTTGCTTTGACAAAGAGGCAATATTCTTGAAATATCTTCTTGTTTTTAAGCCTGGTTGCTGGGCTAAGCAAGACTGAGATGCTCTGAAGCTCTGATGACCCACAGATAATTGTTGGCCTTAAACCTGTTACCTTTCAGGGCTTGAAAATATTACCAGTTTCTAGTTACCTGTAGCCTAAAGAGTATTTAGCTGCTGCCTTTTATTAGTTGCTCCTTGTGGCTTTTGACTGTGTGCAGTGACCTGTCCCTCACCTAATGGTGCTCAGCGTCAATAACTCTTGGTAATGAGGTGTGTAAATCATCACTGTCCATTTGTGTGTTATCCCAACTCCTGTCTCCAGTTGAACGGAGAGAAATTCTCTCTTATTAGCTTTCATGGACAACTGGAGAGAAATGTGGATGGAACAAAGTGTGTTTGTTACGGACTGATTTTTTTTTTTTACAAAGCACACAGAAAGATTGTGTTTGCAAATGTAAAATTTAACTGTTTTGTTCACGGGTGTTGCCAGCCTGATCTACAGTCATCTTGGCAAATAAATAAGGATTTCAACCAGAGAACTGATGGGAGAGGAATCTGACCTTCCTCCTCCTCCCTCCTCCCCTGCCGAGTTTCACTCTTATTACCTATTTTATTTTAACAAAAAAGGAAAGGCAGCAAGGAAAGGTAGCTGCAGAAGTGGCAGTGGTGTTATAAATAAGCAGCTTGATCACTTTTCCTCTTTGAAGGCCAGAGAAGCTGTTCAGGGACTGCAGACTTTCCTACCTTCTCCAGAAAGGGTGGATGTAGCCAACGTGTGTGTCTGTGTGCAGCATGAACAGCCAGTGCCAATGCTGACTAGTTCAACTGTCAAACGTGTTGCTTGTTGTTTGCAACCTCATTTGTTATATACAGTTTCCTAGAAAGGAAGATGAACAATCTATTTGTATTTTTCATATTTTCCATTGGATTTTTGTCTTCCCGCTGTTAGTTTAATTCCCTGGCTTGGATGCCTGGAATGTGTCAGATCAGCCTCGCCTCAACGTTGCTTATTTAGCTTTTCTGGAGCTGGAGACTGTACATGGCCGGGTTCCACCGTGGTTTTGTCCGACCGTTTGTAAAAGCTTGAGCTCATTTAATGCCTCTCTCCTACCCAAGCAGGAAATCGGGCTGGCTGAGGTCTGCATGGGTTCTGCATGGGCTAAGTGAGGCTGTAGCACAGGGAGGCCGTCCACTGGGATGCTCTCTGGGTGTGCAGTTCTGCCACATTTTATGTAGATTTGTAGATTTAGCTCTGTTCCTGGCTAACCACCAGCGCTAGGATAAAGACAAAGTCCAAAATTCCTCGTCAAGAGGAATTTAGGAATATGAACAAAACTGTGTCCAATCACCCCTTGCAGCAGCACCATGAAATTAGTTGATTTCAAGGTACAGCTTTGTATTGAGCTTCCACCTGTCCTTTTGCCTTATGGGATGGGGGTTCTGCCTCGGGATGTAGTTCATCCTCTCCTCTCTGTGTCACTTATTGCACATATGGTGACTAAAACCAGTGAGCAACGTTGTCCACATCTCCCGCGGCACGTTTTTGGCACTCGGAATTGTGTTCGGGGGCATTACAGACCTCAGGATTCCTCCGACCTTTGGGAATAAATCAGGATCTGCCTCTTCTCCTTTGCTCCGTCTCGGATCCGTGGAGTGCAGTGCTCTGTGCGATGCACGTGCAAGTTGAGCACTCTCGCTTGGGAATCTGCTGCTGCCGGGGAAAGGGCTACGGAGAATGAGGAAGCAGAAGGGGAAAAGTTGCAAAGTTGCAACCAAAATGTCATGTGTTGCAAGCCAGTTTTTTGACGTGCTCCCTGCTGAGTGTCAAGGGAAGGTTAATCCACGCGGATATTAAATAAATGGATCAGATTTGTAGTACTCTGTAGAGGCCCCAGGTAGCTTTAGAGAAAGTCAGGGCACAGCCCTGCCTTGTAATGGTGTGAGTAGGGCTGAAGCTTGAGTTGCTCCGCAGGGAGAGGCTGCAGAGAGGTGCTGATTAATCCTGAGCAGGGAGCTAATTAATCCTCCTGGGGGAAATCATGCTCATCAGAGTGCTGGAGTCTCTGCAGAAACATTGAGCGGGAGGGGAGTTTCTCCCTTATTGCCTTGCAGGATGAAGGCTTAGGCGTCAAAGAGTTAAAAATGAACTTGATGAGAACTGCTTGCTTACAGACTTCCATGCCCTGTCCTTTCCTTTATAAAATCAACTTTTAGTAACTCGGTTCCTAAGTTACTTCACTCGTGAGCAGACTGAAACAGTTTTAGTAGAGTATGATTCCCGTGTGGAATAACTTACAAAACAATGCAGCTGTGTCACAATCCAGGGAGTATTCCATGCTCTTGTAGCTTAAAAGCCAGATTAAAACATTTTGAGGTTGAGTTCCATGTGAAACCTATTTTACCTCTTTTTGGATTATACTGTATAACTTTTGTTCCTTCAGCTGTTTGACAAAGCTGCTGTTGCATCTTGCTATTTTTCCCCTCTGCAAAGAGTCAAGGGTTAAAATCTGCCCGGTTCCACAACTGTAGCAGGAAAGCTGGAGAAATTACATGCTGAACAGAAGAGGAAAGGTACCCAGCTACTGCTAATATAGGGTTAAGAGTTGAGAAAAGCTCCTTTGCTACTTAATTCTTTGCTTATTAGTTAGCTAACACAGAGAGGTAAAAATCAGTTGTGTAGTTTATCGCTGCAACTTAACATATGAATTGCATCTAACATTATTCTTTTTGCTGATAGGTTTTAACAGTGCAGCCCTCGAGTTCTTGTCTTCGTTGCCACGAGAGCTGAGCAGGAGTTTAATTACACTTACTGTGCGTCTGTAACTGAGAGTTTGGGCATCCCTGAGTTTATCCGCTCCATCGTTCCGGGTTGCTGTCTCAGTTCTGAGACGCACAAAAAGCAGTGACCTCTCTGTGTGTTCAGTCTTTGGAAGTGCTTCAGGGAGACCGATTTCTGCAGTCTTGCATCCGAGCTCCTCCTCCGGCCGGGAATGGAATTTTCCACGGCTATAAACCTCAGTGCTCGTCAGTGCAAGAAAAGCTCCCAGCATCTTGTTGAATAGCAGTTTGCCTTTAGCTCTCTTAAGGGAAAAACAACAAAAAATCCCAACCCAAACCAAGACCTTTGAACTTGCTGGCTGGTGGTCGCTGCCGGGCAGCGCTAGCCGCCCGTGCGGGGCGTTGGCTGTTGGAACGGGTGCTGCAGGCTGGTGCTGGAGCTGCCTAGAAACGCGGCACGCTTTGCTTGGGTCTGCTCTGTTCTTCACAAACTGCCTTTTTCTCCCCACTTTTTTGGGCAAACTAGTGTGTTTATGGGCAGGTGAGAAAAAGGCGTAAGTGAGAGGCAGGGGGAGAAACAAACTTATCTATCACCCTCTCAGGTTTCTTTTTAAAAACCGAGTGCAGATGAGATCTCTTTGGCTGCAATAAGCCTCCTTAGCGAGGTCATTATGGTGTCACTCAGACCTATTTTCCCTGTCTTCTCTATGTGAAACTACCACAAAGGAAATCACAAAACCTCAGGTCTGACCGTGAGATTATACAGGTTGCTCTGTTCTTCTCTGCTTCTAGTTCCAGCACTGTGGCTGAGCTGCTTCTCTGCTGTCCAGGAAACCAGTAAATTCCCTGACAGATACCAAAAACAGAGATGCCCAAGAGAATTCAGTGCTCATAAGCGTTAACACCTCCTGTTACTGAAACACAACTCGCAGTGTGTGTTCAGATGAGATTATCTCCACTCTGATGTTAGCCTTAAATCTTGTGGAGTTGCCCAGCTAGTGGGGAGGGCAGCAATAATCCCCAGGGCAGATTTGTTTCTGCTGAGATAGAAGAGTTTGTTACATGAATGAGGTCTCTGCTACCCTATGGCCTGGGATTCCTCTGCGTTTGAACGTGGAGGATGAGGAGGGAGGGAAGAGCCCATCTCGGTCCCTGGCCACAGGGATTGCGAGTTTACCTGTTTGTGGCAGTCTCAACTTTGTGAGTGACTCACTTGTTGAGCAACTGCTGCAGCCAGGTTTGCTTTAGAGCCTTGCTCTAGCACCTTGTTTTGGGTTTCTGTGGGTGGTCTCCATCCATTCGTGTCTGAATGCACAGATTAGAAGACCACGTTGTTGCTCGTGTTTGGATTCCTGCAACGCTTTCCCCTGTGTTTCTGGCATTTCTGTGTGAACACTTCAGCTCTTGCTTTCTGACGCTTCCCTCTGAACTAAGCAGTTCAAATGCCAAACTTCTGTGATTTCCCTGCATCTCTGTTGTAAACCACAAGCTCCTCCTGCATTGTCCATGTTTTAGCTGAATGAACCTCCTTGAATCTTGTAGCAGCCACCTTATTTCTAATATTTTACAATTGCCATTTGCAATCTTGCAAAACGAACCACTACAAATAAGGTTTTGGTATGAATCTGCTTGAGTGGTCATGGAAAGCTGAGCTTGAAGTGAACAAGCTTGAAGTGAAACACAGTTAGAATGGATCGGGAGAAGTTTCTTAGTGATAAAGATGATGATTTGGATTTCTAGATACCTGTTTTCATTTTGTGCTATCCCTTAGACTTCCCATCTGGGTTTCTCGCTTTTTCTGGGCAAGTTATCTCTTCACTAGTGATAGAGAATAATTATTGCATCCTGGCCTCTCCTTATGCATTGCTCCTGGGCGCTCTGCTAAGTTTGTTTTTCCTCTGTGCATGTGACTGAAGTGGCCAACAGTAGCAGCTATATTTAGCACTGCGCGAGTCAGCATCCCTTCCTTGCCGTAGTAACGGGAAACGGGTCATGAGTTATAACGAGTGATGGAGATGTTTCTTTTTCCTCTGCTATCAGCTTGTGATTTGGCTGTTGCTGTATGGAATATTAAGGGCAGCCAACTGAAAATCAATGAACATAGTTATTCAGCTTTGTTTTGCTGTTCACACTGAGGTTTTTGCAGCTTTTACCAAAGCTTTGAGGAGAAAAAAGAGGAACAAAGAGGAATGAGGCTGCATCTTATGAGATTATTCCATGAATAAACTCTTGCCTCATAATCAGAATTCACTCATAAGGATCCATCTGCAGATACTGCGGAAAGCAATAATGTCCATCTCCTTTCTGTGCTGCAGTCCAGCCTTTGTCTCCATAGACCTTTACCCTTTTATGAATACGTCTGGAAAGTAACGTAGCTGTTTTATGGACACACAGATTGCTTTGAGTCCCCATTCCGTGTGTGTGAAGCTGTTTTCCTGGCGAATATCAGAGTGAGTTGCTGGAATTGCCTGCACGGCAGTTTGGACAGAGGTGATGTCCTGTGGGGACCGCGTTGTGGCAAAGCCTCCTTTAGCTCCAGATGAGAGACATTCACTGAGACTCTTCAGGAGGGCTGTGGTGAATGCACTTTATTTATATTTTTCATGTTCTCCTGCCCTCCCTTCTTAATGTTCATTGTTTAAAATAATGAACTTGAAACTAAATTTAAGTACCCTCTGAGTGTAAATTGACTCTGTTTGGCAGAGCTAATTTAACTTGCTGGATTTGGCCCAAGTTGTGGATAACTTTATTATTTATGTCGACAGTTTCGTATTCCCCTTTAGGTTTTATCTCATCTGCTAGTAAAAGAAAAATGAAGAGGAAATGTGTAGTTAACAAAAAGTGATACTATAAACTCAAAGGCTCAAGAAGAGATTTAAGAACCAATTCTAATTTATTTTCCTGCTTCCTGGACTTTGATAATTCAGTGGACTGTGTTGCACTTATCCTTGGTTTACAGCGTAATTCAGGGTTGTGTATGCCATTCTACAATGAAAGTATTCCTTGTTCTGTAATTCCGCTTTAGTCCTTGTGCTGTGAGTTGAATTCTGGGGCCAGACTTTGAAGAGTTAGTGAATGTCTGTCTGGAAATGCGCTACTGGGGTGCTTTGGGTTTTGATCTTCCCTGACTTTTAAACTCTGGAGTGTTGGATTCCGAGTGAATTCAATTCTTCACACTGAGTTTTGCACTTGGTTTTGTTTTTCATTTTCTTTTTTCTCTCCTCCAGTAAAGCAAGTGAAGGACATGTTACCTTTGCTGTGCTCTCTGAAGACCTTTTTCCTTTCTTTCTTTCTTTGCTAAGGCTTGCAAATTCAAAAGCCAGAGTAGTATCCTATGAATAAATTGTGAGGTGTGCTTGGGAACAGTGTATGTAGAGTTCAAAATTAATTTTTTTTCTTTTTATTTTCCTCGTTCTTACTGAAAAAGATCCCCTTGTGACTGCATATCCCATGGGGTGTTAAATGTGTAAGGCTTTAAAGACATAATATTGGAAGTGTTTGTATAAAAACATTACTGGATTTTATGCCATGGTTTTTCTTAATTTTTTCCTCACTAAACTTTTTTCCTCATTCAATCCACCAGGTTTAAGCTAAGCCCCGGGCTCTGAGGGCGACCCTGAGCCCTTGCAGCTCTGTGCCTCTAACCTGCCCTTCGGGTTCACACGTGAGGTCCCCTCTGGCAGTTGGTGCTTTGGGTGAGCGTGAGCCTTGTCTGGAGCCCTCTGCAGTGATGAGCCTTCCTCTTGTCCCTCTGGGCAAGGCCCTGAACAACCTGCTCTAGTTTGACCCTGCTTTGAGCCTAGAGATCTTCTCCAGCCTCAACCTTGCTCCATGACTCCTGGGTCCCTAGCTCGGGAAAAGAGGACTTCAGGACCATGAAGTCCCTCTCTGGAGTGCTTGGAGGATAGACCTGTGCTGGGGTATGTTAACTCGGAACCACAGAATGGTTGAGGTTGGAAGGGACCTCTAGAGATCACCCAGTCCCACCCCGGCTCCAGCATGGACACCCAGAGCACGGGGCACAGGGTGGCAGCCAGGCGCGCTGCAAGGGCTCCAGAGAAGGAGACTCCACAGCCTCTCTGGGCAGCCTGCTCCAGGGCTCCGGCACCCTCACAHYAAASAAGTTCTTCCTCACGTGSACATGGAACTGCCCGTGYTGCACTTGRAAACCATTGCCCCTCGTCCTGTCACCGGCCAYTAYRGAGAACAGTTGAGCCCCCTCCTCCCTACAATCATTCCTCGGCTATTTCTACCTGTGGATTACATCCCCTCTCACCCTTCTCTTCTCCAGGCTAAACACGCCCAGCTCCTTTCTCCTCTCCTCACATGGCAGCTGCTCCAGTCCCTTGATCATCTTGCTCGCCCGTCGCTGGACCCTCTCGAGGAGCTCCACGGCCCTCCCGTCCTGGGGAGCCCAGAGCTGCCCCCAGGGCTCCAGGGGCGGCCTCCCCAGGGCTGAGCAGAGGGGCAGGATCCCCTCCCTCGCCCTGCTGCCAACGCTCCTCCTCATGCAGCCACGAGCCCATTGGCCTTCTTGGCCACAAGGGCACCTTGCTGCCTCAGGGTTAACTTGGGGTCAGCCAGGGCTCCCAAATCCCTCTCTGCGGAGCTGCTTTCCAACAGGTCAGCCCCTCAGCTGTGCTGGTGCCCGGGGTTATTCCTGCCCAGGTACAGGACCCTGCACGTGTTCTTGTTGAACCTCATGAGGTTCCTCTCTCTCCAACTCTCCATCCTGTTCAGGTCCCTCTGGATGGCAGCACACACAACTCCTACCTGCCTCTTGTCATTGATCCCAGATTGCTTTTTCTCCAAGTTGATTCTTATCTCGTCTGTGAGGGAAGCTATATTTTGGGGTACGTTTCTGGAAGAGTTGAAGCAAGACTCCCCTACAAAGCATCATTTTTATGGCTGCAGCAGCAGGACACCTCTACTAAACAAGCTTTTCCTCTGGCTGGTGTTTAGACGAGAGAGACCATCTCTGCAGTGGCTGCCCTTGGCTTCCATGGTGATGTCCCTAGAGATCTCAATGGTCTTGAAGCTCTTTTCCAACCGTTATAATTCTATGGTCTCTGTTAAACACTTATTTGACTAGTGTTACTTAAGGAAGCGCTCATCTTGGGTGCCCCACTTCATGAAACATGTGCTCTACATTACTCAGTTTACAGCATGGATGAAATAATTTTCTCTTTAGCAAAGTTGTATTTGGTTCCTTGCTTCGATTCCTTATTTTCTTCTAACTCACACCAATTCATCTCTCTCTTGCTTTCAGAATAGTATTGCACTGCTCCCATCCTATTAAAAACTTTCCAAGATAATCTTTGATTTATATGCTGACGTGGGAGGTTTATATCCCTTCCAGTTAATGCAACTGTTGAAACTCCCATTATTCATAGAGTATTTATTTACTTATTTTTACTCCTACCAAGTGCTTGTCCTCAATTCCTCCTTCTAGAAATAAGTTTCTAAAATTATGTTCTTACAAAGTTTGGGTTTCTAAGAGCTTTTTGGCCACACTGAATAGAATGTAATTATGTGGAATGGCAGGTGCTATCAAACAGAGGATGAATTTTAGCACGCGAGTCGTGTCGATTTTGCTACAGCTTTGTGTGATAAAACTGAATCGGCCTCAGTCTTCTGTGTTGGCACCCAAAGGGTTTCGGCTGGGAGCCACCTACGCGGTCGGAGGAGGTTTGGGTGGGAGAGGGCTGCAAGCCGAGTGTTTCAGCATTGCTTCCCCTGGCTCTTGGGCACCAGTGATGACTGAAGTTGGGAGAAGCTGGTTCTGACAGGGCTCTCATCTGCACATCGGCTGGTCTTCTCTCCGCGCAAGGCTTTAATCTGGGAATTTGTAGCATTTTCTATTAAAAACATGCATCTTTGTGGTATTTAGGCTGTACTTTTTTCACTGTTTCTGTAGAGCTTAGCTGCTATATCTTTCTGGCAGGTCGAGAAAGCAACTCTCGAGTAGCTGTTACTGCTTCATGTGTTTTATAGCTTAAGACCTTAAGTTACTGCAGTCCTTCCAGAAGCCAGTGGCCTGTCTGGCTGAATATTGGTATCACGGTCCAAACTAAAACCCAGCCAAACAACAACATCATTTTGGGTGGACTTCTTAGCGGCCCCTTCACTGCAGCTTCACTTATAGCAGCCGCCCCAGGTGCCACGGGAGGCTCCATCCAACGCGTGCGGTTGACACATGACACGCACGGTGCCTGTGCGGCGGATGTCCTGCGCTTGTAGCGCTGTCCTCCTACGCTCGCTGCTGTGGTAGCCCCACCACTCCACAGGGGAACCTCTGCAGGAAGATATTCCCTGCTCCAACAACCCATAAGATGTTTGTGGGGTTCGGAAAGGGGGTGCTTGCCCTAAGCTCTTGAGGGTCTAGGACCAGGGTACCCAACGCGTGCACCAAGTGACCAAACTTGATCTGTCCAATGTCTCTAATGTCGTAGTATTTCTGTTTTATTCTTGTGCTAGCTAAAAACAGATGTCTGCTGGCAGGACAGAAATGGTAGGGGCTTCTTTTTTTGCAAACTGACTGAAGGAATGAAGGTTGTCTGCTGCCTGCTTAAAATACCTCTAAAAACAAACAGTAAATGACTATGTTAATTAGATGTCCTTTTTTCCTCCCTAATTTTAGTGTGTTTTTTTTCTAATCTATTTAATCCAGTAACAAAGATGGCTATACACTGTTCCAGTGTATAAGTTGTTATTTTGCATAATCCCTTCTGTTTATAATTTTAGTCTTGTGGTATTGATCTGGGGAGAGTTTTTTCTTGTAATACTGTGTTATCTAATATAAAAATAATATATCTACTTTTGTTCTCCATATTTTAAAGTTATTAATCAACATAACTGCTTATTTTTTGACTGCTGATAATTCTGTAGACTTAATATATTATATTAAATTTAATTTGTCGTGCACTGCTAACTTTCTCATTTCATTTTGACTTCTCTAGAGAAGTTGGAGGTTGCACCACCATCTCCAGGACAACTGAGACATGGTAAAATAAGAATGTCTGTTGAATGTAGTTCAGTACTTGTGCGTTCTTTGCATTTGCTTCATCTTTTTCGCCAAAAAATGTCTCTGTCCTCATTCCTGTAGTAGAGAGAAGAGCAAAATCAGCACCTGCAATCACTTTGTCATCTTTATTTCATAATACCTGAGCTGGAGAGAGAATGGGACTAGGACTGAAAGCTCAAAGGAAGGAACAATTTTCAAAGCCAGTAACACAATTACTTCTTCTAAGCCAAGCCACACTGATGTGTGTGCCGCTTAAAACCCCGACTTACTTCTTGTCACATTTAATGGGCTGAGAAGAGAAATAATGTTATAGAGAACTCAGAAATAGGTTTGTCCTTCTTTATAATGCTAAATTCTGCCTTAGTTTCCAAATCAGTTATTTTAGGGGGTTTTTTTAAAGCTCTGTCAGTGAGCAGCTATGCAGATGTTTTTATCTGGGTATCTGCTTTGTGTGTGTGTGTGTGAGTCACTGAAGTTCTGTTTATTTCTTGGGCTCCAAAATTCTGTCAACTTCAGTAAGAACCTGAGTCCCCCCTGCAGATCCACAGTTTTTCAAAAAAGGTTCTCAAATGACATTACTTATCTTGACATTTAAGAACGTGCTTGTGCTCTGAAGAAGTAGCTCTCAAAGTCCAAACGTGTTTCAGCACCTGAGCATGAAAGATCTCTTGAAGATTTTGGGTTTTTATGAGATCCTGTATTCATGCTGCCAGTGGGAAGCAGAACAGAAAGGAAGAGCTACCTCTTTCTTTTCATGTGACTGCAGCTCCTACACAGTCTTCTCCCTTCCTTCTTCTATGTTTGTGTCTGTGCACGTTTATAAAATGTGGTTGATGATCATATCTGAGGTGGAAAAGCCCTAAGGAGCTGATACATTTTATAAGTTAAAAAAAGTGAAAAGAACTAATTTTCTAAAGTGAATTTTTGGTCATTTGTCTTTAGTATTGTTTATAGCCTTACAATGGTAGCACCTTAAGACTCAGCTGGAAGCAATGCCATGCAAATTCCATAGTAAGTTTTTCAGCTAAAACTTTAGAGAAAAAAGAAAGATTACAGTATTGTTATGCTTATAGTCAGAAATTATTCAGACCAGCATGTTCTTAGATGCTGCAAAATAAAATATTACAAACAGGATTTATTTGGAGTTTCAAGAATGAAAAGATAGAACGTGATTCTTTAAGCAATAAGTTGAGGAGCCTCTTTAAGTGTAATTGTATTCAATATAGTGCCCCAAGGAAATCAAGATACAGAAGTTTGGGTTGAACAGAGAAATGATTAACACATCAGTGAAAACCATCTTAGGAGCATTTGCAGGCTTTGCTGAAGGAGTCTTTGGGTGTGTGTGCTTTATTTGATTAAAAACTGCATAGCTGTAGGTTATACTCTTAAAAAAATAAAATAAATGAATTTTTAGGAATGTTTGAAGAAGATGGATCTCTTGCACTGGGATAGAGAGGGAATTGCAGAGAAAGTAAGGGCTTTATTTCGAGCTGCTTCCTAGAATGAGAGAAGAAGGCAAAGAGTCAGAGACAGAGTTTGGCAGTCCCTGTGATACTGCAGCGTCAGTCGGAAGGACTGTAAGTAGTATTAAAATGTGGGTAGTTGTAAATATTTCTTGTGCACTAGCAGGCTTAGTGGCTTCCATCCAAAATTTACAAGTATTTATGAAGAATAAATTGGTTTAACTGTTTTTATTTTGTTTTGTTTTTGTTTTTTTTTTTTAAGAAGCCATTAATAGCACTTAGATGTAGCAGAGGGTTTACCAGACCTGCTGCAAGAGCAGGTCACTAACAGAAATAATAGGAAAGGGGTTTCCTGTGTTTTCAATTTCTCTGAAAGACAATATCTGCTGACTAAACTGGTATGTCAGTTGTTCATGTAAACTCCTGTAGATGTTTATTGTCTCTTTGTTACTTATTTCTTTTAGTGTTCTTCCACAATGCATTACCTTTTGTAGGGTTTGGATTTTTGGATAACGCAATTATGATTGCTGCGGTAAGTTCCTTTTTTAATTCCTCCCTCAAGTCAGCATGCTTCATCTTCTTCAAGTGTTCGTTGTGCTGAGCAAACGAGAGCTTTGGGAAGAGTCCCTTTCCTCTGCCTTGACATACTAATTTCTATTTTAATTTTCCAGTAGAAAATTTCCGTGCTATGTTCAGCTTTAGCAGGATGTTTTCAAAGGAGTGTCATTCCTCCTGAAGGCAAGCACTGTGATAGCTTTGACTAGATTGACAAAAAACTTGCTTTTTCCTCTTCTAACCTGCCCTGTATGACACATTTGTGATTGCATAGTCAATACACTTTTGTTTCTTTTTACTGGTAGCCAAATGTAATTATAATGCTTTGATAATTAGGTCTTCATCATTACTATGCACCTTTGTTCTGGGTCCTGCAGATATAGTTAGTACCAGTGCTGATTTGTATTTGTGTAGCCTGGCATGGCTGAACAACACTTAAATATTTTCTTTTTCATTTGGAAAATGAAATGGGCTCATGGGACAGAAAGAGGAGTAAGAGCCAAAGATGCTGTTTTTTATGCCAGAGAGTCGCTGCTTCCCTCATCTTAAATATAGAATAATTCAGGTTGGAAGGGCCCTCAGGAGGTCTCTAGTCCAATGTCCTGCTTAAGGCAGGTCGACAATAAGGTCAGACCTGAATTTGGGACTGAGAAGAACTCAAAGGATGGAGAGTGCACAGCATGTTTGGGCAGCCTGTTCCATGTGTTTGACTGCTCTCATGATGGAAAAAGCATTCCCTAGATGCTCCTGGCACTTCTCTTGCTTTGATTTATGGCCCCTGTTTTCATCCTCCCACTAGCACCACCGTGTATCATCCTCTGTTTTTCTGTTTCCTTAACTGGAGGGATAAGGAGGAATGAGGCTACATTTGTGTTAGTTGCTCAGCACTTGCAGAAAGTTTCCTTTCTGAACTGTGCATTCAGCTAAGAATTGTAGTGGAAGGGGGTGTGCAGAGATAGGGATTACTGTTTTGTCCCTTTATTGGGACAAGATGATGTATTATGAGATGATATATTAAAACATTATCTGAAGAAGGCCCTTGTTCTAAGGAGAGATGCATATGCTGCAAGGATAGGATTGGTTCAGATCTATTAGAACATTCACATTCATGTAGAACATTAGAGTATAACACTCATTTGCTTTTCAATTTTAACATAAACAAGCGGTAAGCCTTACCTAGGCCAGTTGAAGTGGTATCATCTATTTTTTAACTCCAATTCCATCAAATAATGAAAAAAATATTATTTTCCAGGGAACGCAAATAGAACTGTCAATTGGAGTTGTTCTAGGAATTTCAACTATGGCAGGCAAGTAATAAAAGTGTAACGTTTGTAGACCGATATGGCTCATGCCTATATTTTAGTCTGGAAATGGGCTTGAAACAGCTCTGGTCTTATTAGAGCTGACAATCTTAACAAAGAAACAGCCCTTGGCTGGAGTAAGGATGTGTTCCATCTACTTGGAATACAATGGGATTTCAATTCAGATGCTGGCTTTTGTTGTGGTGTGTGGATTTGTTCTGCTTCTGCTTTTTAATTCATAAATATAAATCTTGTGTCACTTTACCACGTTGTCCCATGTTCTCGGTGACTTCTTTGCCTCAGGATGATACCCTGTGATGGGCCAGAAACAGCCCTGCCCCATCATGTCCTGAGCCTGCTCAGCAGCTTTGCTGCATCTGCAGGGAAGGCATGCTTAATATGTGAGATAAATGGCTCGTGGGCAACAGAAATGCTTATTTCTGGGAAATAGGCTTTTTTGGTCTTTGCTAGTGAGCGAGTGACTGTGTTCCCCTGCAACAGGAACTCTCAAATGGGAAAGAAACAGTCTAATAAAATGAGAATATAGTGTTTTACATAGCAGTGTGAGTAAAATTTCTATGTCCCCCCTGCATCATTGATGCTGGGATAAAGTTTAATGGGGGGAAAAAGACCAAAACTTTGGCAAAAAAAAATTTGTGTCCCTTGCTCGACTAATACCCCATCTATAGGTGTAGCACTGATCTGAAGCTCTGTAATTGCTTGAATGAAGGTTTGTATTGCAGAACAGATGAATGATTTGGAAGTTTTACAACCTCTGCAATGCAAGACGGTCACTGTGACTATCTTGATTATGAAATCGCTTCTTTTAAGAGTACAAATTTAAATTATTACATATTCAACTGCATGTGCAGTACTTACTCCTAAATTAGCAGAGCTCATTGGTATCATTCTGCTCTTAAAGTATTTATCAAAGTTACATGTGCCAGTAACAGTTATTTCTGATTCCAGTGGTTTTGTGTCTCTTCAGACGCTGGAAGGTTTTCTGTTGTGTCCAGTGTTAAATGTCCAAACCTGGCCACTGTGGGTGGCCGTGGTTGTCTTTGATCTGAAAAGCTCTTACACTGATTTCCAAGTCTCACTTCTTATGCAAGTTCAGAAAAATAGTTGCACTTTCTTCTATTGCTAGTCCTACTGCAGTTACTACAGATTGCAATAAAGTTAGAAGATTAGCTGTTAGAAAGAAACTTTTAAGTTTTTTATGTGACATAAAATAAGTCACTGGTAAAAATAAGTCACTTTGGGGGTTGATTCTGTATGGGGTTTTTTCCTTACTTTGGTTTTGTTTTGATTTGGTTGTATTATTAAAATAATACTTTGTTTTCCTTTCCCCTTCTCTTCGCTTTCCTCCTTCCAGCTGCTGCTTTGGGAAACCTTGTTTCAGATTTAGCAGGACTGGGGTATGTCTCATTTTTTTTTTTTAAGAGTATATTGATCTCTTGCTGCTTTGAAAACAAACTAATGTTTGCTAGTGGGAACTAGCAAACCAGTTTCATATAAGGTGTTGAAATTGCTCTATTTTTTTCCCCAACTCTCAATCTGCTCTTCAGTAAGCCTGCAGTGGGACTGTAGGGTCCTATCTTTGCAAAGAAAAAATTGAAATATATTCATTGTTGAGATGAAAATTACAATGAACTGGTTTTGAAACAGAATAGTTCTCTCAAAATTCTAATGTATTCTCACGAAATGTATTGGGGAAATTGTGTATTTAAATTGATAAAAGTGGCAATGGCATCTAATCTTGTCAGTGTACTCAGTAGGTATTGGTTGCTTTTAAGGAAGCACTGGGAATTTTGTCATTTGAAAAGTGTGTTTGTTAAGATGATGTGAGCCTCTTGTATGCATTTTTTGCATGTGTGAGAAGGAGAGAACATCAGCTGCCAGCTCAGCTCTGAAGGCACCAAGCTGCAACTCAGTGTGTTAAATGTCTCTGAGTGGAAGGTGAAAACCTGTGCCCAGACAAGAGAAGTTCAGTTCAGCTTCCTAGTGCAGTTCCACACCTTATCAAGAAAGCACAGAGGATATAACTTTCCTTAAATAT
The DNA here is from genome assembly GCA_003342815.1 of Eudromia elegans. Classification (NCBI taxonomy): domain Eukaryota; kingdom Metazoa; phylum Chordata; class Aves; order Tinamiformes; family Tinamidae; genus Eudromia; species Eudromia elegans. The sequence goes on from PTEX01000078.1 coordinate 252,331, forward strand.
CATCCTAGGAGAGCATATATTGCTAAAGAGCAAACATGTTACACTCGAGACTTTTTTTTTTTTTAAATTAAAAAGAGGTGCAGTGCATTATTTTTGTTTGTCTGCGTTGTTGCCGCTCTCTTAACTTTTTCTGCCTATAGCAAAGCTTATTACGTGGTAGGATGTTCCCGATGCTGAAAACTGCTGCAATGCGACTTTCAGGCCCGTTTTGTCATACTGCTTAAAGTTCTTTGGGAACTTCTTTAGTATTGCATACTAAATTAATTAGAAATTTTATTACATTTAAATTACATTTAAGTTGCATTTCAAACTTCACATTTTGCATACATTCCTGTATTTGCCTTTTGATGGCTTTATTATTATGCATGCTGAAGGAAAACCTATTGATTATTGAAGCTCAATGCTTCAAACAGTTAAAATTTTTACTTTAGGTCATTTTCAGATCCTAAATCGTGTGGTCTTGCTTTGTTGTTGTCTTTCCAGTCTTGCAGGTTACGTAGAAGCTTTAGCCTCGAGGCTGGGTCTGTCGATTCCAGACCTGACACCCAAACAAGCTGACATGTGGCAAACGCGTCTCAGTGCACATTTGGTAAGTGTCCTTTCAGAATTATTTATGTGGAACGATGCCTTTTTTTCCATTATTATTATTTATCATTATTTATACATTCTGATTTTTTTTGTTGTTCCTTTTGCCCTTAAATACTTAATACCACTAAAATTTTGAAGATTTGCCAGCAGGGTTGGCTGTGAGTTTATGTCAGGGAGCATTATGAGACTGGTCTGTTTTGGACATGGGTGTTTTTATATCTCAGGCGAGCCATGAGTAGCTGGCAGTGGGGATAATCTCTGCCCTGACTTGACATATGCTGTGCAGGTCCCTTGGCTGGACTCTGGCTGCAGTGGGAAGATAGTGAATTTGAAGGTTATGACAGTATGGGTCTCTTACCACCCTTGGCAGTTTTAGTTCTATATGTTCTTGATCTAGTACTTATTAGTAATGTAACTGTAATGTATTCCTTTCTAATATTTTATAAATAGCTTGGAAATAAATTAACTTTTATCTGGATAAATTAATATTCAAGTAATACTACTAAGGTCTATATCAACTTGCTTATTTATGGGATACTCGTCTTGTAGACACATTTTCATGGTGGTTGCCTCCTTAACATTTCCACGTTTGAGCAGTCCCTCTTCAGCAATGAGAGCCGTGGTTTATTTTTATACCAAGTCGCTTGTGGTTAAATAAATGCTGTGATGTCTAGTGTTGAGGTATTTCTTTCACTTTCCCAAAGTGAGAATTTCTAGGGGAAAAAAGGCTCTTTGCAGATAGAGAAATAGCACTTGCTCAGGAAAGGCTTGGGGAAAAACTTTTAGCAGGGCTATAGCAAGCCAATGAGCAGGGAAGAGGCCTCTGTTGTAAGGAGATGTGTAGAGATGTGCTTTGCATGCTGCTTTTCATGTTTCTTTTGACCTTTACATTTTCATTCAATTGTAAAACCTTGTCTTACCTTTTTCTAAACAACAAACACCTTAAGTGATTGTTTTTCTGGAGGAGGAATTATTTTTTTAATCATATGTGCAACTCCTAGTGGCCTGTGCCCTTCATCTTCATCATCTTTATTTGCAACTCTCTTTTATCACAGCCTGTGCTGTTTCGGATGCTATCACTTTTCCATATACTCACCTGTGTCCCCCCTGTGTTTGTAAAATGTGAGTTTGTAAAATGCTGAGAAAAATGTGGCTCCCAACCAAAAGCTAGAAAGAAGAGCCTGTGTTCCTGCTTGTGGTGGTACTACACAGAAAATAACTAACAAATGATCTGTGAGAAACTTTTCTTTTTCTCCCCCTTTCTCTAGGGTAAAGCTATTGGAGTGACCGTTGGCTGCATTTTAGGAATGTTTCCTTTGTTGTTCTTTGCTGATGAGGAAGAAAAACTGGAAGAAAAGAAATAACGTTTTTACAAGACATATACAAATGTAAACTAATGTACCTCAATTATTCAATTATGCTGTCAACATTTAGGAATTAACAGACAGTTAAAAAAAATGTATAGACTTGGGAACAAAACCTTCAGCATGTCGTTTTATGGAAACACTAATTTATTGTGGCTTTGTCGTGTTCAGTACTTCTTTTTATAAGAAACCATTTAGCTTTTTATTTAATGTAAATTTTTGAAGTGTTTTCACTTATGGCAGCAGATGTTTACCACTTCCCCTTTTGACCTTGTTCTTTAACGGATTTTTATTTTAATGATCTACCATAGATGACAGTATCACCCTTGAGTTGCCTCTTAGTTGCTTAACAGTTGTAATTGCATGGCAAAAATTTCACTGCTGTTCGTCAGGTCCTTTAATGCAGAGTATTGAGGGGGTCAATTTGAAGTCAGCAAGATGACGGGTTGCCCCCTCACCAGCCACCATTTTACACCACCTTTAAAACAGATACTTCAGCTATGAATTACTAGTTTGCCTTTTTTTTTTTTTTAAAAACAATTCTTACTAATTCTGAGATCATCATTTAAATGCCTTGACAAGGTAAGTGTTTCCAGTGTAGTCTCTTTACCAGGTTTGTTTTTTAGACTGGTGTCTTAATACCTCCTATATCGTCACGTCCATGTCTTTTTTTTCACATTAGGAGCAACTGTAATTCAGTTGAACTATCCTTAGTTTATCTTCCTGAGACCTTTTTTTTTTTCTCATTCTTTTTTTTTTTTTGTAACATGGTTTACAGTAATTGAGACCTCTTCCTATTCAGAAATGGAAACCACAGCGTTGTTTATTTTTCTATGTAAAACAGTGTGAAGGGTTGAATAGGTGGACAAGGCTGGGGAACACAGATTGCAAGTAAGGGCAGGCATTGAGAGCTTATAATAGGTGGCTCAGTTGAAATGATTATACAGCCAAAAGTTTGGATTAGAGGACCTGATTTGCAGACTATGACTTTGTATTCGGGATTAAATCTTTGCTGCATTTTTGCTGTGAGTCATTTTGGAAAGAAAAGAAATGGAGACTCGGGGCCTTTTTCCTTCTTATTTTCGCAGTCTTACTTGGTATATCATAGATCTGACAGTGAAGTCACAGATAATTGTGCTTTTTTATATGATCATGAATGAATTGGGATTGTAGCTATCATGTTGAATTGAATGTTCATATCATTTCCAGATCTGACTTGCCAATACTATAATTTTAAACTAGTGATTGGTGATTAGAGACGAGAGGCTTTCTTACCTGTCTGAATACCACTTGGAAAAGTCACTAAAAAGCAGGGGCACAGCCAGGGCACTTTGGGAGTCTTATTGCTAGAGCTATTAACTCTTTTGAAACCTAGAAAGAAATGTTGTTTTTAAAATCCCAACACGTGTTTAACAGAGCTGATCTTAGTCATAAACCTGACTTCTCATAAATCTCACTTCTCTGTCTTCATTTCTAGAAGCACCATAACAGCAGTACAGAAACTTGAACATCAATCTTTATTAAAGGTGACACTTGCATCTGTTTTCTGAAAAGCAGATTTGTAAACTTGCAGTGAGTAGTCCTAATAGCAAGCACTGTTCTTTGCAAGTTAAACCATGACAATCTGGACCAAACGGTGAAGTTTAAAAAAATCTCATCGAGGCAAGAATGGAACATGAACACTTGTATTTTCAAATTTGGAAGCTTTAAAAAAAAATCTACTGGAAAATAATGCACCCCAATGAATTGCTGACCGGGGACTGCTGACTCTTGTGCAGTACTTCAGTAATTAGGTTTTTAAAGCATCCAAGTGTTTCTCTTGCCTTAAACTCCTAACTCTTCCTCTGCTGCATATGTGTTCTTGTTTTCTGATATGTTTCTATTCAAAGCTGTAAGTATTTCCCATGCATTTTTTTAAGCTGGGACAAACATTAAAACAACTTTGCACACCTTTTTTTTGTAGTTGTAAATACAGTAATACCAACACTGCCCCCCATTATGATACTGGCATCTTCATGGGATCTTCCAGCAATGGCCAAACCTCTGTTCTTTGCTGTTGTGTTAACTGGAACACTCTTTTCATCACTTTTTGAGAACTCAGAAGAGCAGTCAGAGAGCTAAGTGTCAGCTGTCGTAGTAGTGTTCATTTTAGAAAGCCTATTGGAAAGACTGTGTTATTGTTGGATGGCTTGTGCATGTAAATCGAGTATGTTTTTGTTACTATATGTCCAACTGTTGTATTGCAACCAATGCTTTTAATAAGAAACAACTAAAATACCTTTAAAGAAATTAATCATGTGTTTCCTTGTTAACCATTTAGCTGCCCACAAAAATGTGGAGGGCAAGTGACGTGTGGTAAGAAATCTTGGGTATTTCAGCCTGTTGCTTGGTGTCTTAGTCATGAAAGTGACTCTTTGGGTGTCAGTATTTGACGAACGTGAGGAAATAATCCATGATTTGAGTGGAAGGGTGCCTATGCTGGAGGCTGGGAGAAAGTGCTTGCTGGGGCCAAGGTGCCATCTGGAAACAGCTGGGATAGCTTGTTTGGGGGAAGATTCCTGCCTGCAGGATCCAGCTTTGTATGGATGTGGTGGTGCTTCACATGGAAGATCTGTGCCTAATCCATACCCGAGTCTCCTGGCAAGGGGGGTGGTGGGTGGTTCTTTTGATTTGTCTATTTTCCCCTGGGTATGCAGGTGAAAGCAACCCATGCTCTGGGTACGCTATTTAAACATGAAATTGAAAATTCTCATTGCTTTCTGTTGCCTGTTCTCCCTACCCAATAAAAGGAAAAACCCAACACAAACAGGCTTCCTCAGAGACTTCAGTATTACTCCACTTGGTTTCTTCTATCAAGTGTGTCCTGTATTAACAGGAAATTTTCGTGTTAAAGGGCTGATATACCTGAAATTGTGTTTATTTTTGCAATGCTGTCTTTTATTGTAACTTAAAATATAAATGTATTTTTGACTGTATGTGAACTCCAGGGAGGGAAAGAAAGTAAAGAACATGCATCTGATGACGTGGACACCCAAATCTCCTCACCAATATTTTCATCATTCATGTACTTCTACATAAATTATTTGAATTCAGACAACATATTTTGTATCGTCTTCAATTAAATTGTCAAATTTTCTGTAAACTTTTGTACTACAGCAAAGATGTTCTGTGTTTCTTTATTAGACCAGTTGCTGGCGGGGAAATGTTAATGACCTCCTGGGGGTATTCAGCCTCGATTAACAAAGCAGCTATTTATTACAGAAGCTGTAGGAAGCCACTGGTCGTTTGGTATGTGGTACCACTGTGGGGAAGTCCTTCGGGTAATGTAATCCTCTCCGTGCTGGGGAGAGGAGCAACTGGAACAATTAAAATGTTTGCATGGTAAAAATGACCGCAGTTGTGATTCGTGTTAGTCAGAAGCCCACCTGCACTTACCAGCGTGTGGTAACTGTGCTGCATCCCAACAGGGAGTCCTCTGGAGCTCCCTGAGGACTTGGGAGGCGTCTCCATGGTCTCGGTGCTCGTTCAGCCCGTTTCGTGGATGGGTGCTCATAAAGAAGAGTGGGAGTATCTGAGTATTGCAGTGATGGTCTGACCTCCTGACGACATGGGGCTGTTGACCTTTATTTTTCCCCTGGTGTGACCGCATTGTATAGAGGAACTCCCCATAAGGGCCGTTCGGGTGGTTTATTGCGTTTCCAGCCAACGTGCTGCCTTCCCTGTCTCGTGGTTTATTTGCTCTGATGATCAGTTGGCAGCAGGGCTCTATCTAAACTACAGGCCTTTATAGAATGGAAGACTTACTGCCCTGCTCTGAGAGCAGCCTCATGGTTCTGTAACACTTTAGCTTGAAATGTTAAGAGAATAGTTAGAGCTAGTCCAGTGGTACAGTTATGCTCCTAACACCAGTACAAGCTCCTGTTTAAAATTGCTTGTTTATTGAGGTCTAGCAAGGACTGTTGGTGTTTGGAATGGAGCTTCAAAACACCTTGTGTAGAGAGGAATGAGGGTTTGGGGTAAACAGGAATTTAGAAGGCATCTTAAAGGCACCCCCTAGCATTCCTTTTTATTTTGACTATCCTGAGCCAGTCTAGCTAAAGTCTTGGACTTCCCCAGGTGAAACTGGCTGTAGGAACTAAAATGGGAAACTCCTGATGGAGCCTGGTACTGATCCCTGTCCCCAGGGAGCTTATGAAAGCAATAGAAATTGTTCAAGTTGCCTTGTGCTGCCTCTGTCTAAATCAAATAGTGTTAATTTAAGCTGTATTTCCCTACAGCAGCATGTACCTTCAGGGACACCCAGCACTTTCAGGAATAAATGGTTTGGATTTTTTTTTTGTTTGTTGCCTGGATTGGTGCTGAATTTTACTCTGCAGAGACCTTTGGAATGGAGAGATTCTGTTTACTGCTGCAAAGGAAGCCAAGAACTTTAATTGTAAGTGGAGTAGCAGGATAACAGGCAGAAAAATGATCCTCGTAGAAACTTTCCAGCAGGGAAGAATCCCTTAGTTCTGACCGACTGTTCTCCATGACATTCCATGTGGGCAGCAAACTACAACTTCTTGTTTTCCTTTCAGCTGCTGTGACACAAAACGTGAGGTCACAAGTGACACAACAGCAGGGCCCTCTGGCTCTCTGCTCTGAATTATTTTACCTGAAGAACAGAAACTTAAAGGGAACTGTTTACCCAAGCCATGGCCAACAAAAACATGTAGTGTGCTTGTAACTACTGTGTTATTGAATCTTGTTGGCTTGGTGGTGTTCAATGTTGTCGTGATATAAGGTGGGCCCAAAGAAAGGCCAGTGGTGGGTGGTTCTGAGTAGCAAGAAGTGAAATGGAAACTATTGAATGTGCTGGAAGTTCTGGCCTAAAGAAACATGAAGGTTTGGGTGAGTTTTCTGTAGTTGCCCCTCTGGGTGCTGGTTCTTATTGGCGACTCCTGCTCCTTCAGCCATCTGGGGTTCTCCTGCCGTTGTGGGACACGTGCAATGAGATGGGCATAGATGTAATTGCTGTAATTGTGGAGGAAGAGATGTTGGAAAGGAGAGGGATACTCTCTTGCAGAGGTTCAGAGAAATGCAAGAAAAGTTATTAATTTCATTAAAATAGTGAAAAAATTACAAAAGCTTCTTTGATCTAAACCAGTATCCTTCATCCTCACAATCTCATTTAAGATGAAAGGTGGTTGTTCTGTGCTCTAGCTGAGGAAAATCACTTTGGGGCATGTCCTATATTGACTTGACTCTAATTTAGGCTGACATACCAGAAAATAGAAATGCTGAATTTTGCACATATTTTTTTTCTTGATCGTTTTATTTTCTTGTTTGGTAAATTCTGGCCCTCCCCATCTGTGCAGTCAGTCTGTGACAGAGCAACAGTTGCTGTTTCTGGTTTTGTACTTGTAAATGGTTATTGAAAAAGCTGGAGTATATTTTTGTTACTATGTGCTAAGATGATGCTCAGCAAGTTTTTGAACGAATATCCCATGTAGGGGGATTATCACTCATAGGATAAAGGCTGTTAAGCCAGGGGAGCAGCCTGTTCTTCGTGCAGTTTTGTGCACTCCGTGCACGCTGGTTCTGTGTTTGTTTCTATAGCTGCTCTTGCTTTCTGTTATGGTGCTGATTTTACACATGGTGGTGATGCAGGAGCCCAGTTATTATGGCAGAGACTTTTTCCATGTAGTTTTTTACAGAAATGATGGGGATGAACCATATTTACACCATCCAGTCCAGCTCCATGCGTTAATTATTTGCAGCGGTGAGGCCCATGTGTAATCAGTAAGACTGGATATAACCACACAGCAAACAAAGTCTTCAGCTTTTTATAGAGCCATAACACACCGTGTGATAAATGTACCTGCCACTGGAAATGCTTTAGAGTGTTTGCCGTGGCACTCAGATGATGATTGTGGCACTGTCTCTACCCATGGAAACTCCCTTTGGAGTGCTGCAAGCATTGCCACAAGACAGCTACACAGAACAGGAGAATTGTACTGCTTTTATTTTACCCTTGCTGCACAGTGCACATGTTCCTCCTTTCCTCTCGCCATGGTGTTTCCAGCCTTACTGACTTCTAACACTAAATGGCTATTTCTGATTTGTCCTATGTGAACAATTAGATTTTAATTTTAATTTAAAATGTTTGTATTTCTCCTAGCCCCTTTGAATTCCTTCTTCTAGCGTTCTGTTGTTAGCAGAAATGATAGCAATAGTTGAGAGAAAAGTTGCTTCTTAAAATTAGTGTTTATTTTATTGCCTTCTAAATGTCAGTTATATCTATCCATATTATTCTGAGCACATGAGGTAAGGAATTACTGACAATCTGTATAAAGAACACCACCGGCGTTTTTATTCTTTTCTCCACAATCTTTTTCTCTCTCTCTTTCCTTTTTTTTTTTGTCTTTTCTCGCATTTTTGCATGATTCTCAAGAACTCTTAGATGTTCAACACGCAAGAGGAAACTGCCTGGTTTTGCTGACCGTGGAAATAGTGAACCAATTTCTAGAAACCGGCAGTTTCATCTCTTCCCTTTGCTGAAGAACTTGCAGCACATCAGCTTGTCAGTCGGTTTGAAGGTTAGAACTCGTCTCCCTTAACTGTGACTGTCTATAAATTATGTCTTTGAGCCACTGAGAAAGAGAGCTGGACTTCGCTGGAAGGTATTTGTGCCTCTCCACTTGCAGAGAGGGAGCTTAACCAGCTTTAAGCTATGCATCAACCTCTAGACTTTGGGTGTAAATAGGGAAGATCCAAACTTGCCAATTTTGGCCTTTTTATGGGCAGCTTCCTAGCTTCTGGAGACTGGATGGTGCACTCATGATGCAATGTGTGGTTGCTCTGATGCTGTCTTCCCAGGATTGCTGCCAGGAAGTGTGAATCCTGGAACAAGAGGAGCCAGCAAAGAAGGTCGTTCGTGTGAGTCACACTGACCCAGTGCAGTGAACTGGGCGTCTGCAGATCTGCTGATACCCCCCAGGGCTGTCCTGCTTCCTCTTCCCTAACTGCTGTCATTTGCTTTATCAAGACCATCTATCTTATCAATACCGTCTTATCAGGACCATCATCCTGATACATGGCTTGGCAGGTGTGGAAGATTCATGACTCCTGCAGTGCTGATGGTGAAGAGATAAATGTAGTGATGAATGAGACAATTTATTTTAACATTACTCTTTTCTACATTTGGAGCAGACCCAAAACTATAATAATGTCTTTTCCCGCAAGGCTAGACACTCTAAACTAAAAATAAGGGTATTATTTCTGCTGTGAGATTTGCAGCCTCATATTTCTGTTGGTGAGCAACAAAAAAGCTGCTGTCTTTCCCTGGAAATGGAGGGAGCCTGCAGCATTCTTGGCCTCAAATAACACAGGGCATCACCTGCACTGAGGATTTGCCCCGGTGTCTCTAAAGTGACTTTAGGAAAAGCAGGTTCTTTGCTAAGCTGCTGTCGCAGCCTCTGCTCTGCACAGCTTGGAACACCAGGTCAGGACGGATACGGGTAATGGCATGTCAAGTCTTCTAGGCACTTAGAAGCAGATTTGGCAAGATTGTGTCCAAAATGCATTAACCAATGGAAACTGTTAAGACTTCTGTGAAAATCTTTGAAAAAATGACAGGGCCTCAGGCCAGTGGCTATTGGTGTAGTTCTGTACTATAAGAGAAGCATGTATAGCCATGCATCAGAGGTGGGCAGAAGGCTCTCTCTTGTAACATGAAAACGTTGGCCTTTCTATCAGAAGCATGATAGATGCCAGTGCAGCTCCTTATTTACATGATCTTGAAGCCGTATGATGTTTCCTTCTCTGTTGTCTTGTGATGCATCTCCTGCCAGCCTGGTGTACCCAGGTGTCCTCCTCTCCTGCTTGCAGATCCCCCTATTAACCAGGTGGTTCAGCCTCTAACCACACGAGTGAAGAGGTTGGCTGGAGAAGCCCGTTCCTGGTGGGAGCTCTTGGCTGTCAGCATCAGTGATGGTCAACGGTTGATAGCAGCTGAGTCTGGCGCCAAGAGAGATTTGGGTCCACACCAGCAAGGGGGAGCTGTGATGCTTTTGAAATGCACTTTGGCAGCCCACGAGGAGGTAGTTGCCACTGCAGCACTGAGTCGGGTCCAGCTGCGCTCAGTGGATGCCGGGGGCAATAGGAGGGAGGGGGAAGGTTTGCAGAAGTTGGTACCTGGCAAAAATAACAAGAGTAACAGGTGGTGGAAAGGGGGCAGGATTCAGAGGAGGAAAGTGTGTGAGAAAACACTGTTTTGATGTTAAAAATGGGCTTGGGAGGTGGAAAAGAGTCAATGGGAGTGAAGGTAGGGAAATGAAGGTGAATTAGGAATTCAATTCCAAGGAACTGAGAGGAGATAACTGATGTTTCAGAATCCTGTCAAATGAGCCAACTATATTATATTAGAAACTCACGGGGGTCCTTTATAGAGTGCTGGGGTGCTCCGTGCCAGAACTGGTTCTGCTGGTGGGCGTTGCTGTGAAAACTAGGAATGCTCTGGGTGAGGGAAGCTTGAGGAACTGCATTTCCTTGCTTGGCCTAACCTGCTTGAAAGGTCAGGCTTTCCCTGGGGTTTCAGGGCTTCTTTTCCAAGCATGGATGGACTTAGAGGATGGGTGCTTGCTTTTTTTTTTTTTTTTTTTTTTTTTGGTAGAAATTAACAAATTCCACTTCCGACTGATTTCAAGTGGGACCGTTTTCATTAGCATGCCTATTTTGGAGCTCATATTTAATCTTCTTAATTAAGGGAGCAGTCTTAACCTGGATGATGAATTTAAATCAAGAGTCTAGAAGGTCACGGGAGCGCGTGGATGGCTGTGGCACACACCTTTCCCAGGAGAGAAGAGCGTTTTTGTCTTGGTGACCTCATTGACCCTGTGCTACCCCTGAATGTGGGTGAACTGCGGTGGGATGGCTAGTCTGGTGGACAAGGGGATGTTGTTGAACTTGTTTTTAGAAAACTGTTGACACCGTCTCCCCTAGCGAGCTTTGAGAGAAAAGCTTCTGCAAATAGCACGCCGTGTGCCCTGTGGTTATGTGTGTTTGTGATATAGCACATCTGGAGGGGTCTCCTCGAAGAGCTTCCTGAGCTGCTGGGCCTCTTCTGCAGTCGACAGGACTGGAATCTCTGTTATTTGTTAAATGCATCCCCATTTGCTGCTTATTTCTGTCTCTCTCTCCTTTTTTTATTTCTTTTTTATGTGTCCCCCGAAAGGAGTTTACTTTCCATGTCAGTCCTGTCCGCGAGCAGCCTGGGGATCCAACAGCTGCAGGGTCTGCCGGCCAAAACACTGCTCTCTCTGGAACGAGTTGCTTGGAGCACACGTGAGAAATGCAGCCTGACCCTCCTATAGCTTCCAGGGCCTGGGGCAAAGTCACTCTCCTCTTGCAAATCGGGTTGATGTCATTGCAGCCCCCTCACCTGGTCCCTGCCCTGTGGCCATTCTCCTCCCGAGAGCAGTTGTTTTCCAGTCAGTGCTGGGGAATATTAGTCCCAGACGTGGGCGCTGCTTGTTGTCTGAAGGGAAGGGGCAACAAAGCTAAAGAATTTTATTTGAACCATCTTGAAAAAGCCCTAGTGTTAAATTATAGTTTAAAGTGCGTCTTGGGAAGAGATATAATCTGCAGTTGCCTGGAGGTGGGTATAAGGAAAAGGCTGGTTGTAATGTAGGTCAAAAAGATGTTAGAAATAGGAATTATAAAATAACACTTGTTAAATAGTAATATTGGGTTCCAAGCGCTCTAGCAATGTAATTAATGTGCGAGTGGGTTGTGGGATTGCAGCTGGGGGAGAGAAGTTTCTACTGAACATGTTTATTACTGTAAATCAGAAAAGTGGAGAGGAGTGTTTTATATAACTGCTGCGGCACGTCATCAGCTTAGTGTGGATGTTAGATAAGAAACACTTGCCTTGAACACAATGAGATTTGGAAGCTGCTAGATTAAAATCATTGGAACAAATAAAAAGTGATACTTAATTGCAAGTCAACCCTGATTATCCACAATAATTTGGCTTTTTATTCCTTTGCTGCAGTGCAATGCTGATGTGGTGCAGGGGAGGGCTCCGACAGCTGATCTAGCTATTTGTGGCTAAACCCTCACCCAAACCCAAGGTGACCGTGGGCAGCCGGGGGGTGACACGGTGCTCAATGGGCTTCTCTTGTCTCTCCCCAGCCTTCTGCCTTCAGTCCCTGATCTCAAGTTTCTCACGTGATGGGGACTTAGGGGCCCTCTCAGGAGGCACCGTGAATTGCCTGTAACAGGGCCCAAACCTGGTAGAAATTGTGCGGGGAACCTGAACGCCTTGGAAGCCTTGGCCGTGCACTGGGGCTGGAGATAGGAGAAATTTCCATTTGGAATAATCATCTGTTGTGCCCTTCCTGGGTCCAGAGGCTTTTCCGGTGGTTGTTGAGCCTGTCCCTAGCTAAGAAAATAAGAAGACCAGAGGTGAGCAGATGTTGGTGTCTAACAGGTCTAGGAACAAACCCCTGGAGCAGAGTGATGAGGACTGCTGTCCTCAAACCCATATCCAGAGGTGAGAACCTGTGAGACCAGCAGCGTTTAATACAGTGAAGCCCCACACAGGAGTCACCAATCTGGACCATCTCACTGAAGGAAAGAAATAATATTTAGGTACTTGAGAAAACTGGAATGAGAACAGTGGGACTCGCTGCCCGTTGGCAGTGAGGAGAGGTCCTGTGCCTGGCAGGGAAGTGTCCCCTCCTGGCCTTGGCAAGAGCCTTCACCTGGGGGCTGGGAGAAGGTGAAGGGGGAGTTCTGAGGGCTGTTTTAGAACATCGTTCCTTTGGTGCAGGGAATAAGACCAAACACACACACATTGCTCTGTTTAACCTGATAGAGATGTCACTGATCTCTGTGGCCCTTTAGACAAGGCAGAACTGAGGACAAATTCACTTTGGAGGCAGAATGAGATTTACAATTTGGTGAGAGGTTACATTTTATTCATAAACTTTGTAATCTCTGGGAGAACTGCTATAAAATCTCTTTCTAGCTTTTGGTATAAATCTGAATAAATGAATAGCAAAGAGTGAGGCAAAATGAAAATGCAGGTACTGTTATCATGACACAGGAAGAGAAAGCAGGGAAAGAGGGAGTCTCCGAGGCCCCACCGGAGAGGAGAAGCCAACGCTGCCCGTGGCTGAGCCCTTGGGAGAGACCCAGTGGGCACTGCAGTGCTCCTGGAAGAAAACATGGAAAGTCCCTTTTGTGTTCCTGGGAAAGGGGGGCTGGTTTTACTCATATGATCCGTGGGCTTCCTTCTGTCCTGCAAGCCAGCTGTCCAAAAGAGGTGAAAAATCAAAGCAAATTGGTAATTGTCATGTAGGTATGCACATTTGTAATGGCTCTGTATTTGCAGCAGTTCACAGGTATCGATAACTACTAAGCAGAGTGAATCCAATGTGCAGGTGGGATAGTTTTCCAGTGAAGGGGGTAGTCTCATCTGAATGGAAATGTCTGCTAGATACCTGCTGATTTTGTGGGTCTCTAGCTGGAAACCCTCCGTTCTTCCATTTAAGAGCTAAGGTGTCTCATTTAGATTTACTGCTCCAAAGAGATCTTCCCGTCTCCGAAGCGTAATAAAATATTATCAGTTGAATGCATGGCAATAATGCAAATAAAAGTGAGATAAATGAAATGTTCCAGAGCTATTTCATACAAATAACTATTTGATATTAGAATGGTTTGTTCTATAAGGAACACAAATTTAACAGAAAAAAATTATTGAAGGTTTTGGGGTTTTGTTTTGGTTTTTTTTTGGTCAGATGTGCTATTGGTAATGCTTGTGCTTATTAATAATACTTTTTTAAGAGAATTTATTCTACATGTGATGTACCTTGGCTGCAAAGATATTTGATCTTAAAATATGGCGTATTTAGGGGTTTTATCACCAGGCATTTAGCACAGCTTTGAGATCATACAGTCTGATCTCCCGAGCTCATAGAATTTCACTTTACTTTTCTCCTCCCGTATCCAGTATCTCATTCACTAGAACTGTGCCTGGATGCCTGGAGCTGTGCAGGCTGAGACGAAACCAAACGCAGAAGGGAAACCCTGGGGCAGAGGAGGAGATGGATGAAGGTCTGTGCAAGGCAGCTTGGGGCTGTGAAAGGCTGGCAGGCGAAGGCTGGTGCTTTTCTACAGCACCAAGGATAAATGGGGCATGTGCAGTAGATCTTGGTCAACCTCCCTTTAGCTTTTGGTAGTGTAGAGTGGCTAACGGGAGGGTGGCAGAGCTCTTGCCATGGGAGCGTGATGAGACGTGCAGCTCCTGGTGCATCGCTGGCCTCCTGGACACAGCTACGGCTTTCAGAAGCACCTCCCTGTGTCCACACAGTGCTCCGGGCCTGGATATCCACAGTGTGCTCGGAGGCTGGAGAGGCAGTGCCCAGCACTCAGCCTTGGGTGATCACCCTGGAAGAGACAGTCGCACTTGTGTAAAGGTGCCAGAGTGTGGATGCTTTTAGGATGTTGATTTTTTCACTCAAAATATTTCACTCATGGCAAGGTAATTGCCTTTCTTGGTGCGGCCACAGGCATGGACTGGAGTGGCGATGCTCAGCACTAGGTTGTCTCTGCTGAACCCCATCTTCAAGAGAAGCACTTGGCTGATCCCATCCCCTTATCAGCCACAGGGAGGTTGTCCCACGTTGTCCCACCACTGCCCAGAAATGGGGGCACTCGGAAGGAATCTGGAGTAGTTTGTGTCCCTGAGAGTTACTCTAAGATGGGGGAAATGTGATATGTTTTCCCTGATGTATTTCTGTTCTTATATTCTGCTTCTTTCTGGTGGTATTATTTTTTTCTTTACACCTTTTACTTTGCAATTTTTTGCTTTCGTCCCTCTCCAAAATTCAGTTCTTTCAGCTTGCACAGAATGAATGACTTGCGGAAAGAAAGAATGGTTTTGTGGCCAGGGAAGCTGAACGCACTGTTCAATATATTCATAGCAAACTGGGGAAGGGAATGAATTACATGTTTTGGACAAAAGAGATGAGACCAAATGCGGAGAATAATGGGAGGATCTTATGAGGCGGAAAATCAGATGATGTTCAGTCTCTGTAAATGTATGAGGAAAAATAATTTCATATGTATGCCCTATGCATGCTAATTTCATAGATATGCCATAAAATCATAAATCATAAAATGATTGTCTCTGAGCTGACTGTTTCCACTGAGGAGTAACCCATTCTTTGTGCCATGAAGACATCAACTCAGTTACTCAGCAGCGGACCAGAAAGCAAATTGGAGTGTCGAGAGACTATTGGGAAAGGGATGGGGAACTTTGCTCTACAGCTGCAAATATTAATGGTGTGGTCACTTATTTGTACTTCATTTAGCTCTGATCTGCCATCCTGAAAAGAGAGGATGAGAACGGGATGGCTCCTTTATGGAGTATTACAGCACAAGCTGAAGACCTTTGTACTGGAAAAGGTTGCTGAGGGCAGGAGGCAACAGAGGTCTATGAAGGCCATGTCTTCTGTTGCAGATCCATGGCCCCTTCCTGCATCTCTTAGCTGCAGCCTGGGCAAGGAGGAGCCTGTCCTGGGCCTCCTGAGTGTGCAGATAGCAGATGTCTGACCAGTCTAACACGTCCAACATGAGCCCGATGGCCATGAGAAGGAATACCTGGGCTGGAGAGAGCAGAGACTGGCTGAGCTCATGTTGTAGCTTTTCCTTTGGTTGGGCTGCTCATCCAGGCGTCTCTCCCAGCTGCTAATTTCTTCAAAACCTGCAGAAACACAGTATCTTATATTGTTGTTGTTATCCCCCTTTCAACTGTGATTAAAAATAGTCAATAGATTCAGAAGTTATTAGGAAGATTGATGAAAGATGATTAGAGAGAAAATCTCCTTCTCTATCAAGAAATCAAGCAAACAACCAATGTGGTGTTTGGAAAAGTATTGTGCTTGGGAGCATTGAAGTAATGTTATGCAGGTGTGGCTAGTACAGGTATGTCGATGTTGTACATCTGGGCAGAAGGGAGCTTCTGTTGCCCATTCTCCAAGCTGACCTAAAGGCACGTGGCCACACTAAGGCCTTGGCCACTAGTGCCAAACTCGACCTCGCACGTCCCTCCTGACAGGAGGGTTTATTAATTTGCAGCTACCGCCGTTCTGCTGCAGTCGCCGGCTTTGGGAGCACCCACAGAGCAGTTCTGCAAGCAAAGACCATCAGAGGTCTTGTAAGCATCACTGCCAGTGATGCAGCAAATCCGCAGTGATGCGAAGTAGGTTTTTATGGGCATGGCTTCGAGTTTGAATGCATTATTCACAGGAGGAAAAGCTGCCGCTGAATTATTCAGGGCTTGCTGAACAAGTGCTGGAAATCCAGTTCCACCTAACTGCCACACGAGCTAATTTCATGCACCACGCTCTGCAAGACAACGGCCCTGTAACTGTTGCATGATTTTCCTCTACAGACTTGCTGGGAAAAACAAATACTTAATGCACAAAGAACAGCGTGTGATGAAACATCCATGGGTTTCTTGGTGGTTGGCTGCAGGGATGTGTATTGCAGCTTGTTTCCTTTTCCCAATTTTTCCCATCCAGAAGTCACCGTGGCAGCTGAGACTGCAAAACGAGGGCCTTGCACTGGCCGCTCCTCATGTTTGTGTGGAGGGGAAGATGTCCCAGTCCTCTCCTAAGGAAATGAGGCCATCGTGACCATCTCCCAGCCCACAGCCCTGCTGCTCCCTCCTTTTCCTTTGGGCAAAGCGACAAAGTCTTGGGTGGCTCCTGCAGCAAAGGGCACAAGAGGAACAGACCTCTGGAGACTGGGAATCCGCAAGAGCAGCAAGAGGCACCCTGGGAGTTAGTTTGGTCTTGCAGTCGGGAGCTCTTTTTTCTCACAAATGGAAGATAAATCTGGTGTTGGTTGAAAATCATCTGCAACTGAGATTTTTTTCGCACATGCTTTTGGGGAGAGATATTACATACTGCTTTCTAAATTTCTAAATCTTGGGAGCTTGCTTTAGATCCTTGGCCAGCTGTTCGTTTGACATAAATACTGTGCAATTACAGTGAGGTGTGTGCTGATTTTTGCCCGAAGGACAGCTGATTTCATATCTAATTTTCTAAAATCTGTTGCGGAAGGGTTTTCCTGTTGCTCTCTGTGTAGCTGCAAGGATTTTCTTGTCCAGGGAGAAGATAATTAGCTGATTATGCACAGGACATTGACTTAAAGACAAAATAAGGGATAACTGGATAAAATGTCCGTGTGCTTTCTCGAAAACCTTGGCAGGTTTTCTAACTGCCTAAATACACAACTTTGGACTAAGTTTGATGCTTTATATCCTGCTGCTTGGTGGAAAAGACCTCCCCTTCCCCAAAAGCATTAAATGTCAAATATTAAATGCTAATATTACATCAAATATTAAATGCTAATAAATGTGTTATTAAGTAACAAAGCACACACACATACAAAAAGTTTTATGCTTTTGATTTAAACACAGCAATTGGAAATCTCACATGACAATTTCAAATTAAGCATGCATGTAGCTAATCCATTCTGATCTGACTTTCTTACTGTTATCCATACAGATAAGAATTCTTATTAAGCACTCTTTTTAATCTCTATTTTCAACCCATTTCAGCTTAAATATCAATTATTCTTTTCCATTACATCTTATTATCTTATTAATGAATAAACAGCCAGTGCGTTTAATCACTTGAGTGTTTGCAGAGGCAAATTCTGATGGATAGCTGCTCTGCAGTTCCTCCCAATACGGGGCTCTTCATTTATCTTAACAAAACACGTTGTCAGACCATTTTTTATTAGACAGGAAGCAGCGATTTGGAAAAAAATAAAAACTTGCACCTAGCATTAACTTGAGTGTGTGTCTGGGTCTCCATTTCTAGCATTTCACTTGTCAAGGTTATTGAATTAAAGCTTACTAGCAACAGCAACAAAAAGAATTTTTTAATGGAGGGATCGAAGTCTGGACAAGCAGTTAAAACACACGTTAAGTTTATTTATGCAGTTACTTAAACTACAGGGTTTTCCTGGTGCTCTTTTTCTTACTCAAAATGTCAGGCAGCTTTTCTCTGTCCCTGGAAAGCTCTGCAAGTTAAAAACTTCAAGGAGGCACCAGCAGGAAGCAAGGCTGGATTCACATGTCTAAGGGCTCCTCCAGAGATCTAACAAGTTCTGGACATCTGGGCAAGAATGGAGCATCTTCCCTGCCTGCCCTGCACAGATTGTTAGAGCTGCCTGCTCTAAACACCAAGTCTGTGCTTGAAATAGGGGACTGCTAGAGGAAGTAGAAGTACTGTGATGTGGAAATTCAGTAGTAGTTAATTGTATAGATAGGGCTGGTGCAGAGCTGAGTCGTGAAGGTTTCACCACCACAAATCTGCTCTTTCCTTTGCAAAATCTGCCGTGGAGAGGGAGAGGTGCCCTTTAATTCCACAGAGAATGGTGTTTGCTATCAAGCAGGTGCTAGAAACGTGCTCTTCACTATGTGTGCTCCTCTGCGTGGGGTCAGAGATCACTCCTGGCCTTGCTGGAGTGATGGTCCGTGCATCACCTACCTCCTCGAAGAGGGGGCTGCTTTTGCCCTTCAAGCAGGTCTAAGGATCAGCATTTCGAAGGAGTAATCACATAGTTTCTGAGCAGTGGAACAACCATCACCTTGGACCTCAGGTCCAGGTCAGTCACTGCCCTTGCCGGCAGAGGTGTTGGGGATGGGAGCTCTTGGGGAGATTCACAGCTGGGAAGCTGTTGTCCTTCCATATGCTTGGGGTCTTGCGTCAGTAAAGGACTGTGGATAAACAATTCAGATTTTAAGGATTTTGAAACATAAGCACTCATGTTGGGCTCAAGTTTTTTGGGGCGCTTTGCTCCTCTATAGTAGTGCACTATACACAATAGATACCATATGGCACGGTACCCCTTGGATGGACAGGCAGGCACAAGGGCTTGTTTTGGTGGTAATACTCATGGATTCTGCCCTGTGGTGCTGCTGTGTAGCATTCTGTAGCTTCATTTCTAACAGATGTCTAAAAGTGATTGCAAGAGAGATCCTGGTCATATACAGAAAACTGCAGTGTTAACATAGAATCACAGAATGCTTAAGGTTGGAAGGGACCTCTAGAGATCATCCAGTCCAACCCCCCTGCATCCTCAGAGGATGTAGCTGTTTCTTCTGCTCTCTGGCAGAGCTTGGCTTTTTTGGCCTTTTGCACTTGGGTTTTCAAGTAGGATGTCCCATCTAGAAACTCAGTAGATTCTGAGGTCATCTTGTGGCAATGACGCTCTGATAGACTGTGCATGAAAAACTGATTTTTACTGTTGGAGTTAGTTTCTTTTGTTTCCCATTGCTTCTGACAGTTTCTGAACAGAATCATGATTAATTAATCTCCATTAATTCTGCGGAGGTGGGAGACACTTCAATAGAAAGCGCCCTCCTGAAAGGTCAAACTGGGCTTGTTGTAGCCTCGTGCAGTTGGTAGTTCAGTCTACATCACAACAGAAAACATCCCATCCTTCTTGTGGGTAAACTAATGAAGTGATTTTATGCTTAAGTTGTTTTTGTTCTATGTCTGTTATAAGTGATTGCATTAAACCCCACTTTTTTATTTTATTGACTCTTAAAATCTTCTGGTTGGTTAAGGCTGACTATAGAGAGTCAGAATTGCTTTTGGTATGAATCATCATTAAATCAGTAGCAATGACAGCAGAGTAATACTCCCTATAATTTAAATACTGTTCTAATGAGGTGTGAACACCCTTCAATTACAGTTCCCTTTATTTAGTGGTGGCATCCACACTGGCTTTCTTAATTTGTTAAGCCAAAAGCTAGACAGAGGAAGACAAAGCAGTGTGCATGGAGGGACTGGAATAAATGCTAAAGCCCCTACACCTTTGAGGAACGTTTTGTGCTTTTCCAAGGTAGATGCTCAGTTAAGCTTTATCATGCTCATTTTGTTGTTAGTATAAAGAACAAGTTTGCTTTTTTTCCTAGGCTTTCTCTCATTATGATTTTATTATTATTATTTTTAATGAAGAGTACACTGTTATGATAGTGCCTCGGTCTCCCTATGTTCAGGGCATGAAGGGAGGTCTCTCCTGGGATGAGCTATCGACCTGCCTTGGGCCTGGTTTTCAAGTGGGCAGCATCTCCTTTTGGAAGAGCCTGTTTTCCTCTGGTGTTTACAGCAGCAGCAGGCAATAGTACTCACCTCCTTGTCTTATTTTTCCACAGCAGGTCCTAGAGCTTCTATAGGGATAATAAGGGAAGGAAGCTGGCTGTTTGCTGCAGGAGTAGCAGGTATCAGCGTCTTTCAGCCACCCAAATTTCCACTGAATGTGTTTATATGGCAGGGTGGAAGTCAGCAGGAAGAAACAGCATGCTGAAGAAGTGAGAAAGGACATGGGTTTCTGATCGGGAAGGGAATGAGTCCTGGATGTGATGAGCCTGGCTGTTGGTGTGGGTGAGATCTGATTTCTCCTTGGGATCTGTCTGCATGTTTTGCTGCTAAACTTTCCTGTAGGATAGCTAAGTACCCACTGTTGAACTTTGTCAGTATTGCAGATAAAGCGTGCCCTATAGATCTTTAAGACACACTCAGGACGCAGATATTTTTCCTGTTTGCAATAATGGTCCAGAAAATTCCCAACTCCTTCCCGGTTGGCCCATTTGTTACTCTTGCAGTGCCTGGTGGCCTGCCCCAGAAGTGTCTGTGTCACCAAGCTTCTACATGATGAGTTTGCGAATGTTTAACATGTAAAGCCTGCCAGCAAATGAGCCTGCAAGGGCTGTAGTTTGAAAATCTCTGCTACACCAAATAAGGCTGGGAACTGCGTGACACTGGTTGGAAAAATGGTGAAAATATCCTTTAGTGGCAACAGAAATAGTCTGTCATGTTCACCAGTACTCTCGTGTTGCAGGCTGACTAGAAGAGGACCTACACGATGGGGATAGTTGCCAACACCACCCATGTAAAAGTCCTTCTTGAGTCTGGGTATACTATGGGCCAGAAGGGTGATTTTGCCCCCAGGGCTGGAAAGGGAAATGGAGCGGAGAGGAAACTGCGCGCTCCGTTTCGTCATCTGCTCCAGGCCCCATGTGTGACCTTGAAGTGGTTATTTCAGCTCCGTGCCTTGAGTGCCCATGTGAACTAAGCAAATGGCACAGACTCACTTGTCTCATTTGGGTGCTCTGAAATGCACCCAGATCATGGAGCCTGGATAAACACCGGTGTGGATGGATGAGAAGGATGCTGCTCCCTGATTCCTGGTGGCAAATTCAGGAGCTGAGGGGCAGTTCCTCGGCCACTTTTAGCAGATCTCACTGAGCCTAGACAGCAGATTATCCATTTTTTGATTAATTTTACTAAATGTTATCTGAGGCTTCCTCTCATCATACGTAGGATATGGCAAGGCACCAGTCTATGACTAGAAAGGTCAAAATGACCATTCTAGCTAGAAGAAATTAATTGCATCAGTTGAATTCAAGGGCCAGTGGAGAGGGCAGGGGCACAGAAAACCTTTGCGAGGTGAGCAGATAATCAGCATTTGCCTCAGGACAGATTATTTTCCTTCTGTTTCCTGCCTTTGTTTTTCCCCTCCAGATTTCCCTTATGAAGTGCCCAAGATGCCTGTGAGGTTAACAGGAGATTCAGGAAGGCAGGAGGGAAAGGTGGAGAGCTGTGTGGCAGCCAGCCAGTGCTGCATGAATGACAGCAGCGCCTTAAAATAAATGAGGCTGCTAACGAATCACTGGGTTCTTGGCGTATAATTAATAACCCTCTTAGGCAAATGCACAAATGAATCATTTCATCAACCTATTCACAACGCTGTGTGCCCAGAGAATACTGATTTAAGCTATGTGAGGTAAAGGTGAGGTCTTTTGTGGCGTACCCAGTTATAACATCGGAGGTTTTTCAGTCTCATCGTTGTTTTGAGATGCTCAGTTAGAGTCGGAGGTGACTTAAGTGCCTGTGGAAACCTCCAGCCCTCATGGACTCTCTGCAGGAGGTTCATAGGATGAATAACCCCGGGCAGCAGCACAGCTGAGGGGCTGACCTGGTGGAAAGCAGCTCCGCGGAGAGGGATTTGGGAGCCCTGGCTGACCCCAAGTTAACCCTGAGGCAGCAAGGTGCCCTCGTGGCCAAGAAGGCAAATGGGCTCGTGGCTGCATGAGGAGGAGCATTGGCAGCAGGACGAGGGAGGGGATCCTGCTCCAAGCTCCTGTTGACTTGGCCCAGGCCAAACGGATGACCCTCCAAGGAGACGTGTTTGGGCAACCTTCCTACAGCAAAACTCCTGGGGCACCTTCATCAGGGTCCATAGGTAAAGGCCACAGCACAGATTTACATTTGGGACTGTATAAATGCAGAGCAAAACCCAGGCCCTACTGAAGATATTTTTTCTTAACATATATTTAACATATATGTTTTTCTCCATATCCAGAAGGGGTTTTTTTTCTCTTTTTCTGTATTTACTATTGATTAAAGACCTGCCAGAAGCTAATTATAGCTTACAAATCTCGATTACAGCAGCTCCCTGAAGAGGGAATTATGAATGTGCCAGCAGGCATCCATAATTCACCCTTTTTATACAAATTGATGTATTCATGCTTTGTATTTTTTTTAATTTATTTTTTTAGAGGACACTTTTCCTCACCAGAACTCTCCAATGAACACTGAATGTGTTTCTATAGGTTGTGCTGCAGCTCACAGGTTACAGGTAGAGTTTCGTGCATGAAACTCTTTACCTGGTATTATGTTAAAGCAGCAAATATCTGTGTGCAAGGAAGATGGACACAGTTCCGTTCAAAAGTCTCCATCTATCACCAGCTCTGAGGAAACACGAGTGGATATGAGTGGGTAATTCTTTTGATTTGCACTGATTCTGCCTTGGAGGACTAATATAGTACTTACCTGGTCTTTCTGATGTACTTGATGGTGGTAATACGTGCCATGAGTAAGGTCAAGGCTCTGATTTATGGAATACTGTTTAGATACCAGGTTCCTTAATTTGGGAAAAATGAATAAATATTACAGTTATAAACAAACACACCTCTCTGAAACAGGATGTCAGACTGTATTTGGGGCTCAGCTAATGCCGATTTGCTTGAACTGAGCAGGAAAGCTCCCGGGTGCAGGGACCGGTGCTGGAAGACTCACTGACTTTATATCTGCAGTTACCCTAGGAACACTGCTGTGCATTGGGCACCCCTGGTCTGAGCTGGCACCTCTCGATGTGCTTACGTGGATGGAGGCAGCACATATCGCATTGCCTTTGGGAGGGGGGTGCTGAGTTATTAAAGCTGCTTGTTTGCAGAATCTGCCATGCCAGAGAAGGGCTGGACAATGGCTGGTCTGTAGCTGAGCAGGCTGGTAAGAGAAGAGCTGCCATAGCAAAAAATAAACAGAAAAAAAAGACATTAAACTTCAATATTTTGGAGGTCTCAGAACTCTGGCAGTTTTCACCTAACCATTAAACAGCCCCTCCAAAATGCACCCGCTTCCTCGCCTGCCTCCTGGCAGAACTGGTGCTGCTTAATACGGCTCAATTCCTACTTAAGGCATAAAGCTCCCTTGCAAATTAAATGAAAAGCTCTCGTTTGCACCTTGGATCAGTAATTATTACACTCACCTATAAGAAAATGTTCCCCATATTTTGCCCTACGCCTTGCCTTCATTTTTACTTATAACATATGTTTTCTCCTCCCCTAAAAACAGCTCCATATTTCTTCAGGCGCAATTATTCCTACATATTTGTTCCAAAGAAGAACAAGTCGCTTTGATTGCAGTGCATTTTCCTGCGAGTTGTGACAGAGAGAAGATGCAAAGCCAGATTGTTAGGAATAAACAGGATTCGCTGCCATGCCTTTGCTATGGAGCAGCTGTAAAAACTTGCTTCAAGTCACCTATTTTGAAAAGTTTCGGGTCATCTATCATCGTGCATCTCTCTTAGCAGTAGAGTTGTCAGGTTCCTCAAAGCTCAGTGACAACTGCTTTCCTGCACTGAAATGCTAGTGTGCCACAGGTCTGCCGGGTGTCTCTTAAATGTGAAATATATATGCTGTCAGAGGGTAAAATTGGCTCCAATATTTACAGTAAATCAGCAAATATTTCTTATTTCTGTCTCTCCTTACTCCTATTTCTTCAAATGTGAAACAGAGTTAAAAAAAACTCATGCCACCCCCTCCCCAGGGCTGTTTTCAGCATTAATATTTGTAGAAATGCATTCTGCATGCCGAGCTGAAAGCACTTCTTATGCTTAATGAAGACAAATCCTGAATTCCAGCTTCCAGTTTCAGTTTTTCATCAATTCAAAACAGTGGCAAAATTTGTATTCGCTCCCACTGGCTCATTTCTGTGAATAAAGAAATAAAATTGAATTATTCTTTTCTTATTCCTCCGGGACATGGAGGAGAGAGTGGAGACAGAGGCTTTCTGTGAGTTTGGAAATAGGATGAGATTGGCACGCAGGCAAAGAATTCAAGTACAAAAAACAGATAAGCGAGATTTTTTAAAATGCGAGGAAGATCTCAGTAAGTTGATTGAGGACACAGAATTGCATAATCAAATTTTCTTTTAGGATCTAGATTACTTTGATGACTCTGTAAAAAAAAGAATGACAAAGGATGTAATATAAGGTTATCGCACCAATTTTTTTTCAGTATATAGAAAGTTCTGATTAAAACCAATTATGTTGGCAGAGATTAGTTTGCTAATGGTGTAGTACTCATAAAGAATATGCAGTTTTAAAGATGTGCTCCATTTTGCCCTTTGAGAGCATCTCTGGTAAGGAGAGATGGAGACTTTCTTGCTCAGGTTATGCTTCTTTCAGGTAATTATGGGTTTGAAAAGTTGCCCAATAAGGAATCTGCAGCCCCTCTTTTTGCCCAGTGCAGCCCAGTGCAGGACAGGTTGTGAGACCCACTGCTTGCTACTGCAGGCACTGGTTGAACAATTTATATATATTTGATAAACGGAGATCAAAGGCAGGTGTCTTAAAGCCTCTGATCTCATTCTGTATTCCTAGACAGGAGATGTGGAAGTTTGCAAAGGCAGAAAGTTGTCCCATCAAGAAGTCTTTCATAAAAGCCATTAACTTCCTTGAAATAAATGTTTTAATTCACTGTTTGGAAGAGTTTGCTCTGTTCCATGTATTTAGCTACAAGATAATTACGCACAATGATTTTATTGATGTTTTGCTGGTATGGACTATGTGTGTGTGTCCTGTAGGTCTCAATAAATGTTGTATTTTTCCACGAAGAAAAGAAAGAATAAATAGATCAAATCACTGTTAAGTTAAAGACTTTTCTGCTTTAAGGCCTTTTGTGTCAGTTTAATGGCGTTCTTCTGGGGCTTTTGCGAATTGCAGTATTTGATGTCATGTTCTGAAATGCTGTTTCTTATTAATCAGAATAATTTTCTGACTACATTTTGTGTTTCTGACATTTCTCAATGTTTTCGTTCTCTACAGTAATAGTTGTGTCAGTCAAAACCTTATCACAAATCTATTGGTGTGGTATGTATTCCGAGCCATGGATTTCTTCTGGGGGGGAGAGTAATTAGAATAATGAAAACCAAGACATCTTGCTGCGCTCTGCTCCTTAGGGCTGTCTGCAAATGCCAAGTGCTGCTCTGATGGAGCATGTCACCTCGACAAAACCCGCTCTTCAGACCAAAATTTACTACATTCTGAAGAAAATTTCTAATAGACACAGCTGCCATCCTCCAGACACACCAGCCTACCTGCCGTAACGCTGATCTCTCCATACCCTCCTTATAAATATGCCTTCTTTATCCCGTGTAAAGAAAATGCCTCCCTGAAACAATTTCCTGTATTCAAGCATATCCTTTTGGACTGTGGCCATTTTATCAAGTGATCCATTTCACGCTGCAAAGGTAACCTCTTCTCCTGCTTGTTTTCTTCTTTGCCAATCTTCTGCCTATTTTATCCACAGTTAAGTTTGTGTCATAATCAAAGGCTTTATCAAGCAGTGCTGGCGCAAACACTTTGGTGCAGAAGCCGGCGCCAAATGGATCCGTGCTGGATATTCCTGCACCCAGTAGCACTTTGAGCCCTGTCCCTATGCCAGCCTTTAATCCATCCAATGCTTGTTCTAATGCCTCCCTCCCTCCCATGTGCACTGATTAATCAACTCACTGTGTTACAGTCAAGTGTCGCAGGAGAGTCCAAGGATATCGATAGTGTCACCTTACCTGTACTCCCTTCCAGAACTATCAGGAAGAAGTCAAAGCTTCCCTTTCACAACCCTGTGCAGGGTTACAGGCTGGCCTCTCAGGGCTTGCTGATTTTTCCCTAAGTTAAATGATCATTTTAATGATGCAAGATTACCTTCCTTCGTGTCCAGGGTCCCCCTTTATTCTTTTAGTCACTTGTGGGAGCTTCTGCAATTTTTCAGCTCTTGGTACTTCCTGGAGTTTCCTCAGAGATGTTTAAATATCCCCAGTTCCTCCCTCTGAAGTTCTTGGCTGCCAACTTCAGCAGATGGTGCCTCACCTCCTCCTCTCTTCCTCCTGGGGGCTGAACGCTGCCTTCACCAGGATCACAGAGGTTAAATATATCCCCTTGCTTCATTCACAGCTCAGCATGGACAAGCCGAAGCTGGAAACCTGGCTAGTCATTTCTCCCCACTGAGGGCCAGGCTCTTGGAGATGGTGGGGAGACCCGTGCTCAGCTCCTCGCGGTACCAGAGGGCTGCCCACCCTCAGTGAGTTACATAGTTGGGTTGTGCTGGCACTAACTTGCAGCAGATTGAGCACAAAATGCTTATTTTTAGGGAAACACCAGGTTTTGCCATTGGGACTTCACTGCCCTGGCTCTGCTACATGTAGTGGTGCCACCAGCATTGAGACCTGAGGTGGCCTTTTGGAGTAGAGTGAGGGTGCGGTAGGCAGAGGTCCAAGCTGGGGTTGAGCGCAGTCACTTGAGCTCTTTTGCCCATGCTGATCTGAAGATTTCCCTTCAAAATGTCACTAGAATCAACACGCTTTGATATGAAAATGTTACAGCTTTGTGTGGATTTCCTTTGAGAAGCGATCGACTGTGACCCTCTGACCATGACACAAAGCAGTTCGTGGTGAGGTGAAGCAGCGATGAAATTACTGTGATTTTCTGGGCACCATGCTCCTCATATGCTCCAAAAGACCTGTAATTGAAATAGCTCATCATTTTGCAGATAAAATCAGTCATCTATTCATGCCACAGGTGGGCCATGTAAAATTGCCATCAGAGTAATGTTCCAGGCAGACAGCAATGTTCACACGCAGCCCCTGGCGTCTCAGTCAGGGCTCTGAAACCTCTGCTAAGGAGACAGTTTCAATAAGCAGGAAAGACTAAACAAATAAAGGTATTAAACAGTCCTTGTGTTATATTGCTGCTGGACAGCCCATAAAAAAAAGAAACATGCTTATTAGGACCTTGTTTGCAAAACCAATGTTGCTTAATTATGCTAAATCTTAACTCATAACACTGTTGAAATAACTTATAAATTAAACCAAAGACCTTGGCCAAATACATATTTTTGCCTATAAAATTACTATGCTTCTCTCATTGTTTTCCTGCTGCAATTCACTGCCATGAACCCCAGCTTGCAGAGTGTGATGCTGAAGGAGACTCAGGGGCCGGGAGCATCTGCTGTGGATAAGGATGGAGCAGGCATGGGGACAAGTCTCATGCAGAGCTGTGTTTCTCCTGCTCACAGACCCCATGCCAGTGTTTGCTGTTGGTCACCACTGTCAGACAGTGCAGGCTTTGATCCGGTATCAGATCAGTAACAGATGCAAGTAATCTGTTTTTCTTGCATAGAGTCCTTAAGGGCACTTTTGTGCACACTTCCAAGCATATATATACTATGGCAGTGTCTGTGTGATCTCTGGCTCCTGATGATAGTTAGATGGGCGGCAGAAGGTGGAAGGTTTAGGACAGCTTGGGCACTTTCGCTTAGCTAAAAAAGCTCCTGCTGATCCTGCTGGTGTGTGTGCTCGTTCCTGGTATCAAAGCCAGAAGAGCACAAGGGCAGTGGTGGAATCCTCTATCACGGTGCTACCACCCAGCAGAGGGATGTAGCTGAGCACGCTGGTGATGAGCATGGCTCTGGCGTGTTCATACCTGTGGTTGAGAATGGAGACCTGCAGATTTCAAGGCTCCTTCACCCAGATTTCATTACAAAATGTTACACGCATAGCTCAGTCAACAGACGGACTCTTCAGGGTAGACCTACTCCCTGGTTTTCAGTATAGGATGCCTGTCTTGACACTCCAGGTCCAATGGATAGTGCCTGCTGTATAGGAAAGGAACTTCAGGCAGTGACCACAAACACAGACGGATTAAGGCAAATATTTCAGGAAAGGATTCAAGACTTCACCTACCTGGCAACATAGCTAGAAAGCTTCCTTTGAAGCAAGAAAAGTCCTAGATGTGAGCTGAGCTGCCCCACCAACTGAGGCCCTACCCAAAATGTCAGGGCAGAGTCTGAGTCCTTGAACATAAATCTTCCATGCATGCTTTGAAGACTCTCTTTACTGCAATCATATGGAAAAGATCTCCTTTTTGCTGCTCATGGAAATGGAGCTGATGTGTATCCTGTGCTACCTTGCAGTCCCTGCACAGTGGGATGAGTTTCTTTTAACACATTGACTTATTTTAGGTGTGAAGGGCAGCAATAGCTCTCCCTGATGTGATCAGCACAGTGCATGCTCAGCCCGCACAATATGGAAAATGGTGCTCAATGGTCATGGTGATGAACAGCCACCATCTCACGTTATTGGGAAATTAAAATCAGTTGTAGAGAGACAGATCCTGTGAATCCTTTGTGGATAGAGGAGGGAGAAAATGGGAAATGAAAATCAAGTGGACTTTATTTCACAGAATCACAGAATGGTTGAGGTTGGAAGGGACCTCTAGAGACCATCCAGTCCCACCCCGTCTCCAGCAGGGACACCCAGAGCACGGGGCACAGGGTGGCAGCCAGGCGCGCTGCAAGGGCTCCAGAGAAGGAGACTCCACAGCCTCTCTGGGCAGCCTGCTCCAGGGCTCCGGCACCCTCACACCAAACAAGTTCTTCCTCACGTGGACATGGAACTGCCCGTGTTTCAGCTTGTGCCTGTCACCCCTTGTCTTATCACTGGCCACTCCTGAGAAGAGTTTGGCCCCCTCCTCCCTATGTTCACCCTTTGGGTACTTACACATATTAATCAGATCCCCTCTCAGCCTTCTCTTCTCCAGGCCCAGCTCGCTTAATCTTTCCTCA
Organism: Eudromia elegans; assembly: GCA_003342815.1. Taxonomy (NCBI): domain Eukaryota; kingdom Metazoa; phylum Chordata; class Aves; order Tinamiformes; family Tinamidae; genus Eudromia; species Eudromia elegans. The sequence continues at coordinate 281,539 of PTEX01000078.1, forward strand.
TATGGTAGAGGCTCCAGTCCCTTGATCATTATTTCCACCCCAGGTGGTCTCTGTTGTGAAGGGGTTGTTTTTACTCCAGCGCTAAACTAAAGAAAAGCCCCAAACTAGCAACTTACCCCAGTGACTAAATTAACCTTCCCATACAAAGCCACATGTGGACAGTTTTGTTGTGACCCTTTTTCTACAGCTTTCTATAGGTTCATGATACGCTGCAGAATTAAGGAGAGGTTCTCTGCAAAAGCACCTGCCTGCTTGCCAGTCCCCTAGCATTATTACAAGCAGGAACATGGATGTGAAGGTGCAACCACATCTCCTGAATCGCTGTTGTTTCCTCATCCTTTTTGTGGTGCCTATGGGAATAGTGTCCCCAGCATCTTGCTTGGTGTGCACGTACCTGCAAGGAAACCAAGACCACAGAAGCCCTTGTCCTTTTCCACTGCCTCTGTCGCCTTCAGTTCTTCCCTTTCCAACTGAACACTGAACCTTGTTGATTCCACCCGTCCACCTTGATACGTAGGGCTGCCGTGAGTGCAAAGCCTGAACAAATTTTTATCAAGCTTGAAAACCCATTCATTTTTAAGGTGATTGCCTCTGCAATCATCTTTGATTATTTTTAATCATTCACTGCTCTGAAAACAGCAAGTTATATAAACAAAATGCTCTTTCCTGCCTCAGAAATTATTTTTGAGAAATATTTTTGCCTTCACTAAAAATGTTCCCCTTGATCCGTTTTCACTCTGCCTCCTCTAGACTTCACAGCTAATGGTGGAGTTATATATAGTGACAGGAGAGAAGAAGGAGTATTTCCCAAGGAACCTTGGGCTGGGTTATGTAACAGCTCTAGCCACAACATCCTGTCCCACCAACGCTCATGGAGACACAGCAGCCCAAGGATGTATATTCTGTGTGTGTCTGTAGCCGTCTTTGCTAGTGGAGGTAGAGGCCCTCTGCATGCTACCTGAGTGGGAGAAGAGCCACGGTCTCTCCATGCTGAGCAGCAGCGCTGCCCCAGACGAGGGAGCGCTGCACTGAAGTCCAAAGACCCAAATCATTGCCAAATCTGCCACTTTTTAGGGATGTGAGTACATAAATCTCAGTCAGTTAGTTACTTTCCATAAGCTTTTAGGAGCTTTTTTGGGAAGGCTCTTAAATGGATTTGCAAAACTTCTAGCACAGCAGTATACATGTGAGATTAAATATCGAAAGCATTTTATGGTGCTGGGATTTTTATCAAAGGTATTTATGCCCCTGGTGCCCACACATATAACCAGTGGGAGTGAGATATCTCTTTGTATTGCAGACTGGGGGGTTGGACTAACTGATCTCCAAAGGTCCATTGCAACCCTAATCATTCTGTGATTCTGTGATTTAGAGCGCAGTGTCTGTCTCACTGAATGCTTCCCTGCTAGGGGCAATGAAGGACCAGGGTAAATGATGATATGTAATTTCCTTTGATGTTTCCCCTAGTTAGCATCATCTTCGCTTGACAAATATCTCCTTTTTGCCAGTCATTTCCCCCCTACTGCTTTTATGCCAGGCCACACAGAGCAAGCTCAGAGGTATTTACAGGGCTTTCCAGCATGCTGACTAGTCTTCGCAGCCTCCGGTGCACATGGAGCAAAGCTGAAGGTCGTAAATCTTATTTAAATTGCCATCTTAATGCGATCCCTTGATGCCTTTTAGGTTGGGGTTTTGCTAGAAGTGCACACTAAGTGATGCTCCTCCCTTCATTCATTCTCTTTATCGTGATGCAGCTCCCACCAGCTGGCTGGTCTGTAACTAGGTCAGCAGTGTAAAGCACCGTTTCTATTCTGGGGCATCCTCCACACGTTGTAGGATGTGATCGGAGAGGCCGGGTGATGAACGGGTGCCTGTAAATCAAGGAAGGCCACGGGAAACCCATCCACTGACACTGTTCATCACTGAGGTGTCGCACAGCAATCCATGGAGCCCTATGGCACATTCCCAAAGAAACCTTTGTGCTGAAGCTCTCCTAATCTCCTTAGTTGTATGCCAAGGTGGACTAAAGAGATGAACTAAGAAAACAGCATGAACGGACATGGCTGCCCAAGACTGTCTATAAAGGGGAAAATCTCCATTAAAAGTGGCCAGGGGGTCTCCCTAGCACCCTGTGAAGCAGGAAGCCAATGCAGGGGCACTGCTGCTGCGGGCAAGCAGGAGAAAAGAGAGAAAAGCATTGGAAAATACAGGCTGTGAGGCAACCTCCTCTAATAAAGGAGCAGAGGGAACGTCCTGCTGGCAGAGGGACGGGATGGGATGGGATGGGATGGGATGGGATGGGATGGGATGGGATGGGATGGGATGGGATGGGATGGGATGGGATGGGATGGTAGTGCAGCACAGACAGGCCCAGATACGGAGGAGGCAGGACAGGACGGAGGTGGAGCTGGGGGAGGAGGGAAGGGGAGGACAGAGCTGTAAAAGGGCTGAGTGGGGCGGGGAGGAAGGGGGAACAAGGCAGTGATTCAGTCCTGACTCACGCTGCTGCCCACCATCTATTTCACCGAGCCTCGGGAGGGTGGAAGGGCTGCTCAGAAATATCTTTGCCTTTTCAAAAGGCAAATCAAATTTCCCTCCCAGCACCAGGAGGAAAAAGCAACAAAGCAGAGCTCTGCAGAAGTGAACTGTACAGCTGGGTGAGCCCTGACTCTTCGTTCTGCCTTTATCTGTTTCTAGCTCTGTATCAGAGACATCATTCATACAAATTTTTGAATGAGTTAGTAAAATATATCCCTACATCCACTCTCCCTGGGTTGGAAGAGATGAAGCAGTACATGCAGGATGTTGTTTTCATTTTCTCTAATCCCATCATAATCTAATATTTCCCCTGCTGCTTTTTTTCCAAAAATGTAAGCTACAGATACAAGAATTTGCCTTAACAATCATGTAATTATTTTTCAGATATTCATTAAATTGGAAAGTGATATGTCTCAGTTAAATTTAAAAAATGCCATTCCTAATAAATATCATTTCCTATACAGGCAAGCATTTGCAGTAGTGGCAAGCCCTATATAAGACACTGATTTGAGTTGTAGGAGTATTGAAAAACGCAGGAAAACTCAACACATGCCCCCTTCAACACACACACGTTCAAACACAAGCTTGAATGGAAACGTTGGCAGCTGTCTATGGGGGGGGAGAGGGAGTTTCCCAGTTAAACCAGCTGTTTGTTAAATCAATCTTCGAGTGTAACAAATTAGAATTTACTGGAAGTTTCTTGGAGCAGATGGAAATGGATCTCCGCTGACAACCGTCATCTGGAGATGTTGGCTCCGCATGTTGGACATCAGTGCTGTCCTTCAGACCACTTGGTACTGATGCAATGGAGCCTGGACAGGGCGCTTGTCTGAGAGTGTAATACACAGGAATAAGGTGCTTTTATTGCCAACTTAATTGACCAAGAGTGAGATGATCTAAACTTAAATTCATCAGATGAGTCATTGACTGGCAAAAAGATATTCTGACTTGCTGAGGACATAATTCTAGTGACATTAACACCACTTGAGATCAGAAATCTCTCTAGCAGTGTCCCAGAGACCTCACGGTATCCAAAGAGCTTGTGTGAAGTAACACCCTTGTACGTTGCTTGTAGCTCACTTTGACTGAAAGGACTTGGATGCACCGCTGGGTGACCCTGCTTTGAGCGGGGTGATGGACTAGAGACATCCTGAAATCCTTTCTGACCAGAACAGGTCTGGGATCCTGTGAATCCTGTGTTCAGTCATGCCTTTAAAAGCCTTTCCTCTGCAAGGGATGATTTGTCTATGGTAAGGGATGATTTGTCTATGGTAGAGACAACATAAGAAAACTCTTGTCCTGTTTACTGTTTCCCAGGAAAGGAACACTGACTTTTGAACTAGAGCCCCTTCCTGCCGTTAGGAACTAGAGCCCCTTCCTGCCATTAGGACCCACCAAAATGTTTTGGGTGCTCCCATAGCATGAGATGGTTTATCACATCAAAATATGAATTTTCACAGCAATGCTGCCTCATTAAAAAACAAAATTGCTAATTATTTCACAAATACATTGAAGACCTGGGATGACAAATGTGTGGGGTAAAGCATCCTCTGATTTTCACATGGTGATGGTAGAGTGCCTGCTAATTACATGGCTGGCTTGAAGCTAACCCCACAGCTGCTTGCAGGGGAAGGACTCTGTGCTCCAGATGCCCCGTCTCTTATTTTATTTGAGCGTGGTGAGTAGGTCTGGCAGCAGCTTGTGAAAAAGAGGAGGGTGCTGCAGTAAGAGGGAATTGTGACTTGGACATTTTTAAGTGCAAAGTGTCATTTAAAAATGTAGCAAAGAAACATATCTCACTTGCTTTTTGCCTGGAATACAGCTTGGCTCTTACTGCTCTGCTTGCTCTGCAGGAAAGCAGTGGTGCTGAGTTTGGTGCTGAGCTGCATGCCAGGAGAGCCAACGTGTAGCCTCTGTGCCCAGGCAGCACTAGGTGCCCATAGACATATTTGCTTGGAAGACAAAGATTTTGGTGCTTGGTGGAATTCAATTTCCCTTTAGAAACCAACCAAAATTGTTTCCAGCAGGATTATTAGTATTCCAAAAGTGAATGGAGCGACGGGCAGCAATGGGAAGGCGTAGGTCCCTGCTCCAGAAGCTTGCAATGGGAAGGGAGAATTGTCTAAACAGACATCACAGTCAAGGAGAACTGGAGGGAGACCCTGGGATAGTGTTTTCTGTAAGCTCACCCATCTCTGACTCCAATGCATGTCCATCTCCAGAGCCTTCTTCCTTCAGGTGGCTGCATGATCATCTTCTGTGTCTGGGCAAGTAAAAGACAACCTCACTAGAAGGATTTTCCACGGAGTGCTGTGTGTGCTGAGCAGCAATCTGTCTGCAGCTTATCTGTAACACACACGGTGCGAGAGCGAGCCCTGCTCGCGGCTGAGCATTTCGAGAGGCCACGCAGCCGATAGGGAAATGTCTGAGTCATCTGGACCTAACACCACAGGGAATTGTGTGCACAGATTGGCAATGCATGTAGAATTTGAGGTCAAAATCTTTATAAAAATAACAAAAAGCCTCCATAAAAGTGGCTCTGATGCCTCTAGTATCTGCAGTAAAAGAGTCACTAGGATTTTGTAAGACAACAAGCAAAACTTCCCAGAGCCTCGTAGGGCGCCTGCATCACCAGAACCGGTCTGGAAGACGAAAGCATCACTTTATTCCCACACGTTCTGCTCCTGCCTCGTGGTCACTGCCCGAGGCCTCCCCACAGATCAGTCAGCATCTGAGATCCTAACAGCTTTATATCACAGGTTGTTGGCACTAAACACAAGTGATTTTCCTGATGCAGTAACCTGGTTTAGGTAATAGGTTTAGGTAATTTTAGGTAATAAAATCTGAAAGGATGACGTTATTATTATTATTGTTCTTATTATTAAACATTTGAATCATCTTATTGTATTGAGGTTTATACTGAGAAGAAAATAGTCACTGCATTTGTATGTGTTGAGAGATAGTCCATGCTACGGAGAGTTCAGAGGATAAATACGTAAGATTAGAGGGCCAAACCACTTTGGCCAGGACTCTGGTAGGTCAAGAGCAACATAGTCCCCTCTCCCAGGGTTGGGAACTGGGCCTTCTGAGATGTCCAATAGCATCAGAGAGGTGTCAAATTATGTTTTGTGTGTGTTCAGGAGAAATGCAAGCTCGGTTCTGATCTCACATATTTGACTCATATGTGGTGACTACCACAGTATCAAAATTTAAGGCAGTCGTGAGTGATCTGGGGTTGCCAGTCTGGATTTTTTGTGCTGTCCTGGAGAGCGGTAGCTCAAGTCAAGGACTGGGATTCACAGATTGACTCTCCTGCCTTGTCCCCAGGCCTGAAGGAGATGAAAGCCCTTCCTGGCTGAGCAGGCTCAAGGAGGTGGGCAGTCTTTCCCTAGATAAAATTCTGCTCTACTTTGGAAACTCAGAAGGGTCCTTGATGACCGTATGCTTCCTACTAGGGTAATGCAGTTGTTCTTGAATCCTCACAGGGCATTGGACTTCCACAGAACAAAACCTCTAACTTAAGGATCCATTGATGGCGTTGGTGGGTTCTGCTGGCAGCAGAGAGACCATTTAAAGCCTCTTATAAGAAAAAATATGGGAAAATCTGCAATTTGCATGTAAGCAAATACACAAGCACCACAAATATTAAAATAACCTTGATCTTTTAATTTCCATCCTATTTTAATTTAGGACTCCATTATATTGATATAAAAACAACAGTTGTATTTATTTTATCAAGATTTTGCTGGTAGACTTACAGTCTAATCCAGTTTATCAGGTGAGTATCTTTTTAAGGTCTAAATAGAGGTGAACAGATGGCTTTTCTTGAGTGTGTGTGTAAGAAAACTGGTCTCTACAAACAGGGAATGTCAGGTGAGGTACCTCAATAAGTAAATGGAATGAACTCAGACTTGTGCATTAAGTTAATTGTGCAGCGTAGCAGAGTTCAGTGTCAGATTAGCTGCTAGTCAGCACAGGTAAATTAATTAACTTTCCAGGGTGTTCACAGAAGAAAACTGGGCTGGATCTGCCCATTTCTGGGTAGGCACGAGTCCAGAGCACCCCTCTGTAAAGGGAATTCTTGCAAAGTGTGCTCTGAACTCTGCCATCACCTACAAGCAAAATCCATAGGGTGCAGTTGGGTCTAACCTCCAAGGCACTGGGAAGTGGGACCAAGGAGCCTCTTGGTCCCTTGCTGTTATGAACAGGAGTTGATCTGTTCCGACCCACGGCAAGCACTGTGGTTGCTTGGAGTCTGACTCAGATAATGAAATGGATCAGTGGTGAATATATCTAAAAAAATACTAGCTACAAAATCACATTGAAGAGTCAGAAGTTTTGAATCTAGGAAGAGTCATTAATGGCCATCACATCCACACACAGCCCATCATCACCACAACTTCCATATGACAGATGAAAATCATTTTCATGTGGTAACGCTCAGAAGTGTAACGCTGCGTTTGACTCTATTACTAATACAATCAAATGCTATAGTATAAACTGATTGCTAATAAAATCAAATACATCTAAATGAATGCAAAACTCTACGGAATTAAATCTCATGAGATGTATTAAGAATATCTGAATAAATCTGTGTGATTATCTAATGGATCGATGCTTCTGAATATGAGAAAAGACACCGTAATAGCTCCCATATGACTAAAAATATCTATGATGAGATTCTCTCTCTTCCTTGGGGAAAAAAAGGGTCTTGACGACTCCTCGAACCCTTTCTGGGCAGCTTCATTACGATGTCTACGACCATCAGTGAGTCTGTTCTGCACTGATTAAAAAGAGGAGGTAATGGTTACTACAGAGGTAAATGTCCGCATTGCAGGCACACATATTTAGTAGGTGCATCTCACTCTGTTTTAACTGGAAGACTTTAATGAGAGAAAGCGTGTGTTTCTTAGAGGAACTAATTGAGGGCAAAATAAAAGAGCAGCAGCCAAGTGGATAGAACTTGACCCGGAAGAGTTTATATTGGCCAAATCATTAAGATGAAAAAGTTCGATGCTCATCCGTCATGCTTGAGAAATAATAAAAGGAAAGAAATCAGCCCTGAGTCCAATATTTTCCAGGGATTTTCCTAAATAAAGACTGATTGAAGGCTGATTGAAGGGTATATTTAAAGCACACATCCTAGGGATTAATATTTTATCAGCACTAATCAAAATCAATGGCAATTTAAGTCTTTCAGATGTGTAAAGAACAGTAAGCAGAGTTAAGACAGTACAGACTGTGAGCAATAAACACACATGGCTTGTAGTGTTTGTTGTTTTAAATAGGAGCAATGCTGCCAACAGCAAAACTCTGATTTTGCTGGAATATTCCATCTGGCTTGTTCTGCTATTGCATGAGTTGCATGGTTTAAGCTTTAGTGTATTTGATACCTCTCTCAATGGTCAGGAAATTTCAGGGAGAGACGGGTATAAACCACAAGGAGAACTGTTTTGTATCTGGCTCAAGATAGCCATGTGTCATAAAAGTGTTCCAAAATAAGCCTGTTCACCTTCGTTGTTTAAAGATTTTATTTAACACAAAGGTTAAAGGAAAAATGATGTCAATTTTTGGTGATGGTGCTGAAATGCGCTGGAATATTTGCAAAACACCAATAAAAATATCACCCACGTGGAAGGGAGATGGGAATGGTGGGACGAGAGAGGCTTTTCTGACAAGCTGGGCATAAGCAGAATAACTCCATTGCTCGGCAGAGCTTTTGACCTCGCCCGCAGCTCCGGGAATGCTGCTCATGACGTGGTAGGACGACGTCGGGAAACACCTTCTCTCCCGCTGCAAGCCAGCTCGGCAGAGCAGAGAGGAGTCAACGCGGTGACTGTTTAGCGAGCGGGACACGGGGACAGCTCCGGGGACGCTTCTTTCGCTTCCTTCCGCAGCTGTGGCTCGCGTTGCGGGCTGAGCTGGGGAGCGTCGGCACGTGCGGGTGCACGAGGCAAAGGCACGCGGCCGCGCTCGGCAGGGAGGGCACGACAGCAGCGGCGCCAGCAGCCCCGCTAGCCCTGGGCTCGCCTCTCTCGGCACGCGCGAGCGACTCGACCTGGCGCGCTGCCCCCCTGCGCCGTCTTCCCTTACACTCAGCTGCTGACATTAAATTGCTGCCTGGCCTAGGAAAATAACTGGGCCAAAGTGCACTTAGGCAGGGAGACGCGAAGCAAAATGTGTGCCATGTTTACATATATTTTGTCGCTGCTATAAAGTGTCAGCCTCTTTATGCCACGTTAAAACCCTGGTAATAGCAGGGGCTTGGAGAGACTTTTCCATACGGATTGTTCTTTAGCGGGGGGTACTGGGCGGTACCGCTGCCATCTGGACTGGTGTGTTGGGAAAAGAATTCCCTGTGTCCTGACGGTGCTTTTGGGTCTTATGTGCCCCCTCCTGTTAGTGGTGGCAGCCTAGCTGTCTCCCAGAGGTTAACTCCCATGTAACTGCAAAGCCTCTAAACATTGACTTGCTTCAAGGTTATTTGCCAAGAACAATGGCAAATTAGCGCCAATTCGGTGGCCCAACTCGGAGGTCTTTTTTGTATACGTCTGAGACAAATTTGTCTGCCCGTCAGTTTTCGCAGGGCCGTTTTCTTGCTTCACCCTTGCGTTCCCCGGGAAGAGGCAGCAGCGCTGGAGCGGTGCGGCGCGGGACGCGCAGCCCGGCAGTGCACAGAGAGCCCATGAGCAGGGAGCGCTGGGCACCGTACGTGTTCTCTGCCTCTGCGGAAGGCACCGCTTAGCCCCAAAGTGAGAGAGCTTTTCACAAAAAAACTCCTTTTGCACAAACTTGGCTCTTTCGGACTGAGGGAGCAGCCCACATACACCCTCAGAGTGAGTGTCCTTTTTCCCTCCCCTTCTTCTACAGACCTTCGGTCACCAAGCTGTCTGCTGCCAAGGGTTGAAACTCCATTCCCTACTCGTCATTTTGGCAGCAGTCTCATTAAATGGAGCCTGACATGGCTTTCAGGTAGGAGGGATTGAGTCTCATCTCAGGAGAATGAATTGCTGCCTGGAGGATTTCAAGATAAAAAGCAATGAACCGACCCGGATTATCCCTACTGCTGCACGTGGGGCTCCAAAAGCCATCCCCACCTCGCCTTGCTCATACACAGTGCTCTTTTCATGTTTTCTAGAAGTGTCTTGCATTGAACTAATCACGTCTGGTGTTGTAATAGCTTTCTGTGTGAGATCTCAGAGTGTTTAAACGTGAGGGATAAGTGCTCATCAGGAATTTGAAGATGACTCGGTGATATGGTGGTAGAAGCAGATCTAGAACTGGTCTTCCTCAGAGGCACAACTTAAAATAGCTTAGCAGGAGGGCAAAACCCCCAGGTGCATCATGGTGAGAGGTATTTAGTTCAGGGGTGATGGTCTACATGGTGTGACCTCTATTTCTTGGAGGTCTTGAAGATCAGACATATTTCTCATGTCCTATTCTTCCAGTACCCAGCACAGCTGTGTTGTGCTCTGTGATCAAAGAGCTGTTTGTGATAGTAAGAGCATCATCATTCAGGGTGGCCTCTGCATTTCTGACCTGCCATTTCTTTTGCAGATTAATTAATTAGCCGTGCTAAAAAATGAGACCTGGTCTGCATGGAGCAACTGTAAAAAATGTGAGCCATCATGCTGGGATGGAAAACAAGAATTATTATCTACTCTTTTTGTAGTCTGAATTGCAATACCACTGAAAATTGCAGCAAGATCAAATGCCCAAAGCATAGCTGCAGACTTGTGTGTGTATTGTTAGGAACTGCCCTACAGGAGAGTTATTTGGGAGATTCTCTTCGTATTTTTATTCTTTTTCTCTCTCTTTTTTTTTAATTTTTAATTTAATTTTTATGAAGAATACCACAAACACATTGTGTCTAAAAGCTATAGCAAGAGCAAGAGCAGAAGAAAGGGCTGGCAGCAGATTGCAGGACACGGAGCGTGCTGGTCATGCCTTGCAGAGCTGGACAGAGCCTGCAGACACGTTGAGCAAGCTCCCCCTGAGCAGGGTCCCTGCTACAGAGAGGTCGAGCTGGCTGCCTTCCTTCGGAGCAAGGTGAGAGACACGGAGCCTCCTAAACAGCACTCCTAGAGCAGATACCTCTGTGTGCACTAGCAAGGGGGTTATGGATGACTAGCAGATACCTCTGCAACTGTGCTGGAAGTTTTCCCCGAGGAAAGAGAAAGGAGACCACTGGGAAGCCAGTGGGATCTGCTACAGATGGACATTATGTTCATTTGGCTGAAGGACACCAGGCACATGGGCCCGCAGCAGAGGAAATAAGATAATAAGATCCTGGAGTGAAGGCAGAGTGACTTTCCAAGGATGGTGCTGGCCAGCCGGTCGGCGTGGATCCTGCTTCAAGCTTTTCTTGGCCACACAAACTATCCCAGAAAGGGATGTCCTAATGTGCAGAGGTTGCCTGTATCCCTGTTATTAATTTTGGTTGTGTTCTTTTTCTTTGAGTCCTCTCTATCCCCTGAATTAGATTGAAAGTGCCTGTTTGGGCTAACATGTCAGGGGTTACTTGGGTTAGATTGAAGCCTGGGACACTGAGCAAACCACTCATGTGAACAGGTAGCAGTGTGTGATTTCTCACCCCAGAGGCAGGTTTTCTGCTCCCAGTCAGGCCCTGGGCAGCTCACCTCCTGCAAGGGGCATATCCCATCCTTACCAAGGCACTTCAGCTCCAGGAGGACTTGGACTTGGTGGCTGGGCAAGACGCCTTGCCCAGTTTGGCTGTGCTGTTGCCTCAAAGCTCATGGGAGCCCAAGACTGGCATCCCCGTTCTTACCTCCTGCTTTGCTTTCTTGTGATTACTTTACAGTTAGCTTGTTCTTTACAGCAACCTTGGTGGCACTGACAGATGTGCAGAGGGTCTTTCTTATCCCACAAATCTTGTCCCCTTCAATAAGATAGTTAGCTTTTCTTTCTTCCCCATTCTCATGGGAGTAGCTGGGATCACCTAATACCAGTTATTTAGGAATTACACTTGTGAAAACAGCTAGCAACTAATCAGTGCCACATTCTTGTAATTAATGGGCTAAAAATTAACCCATATGGCTTATAGTTAGTGAACTGGCAACTTGTCTTAAGCAAGCTTTAAAAAGATGGAGTTTTATAATGTTACTGCTCACTGAAAATCTACACAATTATTCTCAAAATGGCCACCCAAAGTAAGTCCAACGTTGCATGAGCATTTGCTGAACTGTTGAGATCTGTGCAGCTTGAGACATATACAGTCCACAGCAGACTGAAACTTCACAGCCTCCCGCTCTTTCCATTTGCCTGATGGAAGGGACTTCGGAGCTGGGCATTTAAACTGGTTGGACTCGGTGGGCTGACAAAGGGTAGAAGAGGATGTGGTGGTGACAGATGGTAGCCCCAGTGCTTCTGCAAGTGCTCGTGAAGGAGCAGCCCCCGGCACCAAGGGCAGGGACACGCACCCAGAGCTGTCCCCTGCTCTGTCCCTGTCCTTTTCCCTGCAGAATGGGCTACCTGGTGTTTTCATGAGTGACTGGTAACAATAAATAGCCGAGAACAACCTGTGGTCCATGGGTCCATGCTATGGTCCTGCTGCTGCTGTTTTCACTCCTTGCCTCATGCTGCTGCCCCAAAGACACTAACACCCTCGCAGTGGGACAGTGACCCCTGCCACACTCGTGCAGTAGAGAGGACCTGCACTCCCTTTTCTCCATCAGTGAAGTAAACCCTCTCTTCTTTCATGAGAAATACACTTTTTTGTTTTTTCAAATGTCTAAGTAAACCACAGCAGTCCCCACTTTTCTCAGTGAGACATCAGCAGTTTGCAATATTTAATACTTTATGTATACAAATTCACACCCTTTTGTGCTGTAAAGCTTGGTAAGGAAAATATTTCTTGTCAAAATCCCTCGGTTGCCACTCTGTTTCTGCTGGCATGTCCTGACCTTCCTCTTCCACCTCTTTGAATGTCATACTTAGAAGCTGCAAGTGCTGTTAGAAGCTGAGAGAGGGGAAAAAAGCTGCTTTTCTGGTCTCTGCACAGCTTTGGTGATTTATGCATGGGGTTATCTGCTGGAGCTTCAAGGATTATCAGTCTCAGGTCATCAGCTAATTCTGCAGAGGCCAAAAGCTCCCATTAGAAATGTTCACAGTTTCAGCTACTGAGCACTGTCTCCTGGGGGCATCTGGAGTCACCTCAGAAGTCTGAAGATTTTATGAAAATGGGCATTTTCTCCTCTCCTCTCCTCTCCTCTCCTCTCCTCTCCTCTCCTCTCCTCTCCTCTCCTCTCCTCTTTCCAAAGTAAGGGACAGGAACAAGCTGGACTTGCCCCTAGAGCAACCTTTCTCGGCAGTGGGAGAAGCGGCTGCTACAGGGGCAGAGCCAGTTGTGCTGGCCCAGCACCAAAAAATCCCTCCCCAGGCATTCAGTGGCTCCTCCATTCAGCAGAGGAGCCAAGAAAGAGCGGAGGAAATAGTTGCACTGCTTTGAATGCTGCTCCCCTCCTCTTTGTTTTGAATGTGAGCTCACCTAAGACCTAGCCGAGGTAGCTTCCGTGTAGCTTTGGTTTGAAATAGCAACAGATCCAGGTCCCAGATTGGAATTTCATATGGCTCCCTGCCATCCTAGCTGGTGGGCAACAGCCTCATCCGCAGTCAGATGCAGAACAGATACGTGAAACAGCACAATGTTTTTAAAGCAAGGATGGAACATTTCAAGCCTCAAAAAGTGAAAAAAGAGATGAGTTCATAAATGCTGGCAGCTCAGTAGGCAATTAAGGAAAAAGCCTATTCTTTAGATAATCTTGTTAAAACAAAGCCAAGGAGATTAAGCAATTTACTGACACCTATTTGGGCAATCAGCTTGCCTCATTTCTATTGATTTCCTGTATTTCAAACACCTGGAATGATATTTGCCATCCTTTTCCACGAAGTCTATGAAATATCTTATTTGTAGTGCAAGCTATTGCAGAGGATTTAACCCACAAAATAATCTCTTCACCAAACAGCCTAACCTTGGCCCAGGCACGCCGAGCAACTGACGAGCTCTGCTTTACTCGAGTCAAGATGTGGTTGTAGTACATACGGCATTTCTGTGGGCCCAGGAACATAAATGTGCCTGTAGCATCCACCTGTGTCGGATTCACATTGCTAGTTCAAACTTGGCATCTGGAAGCATCACAAGCTGGGAGGTGTGGGGCCATGGCCACTAAATGAGCAGCTTCCAGCTGCAGCAATCAGCCTTGAGGTCACACGAGGAGTGTTCTTCAAAGGGCTGAAAAAGGTGACATGAGATCCCTGAACTTCTCATTGCATGTCTGACTAAGTGCTGGTCTCTGGAGCAGGCCCTTCAGGCAGCCCAGAGAAGTTCACTCAGCTGAAGTACCTAAGGAAAATGCTGAAGTTTCCTGTATCACATAGGGGGAGACAGTTTATGGTTTTCCTATATGAAACAAAGTGCTAGACAGCCTAAAGTACAAAATGTAAATCTGAATATAATGGAAATAAAAAATACTGGATACAGAATGTACAGCATTTCTTCAGCTTTGTGTTAACGAAGAGATAAGGCCATGCCAAAGATCACATCAGCATTTACTTCAGCCCTGTGAGCAGGAATACATAATGTGTTTTATATCTGCTTGACACTCTCAAAGTACTTTGGGTGCGTTATTTGGAAAAATATGTATGTATGTTTGAAAAAATGCAGAACTGAGATATCCTAATGCCTCTGCATTTAGACTTGGGATGAGCAGAGTAACTTCATGGTCCCCTTTTCAATATAGGTTTTAGTCAGTTATGTCTTGTGATGCTTTAGTACCTTTTATGATCTGTATCTAAATGATTTCGTAATGGATGTATGATGTGTTACTCTAAATTTAAAGACTAGGTCCTGAATTTGGCAATAGCTGGGACCTTACCCTCGGCTGTATTTGCTAGGCTGTCTTAGAAGTGATTTATAGTGATGGAAGATACTGTGGGAACGATCATTAACACCACTTAGGGCTTCTTTGGACTATCTATCCTAAAATATCGACTAACTCGTCTTCACAGCACATCTGAGAAGGTGGCTGACTATTCACCTGTATGAGAGGAAGAAAAACCGAGTTGTGCTAATTTCTGCAATTATACATGCTAAAAATATACATGAAGAGTTTCAGAGCCTCCATTTCCTGTGCTTCACCCTAGGGGCGACTCTCCAGCTGCCCTGGGAGTCCATTCGCCCTGGCTGCCTTCTGAGCAATTTTGGTTTGTGTTTCTGCAAACGGCTGAGCACAAAACCAGCCCTGGAACAGCAGGCGTCTGGCAGGGTGCTCAGCGGGAGCAGTATAATGCGGATATTTCAACCACCGTAGGTGTGTAGGAAACATCCAAACCATAAAAAGGTATTTTGAATGCAAATGAAGCCCTGCCTTGCTGCAATTACGTGACTTAAAATGCCAAGCAACTTTTCAAATGCCAAAATGCCAAACAGCGAACAAGAATCTGTCATCCAAAGTTGTATGTACTTGCCTTGTAGTTCCGAAATACGTTTGGAACTCAGCCAAGGTCTGGAAAGAAATATATGTTCATTTAAAATATCTACTAAGTAGGGGGAGATTTGTAAGAGAACTCCTCAAAAAAACCCAGATAATTTGTATTTTTCTTAAAAATGTAAATGTAGAGTAAATCAGAGCCAAAACATTTGTCTAAACCTGCTTACCAAAGCCAGGTATCAGCATGCTGCTCAGTGTTGTATATACGTCTATAAATTAACCATCTCTCCTCCTCCAAATCCTTGCATGAATGCAAGTAGTCAATGTAAAGTGAATATGAATTGGAAAGTAATTTAAATACTGGCCAGGTTTGTAAGGAAGTGGATTTGTCTAAATAACTTCTCTAGATGCTCTGTTCCTATAAATGAATGAGGTGAGAGTAATTCTTTGGTGAAAGTTGTTATTGGTTTAAGAAAAAAAAAAGAGAATTAATTTCTAAATTTAGAATCTGTATCTATTAAATAAGTAAATGGTTTTCAAATATGATATTTGTCAAAACTAAAGGTGTTTCCAAGACTGTATTGCCCTTCATAGACCTGGTGATATTTTTAACACAAAAAATAGAATTTATAGCTCAAAATGGCTTTAAATTATTTAGGATATTATTTCTGGCAAATCAAAAATAGCATTAAACCAAAATAGGTTCTAGTTGCATTAAATCTCTCAGGTGCTTGCTGTAGATGAAGGCCTGTAGTGAGTTTTGCCATATCTCAGTGAAATTTCCACTCTTTGTTTGCCAGCACAAACCGTCTTTCTCATTCAGGGCAGCTGCTAAAAAGGAAACCTCTGTTTTGTGCCATGGGCTTGGCCTGAGCCCGAGAGCCAGCTGCCATCAGACACAAGACTGGGAAAGCAAGGACAAGCTCCATCCTCCTCCTCTGCCTGGTTCCCACAGAGATATTGCATACCCAGCCACCCTTAACAGGGTGACCTTCCGGGTGCCTTCGGCCACCTAAGACCTCGGAGGTAGACGGGAGGAAGACAAGCACGTCTGGCGGGACTATCATCCCACCTGGCTTAAGCACTGCTCTGAGGATGGCAGAATTAGGCCCTGTTTTCTCTGCAGTGACTGTGTGGAATCAGCTCTGCCAGATGTGCAGGTTTCTGGGAACACATCTGCAGACTGAGAAAATCTAACCGCAGGGTGTAATTTCGTCTACCTTCAACACGGTGTTTTTCCAAAAGTCTGGCTTTTATTTAGAAAGACTTTATGTAGGTACTTGTCCTTCTTTACTGCTTGTTCCCTTTAGACTTGTCATTATATTAAAGGCGGCGTCGACAGGCCATAAACACTGAGCACGTGGACTCACACCAGGTCTGCTGCTGGCCGCATGGGTTATTGAGTATCTGCCTTGCTTCATTCTGTGAATACTGAAGATAGATGCTCCTGCTTCCTTTCCCTTGTGCATAAGGGTTGCTTTATCCATAAGAACGTGTTACAGTGGGCTCGATACTGATGTACTGGCAATGCTAGGTGGTGTGAGCGTTGCAGAGCTCTGGATAACAGGTCGACCCAAGTGTCTGTGCCTTGCTAAGCTGCACCAGCATCGACAGCTTCCCTATGAGCCTGAATCATGCTGAGAGCACTCCAAAATGTTGCCAAGGGACGGAAAACCCCCTTGCTGGGTGATGTTTGCCTTCTGCTGACCCCATGCATGAATATATGCTGGAGTATCTGTGCTTGTGTTCCCCCGGCAGCAACCAGCAGGGTCTGTGCCCCACGTTTTTGCCCATACGAGAACGCTCTGGGGTCTCATGTGGACGTGACTGGAGTTGTGCTCTTCCAGTACGGTCCCTCCTGATCTTTGGAGATAGGAGGCATGCACTCAGACGTGCCCTCAGATAAAACCCCTGTTCACGCTCACATTTCTGCCTAGCACATGAGTATTTAGGTGGTTTATGGTGGAATAAACCCCAGAGCTGGCCAAAGAGAAAGGAGAGCACTGGGCTTAATCAAGGATGAAATTGGAGTGAGGCATTGCACCCAACTGCAGCAGTTCTGTGGAGCTTAAGGCCAGAGCAAGTGAGCAGGGGGTTGGACTAGATGGTGTCTAGAGGTCCCTTCCAACCTCAGCCGTTCTGTGATTCTGTGACACCCCATTACCGCTGCCCAGCAAGGACAGCAAGAGCCCTCAGTACTGGCTGGAAGGTGGCAGAAAGCCCTCTGTGACCTCTCTGATTCTCATCAGAAAAAGATGAAAAATTTCCTTCTGAAGCATAGTCAGGGTTCACTGAATCCATTAATTTATCTGTTTCTTAGAGTCTCCAAAAAGTGACCTTCTTTCCCTACTTGGATGACAGATGAGCATGCATTGGCAGGGACCTGAGGAATTCTGCTGGAAAAATGACTCACTTATTTTGAGAGCATGACCTGGCAGCACAGGGCAGTGACAAAGTAAAAACAGGAGAAAGCAGCCAAAATGCCTTCCCACGTCAGCACTTTGCAACGAGCTTTGTTGCATAGAAAATTCAGGCTTTTGCTGGCAGTGTAATCCAACCCAGCACATTTCAGATGAATAAATCAGCTTTTCCTGAGTGCGAGTCATGTGCAGAGATGTGCTGGAGCATTCAGCGTAGCTATGGTGACAGGATTTTCCTGATAACAGGGAAATACAGTGGAATTAGAGAAGGATTTGCAAACAGCCAAGAGTTGTGCATGCAGATTGAGTGAAGTTGCAGGGGGGAAAAAAAGTAAGGTTATTGAATGCAGGTTTTCATAATACACGACTTGGGTGTTGCGATTTGACTAACGGCCAAAACTAGTACATGCCTGATTAGCAGAAGGGGAGTAGCTTGGCAAGGATAACAGCTTTGCAAAGGCTCTGTTTTACCTCTGCTTGCCCAATTTTCAGCTTCTTTGGAAAAAAGCTGCTTAGTTTTTCACTCGGCCAGTGTTTGTTCACAGTCTGGATGCTCTTAGGTAGACCTGCCTTGTTCACACACAGCTCCAGGACATTTCCCACACAAACCTCTAGAGATCTCGGAGAGGATGAGCGCAAAACTCCTTAGGCAACTTCCTTATCCAGCCTATAGTATCCAGCAAAGCACGAATCCATCATGATCACCCCTGTGTATAAGAAAATTCACTGTTTGCACTGTGTTTCCCTCAGTTTATGCCGTCTCATCAAACCTATATGATTAGGGGATCCGGAAGTTTATCATGGTCTCACTGCGCAGTGCAGTTGGTCGGTAGCCTTTAGTTAAGGGGTGTTTACACTCATGAATTTGTGTGTGTCTCCTTTGGGGAGTTAGTTAGATTATTGAGATTTATCTCTTTGAATTTAACAACGACACCCGATCTGACTGCTTTACTTGTATCTCATAATATCATGAGGGGCTGTTCCTGGTCCACCTACTGAGACCTCCCATAATAAAGCAAGATAATACGCAAGTGGAAGCATCCACAGAAAAGCATGAAACTTCAAAGGAGGAAAGTGGCCGTGCACATGGAGGGGAGAGAAGAGCGAGCAGAGGGGCGCAACGTTGTCCTCCAGATCATCGCATGGCAAACAGGCACGTCGAAGAGTCAGAGAGCAGAGAGCCAAGGACCAGCTCGGTCATTTTGTCATTGGAGAACAGGGCAACTGAACACATCTGTGTTGTTTCTGAGCAGTTCATGTTGCCCTTGCACACATCCATGCCATTAAAAAAGCCGAGCTCCCCTTCTTTCTCTTCTGGTGCACTTGCAGTTGGCCACACCTTCCTTCTGATCAGAAGGACTCTCTTCAAGGAAAAAATAAAATAAAAAATAAAAACAACTCCTGACTTCATAGGCAAAGAGTATCCATCACGTTGTGATATTTGCCATAAACAAGGAGGGCAAACTATGCTGTTCAGGGTCATGCAGCACTTGGGTTGGTTCTTGTGACTAGCTTGCAGCGGGAGGCAGCACTTGGCTTGTCCCCCGGTGTCCCCAGCAGCTGCATGTCTCTCCCCTCTCAAGCAGCGTGTGAAACACAGTACGCCTTGATAACAGAAAGACTCGCTAGGCAGTCTGCAGCCTATTCATGGGACCTTTCTGTTGGCCATTTGACTGAAAAAGAGACGCACCATAATCATCCATTGCCTACTCCTTTAATAGCACATTTTTCCAATGCTGTAGAACTGGTGTTTATGTTTGACATCTATATATATTTTCATTTCCAAAGAAGTAAGAAGAGGACATGACTTTAGGAAATGCAATTAGCAGAGAAGCACCACCAGTGTGAACATTTAAGTGTGGAGAGAAAACTCCTTGCTTGAAGCTTGCGGAAACATTTTGTGTCCCTGAGAATCACTAGGGAATCACTGAGACATGAGAAATCCATGATATCCTTTAAGTCTGGATTTTCTGGCAAATGTTTGCAAAATCATGGGTTGTCTAGAGAAAAATAGGGAATGAAAGGTCCCTGTCCCATCACAGCACAGATGAGGAGTACTACAGAGCAGGTTCCAAACGAACTCCCCAAGGTACTCCTCCTTGCAACATATACCCAAATGTCTTGCACCAAGGTGTTGTGAAGATTTTACATGGATTTGGTCTAGTAATTCCTTGAGACTGGAAGAAAAATCCACCAAAGGCTCTTAAGCTCCAAAATCTTACTCAGCTTTTGAAGTCCTTGAGCAGCAGCAGTTTGCAGAAGTCCTCCAGGACGATGCTGTGTTGTGGCTCCCTGTCCTTAATCCTAGGGCTGTGCGGTACTTAGTATTTTTATTCCCCGCCTGCCTAAGAAAGGTTAGATTGTGGTTATTTTTAGCATGCATTCAAGCTCTTAGCAGTGGTAGGGCACAAGCAGTGGCGTGTGTGAGGACATCCAGTAATGTGACCTTTTGTTTGTGCCAGAGCATGGGCACGAGTTCATGGATACAGAAAGTGCCTGATCTCTCGCCCTTTCTTGCTCTATTTACAGGTGCTTTATTTAGCACCGTAGCTGCAGTTTTCAGTTTGACCCCATCAAACATTTTCATGGTATCTTAATTGCCTTTCACTCATTGATTGATCATTTGACACCAGAAGCATGTAGTCATTTTATTGATTTATTTATTTTTGCCTCTACAGTTAATTTTATGAGCTGCTTCTTCAGATCATTAGGTGAATGAATGGTCAATACTTCAGCACGGTTGTTACACTGACGTATGCACCTGATGCTGAGAAATGAACCAACACGTTTCTGTAAAGTGTGAGCTCAGTTTGTTCATTAAGTGCAGGGGTTTTTTTCTCTTTCTTTTCTTTTTTTCCTTAAATAGGAAATGATGACGTAAAAGATGATCATCCAAGAATGAAAAAGTAAGGAAAAAGAGAAATAGTATTTAGCAAGTAGACATCATCTATCTCCTCAAGATTCAGAAGTGCTTTATTAACCACTAATTAAGACTCAAAACCAGCAGGGTGTTGCTGTAATGAGTACTGAGACATCCTACTTCTCACTGCGCTGGAGACACTTCAGAGCCTGCTAATAAGTCTCTATTGCAGATCTCCATACGGTCAGTATTAGCAAAGGTCTAAATGGTTCGAATAGACCAAGCATGGCAAGGTAAAATCCGTTCTGGTTTGCAAAGACAACCAGAGGAGATTCTCCTCGAAAAGCCCCTGATGAAAACTGTAGCTCTGTGTCCATTAACATGGACATTTCCTTACCCAGCTGGAGGAAGGGTCAGCTCTTAAAATTTCAAATGCAAAGTTCCAAAAAAACCCCACAGTTTCAGTGCTTTCAATATTTTTGTCTGCAGTCATATGGGAGAAGTTTTATTTTAAGTGATCACAGGGCCATGTGATTTCACAAGTTCCGGTTTTAAATAAAACACCAAACTTTATGAGGTCGTTGATAAAATGATTTGGAACTAGCAAAGTTAGGAAAAACGAGTATTTATTGAACCTTGGGGCAAAGCAAGTTTTGTTCAATATTTTATTCACGGATCAATAGGGGTTGTAATGAAATGTGAATGGCTATAAAGCAACTTCTGCAGAGGGGTAATAAAGGTGATAGTAAATTCCCACACTCACAGAAATGAGAACAGGAAAGGTGGAATGTGGCATTAACTAAGTTGTAAAGAACAAACTTGTCACGGATAAATTTTAAGGAAAGTCTGCCATTTCCAAGCTAATGTCAGTATCCCATCGCACCTATATATGAAGATTTATATAACTGAAAACATAAATGAGGCCAAAGGATGATGCTTCTGTGGTGCTTGTCGGTGAACTAGGAAGAAGCATGAAACTCCTCCAGAAGGGAAACTAAGAAAACCTTCAGAAAGAAACCCTCAGAAACCTTCTTCAGGTTTTTATCCAGATCCAAATACCTACAGCTGAATTTTGCTGGACTGTTCGCAGATTAACCTATTAGTGTCCCATCAAACATGCATCTTCTGTCACTTCTGTCTGAAATAGGAACAGTTTCTAACAGTTTCTGTTCATGAGTTTGTTATGTAACTGTAATAACATTTACGTTTGATAAATTTTCACCCCTCCTTCTCAAAGACAATAGTTTCATTTGGCATTTGCTCTGTGCAGACTGTGGCCCTTGCCATCCGTGAAGGCCACTGACGTTTTGCTACCCCGTGGCTGTTTGCAGCCAGGTTTGATGGATCATTCTGGCTTACTCTGCTCTTGCTCTGCTACCCTTCGTGCCTTACCTCTTGCATGATGGAAAGGACTAGGAATGAGTTTCACAATGAGGCATGTTGCCTTTGGACTACTGATTGAACAGCTTTAAAACAGCTTTAAAAACCCAGAGACTGATGCCTGCTGTTTTATTTTCTACTTTGTGCTTAGCTTGGACATTTTTTCTTTTGCAGCTTGGCAAAACAAAGATGATCCCACCTCGTACTGTTGGCTGCTCAGAGCGTGTACAGGCAGCTATCTAGGAGTGAATAATTTCCTCCTCATTTTTCAGTATGCTGCAAATAATCCTTGCAAATAATGAATGCAAAAATGTATTGTACTTTGCACCTGATGTCGTATTGTGCTTGTGTAGATCCCGTCACTTGCTTCTGTGAGTTTGCTGGGACAAAACTTGTGCATGGGAATGGTTATAACGGTCACCAAGTCAGCACACAGCACTGTCCTGGAGCTGACTGATGAAATGAACTGCTTAAACCTGCAGTAAAAATAAGTAGGAGTCATTTTGTATCTATGCAGGGTGACAGATAATGAACTTGTGGGACCCAGCTTTCTGCATCTGCAGAAATAAGCCTTGTTTATTAGAAGATAAGAAGCCTCCTTTAAACAATTCCAATGCCAATTCTCTCCAAAGACCATGGCATAATTTCATGTTGTAGGTGACATAGACATGGGCAGGAACAACTGCCTCTGTTTCTTAGAAAGGGCAAAGAATCTGAATCCATTCAGCTCTGAAATGTCTGTGTTTTCCATAGAGAATAGGATAAACCTAATTACAGATTTACAGTTTGTAAGGGCTTGTTGAACATCCTTCTACCTGAGAGAAGGGCTGGTGAGCTTGCAGACTCCGAGCTGGGAGATGACACTACCCAGAGCAGCCCTCCATGGCTTTTGAAAGGACAACAGCTGTTTAGAAACAGGCATTCCCTCTGAGATGCAGAGGTGGGAGAGCCTGGGATGTCTAGGAAGCTCCTGACTGACTCTTCCCTCTATGCATGACCGTCTCAAAGTTTCTCTAGTTTAATCATTAATTTTCTTTATATAATCATTTAATTTTCTTTTCCTTTCTCTAATATATACAATAAAAAATCCTCTCCGCCCTTGCCTGGAAGGCTGGGCCAGCACCATGTTTTTCTCCCGAAGCAGCGGTGGATTCACGTCCTTCCCAATGGCCCTGCAGCAGCAATTGTGACACCACCTCACGAGTGACAGTGATGCATCCGTGTCCAGGCAGCTTCCCTACAGTGCAGCTCCTTCACCCAAACACAGCACAGCAACCCGGGGCGTTTCAGCTCAATACGTAACTGTGTTTTCACGTGGTTTGCACAAGGAGGCCATGCATCCCCCTTGGCAGGTGTAAACAGCCGGTCTGCTCATCTTACAGCCAACCTAGATATTTAATATTCACCTTCACTGCCACCAGACACATTGTCCATTCTCAGTGTGCCCCATCTCTACCTCCAGCCGCAATTTAATCATCTTTCAGTCCATGTTGGTAGATATACTTTCTGCTTAAGCCAAGCATAAACTTCAGAAGACGTATATAGGCCTGTTATTTCAAATACACTTGAGCACTTTTTCTTGCCCAGTCAGAAATGTCAGGAACAAAGTATGCTTAGATGTTAATTGTAGATCCATGTTTTGAGCAGTATAACTCAAACACTATGGAAACTTAAGGTAATGGGCAGGTATACAGAGCAACTCCATGCTGCCTTCAAAATCCCTGCACTTTTACCTTTTTCAATTAACTTTTCCTATTTGCCAGTAGAAACTGGTTTTGGCAATTCTAATTTCAACCAAGCTGCCCATAGAAGAAAAGAGAGGACTGAGCACCTGGCTGACATGCAATGAACAACAAATCAGTGCAGAGCTACGTGCCATGCCCTAAGTCAATGCACGTTACGGAGGCCAGAGAAGGCTGACTCGAGGGACACTAGAATGTGTAGGAACAGACATAAAAAATATAGTCTGTAGACAGAAGTCCTTAATCCCATGAATATAAATACTTCAGCTGTGCTGCTATAGATGACTTCTTGTCCCCTCAAGAAAAGGAAATATTGACTATGTGTGTTGAGGAATCATATAGAAATGGAAATTATACCTGCTCCGCAGTGGTGCTCTCTGCAGAGGAATGAGTCCGGTATCGCAGACTCCGAAAGTTTTGGTCAGCTGCTTTGCACAGATGATTAAACAGGAGCTGGGAAAAGATTAGGCACCTCTTAGGGTAACAGGAGTACCTGCAATTAGAGGAGACAGAGGAGAAGCATATGTGTGTTTGTGGAAGGGATTTCTAGTTTATCATTTGAGGTCACAAGCTAATTAACATCTGAAATAGGGCAGAAGGAAGCTCCCTTTCCGAGCACTCACTGCGTGCCTGCCCAAGGGGAAGCTCCTGGGCCCTGGGCATCCTGAGAGATGGCTTTTCTTGGAGGCAGAGGAGCAGATTGGGCAGGCTGCATGGAGGGGGAACTGGTATGGTCCATCCTGAATGTCCTGCCCAAATGGCACATCCAATTAACCAAGTCATTAAAAACTTGGGAATGTGTTGTGGCTTACACCTACCTGGAGCTGTTGCCTCCCACCTGTGTAACTCCTCTCTGCAGTTCTGAATAGAAGGAGCAAGGGAGCATTTCCTATCATTCCCTATTTTACTTCTCTATACAACACACAGCCCAGTTTTAGTGCTGAGCAAAGTGCCAAGTTTGCCTCGTAGCGGACGAGCTTGCAAAGTACTTTGAAACCAGGTGAGTGAAAAGTGTAGCAATGCACAACTTCTTATGAAGGGGAAGATTGACAAGACATTGGAATGATCTTCCCGTGCAACATCCTGACAAGCCTGAGGTTGTCCTTTCCCAGGTCAGCTGGCCCAGACAGTAGGATATTTCAACTAGCCTTCAGTTCACTACACTGCATCTTCACCTTCTTCCCCTTAGTTCTGTATCAACAAAATTGATAATTCTGTATCAACAGCCATTAATAAGTGATTATTAGCACTCATGGCCTACATGAATGCTTACTTTGATATCTGTCCTTCACAGAAATGTGTCTTCTGCAGTTTTAGCATGACGAAAGCTGCTTTCTTAAGTGTTTCATTTGCAGGCAAGCTGGCTGATTCATGGGCTGGGTTGTCAGACTTCAAACATGGGATGGAAGAGCACGAGCGTGGAGACGGTGGAGAAGCCTTTCTAGCCCAATGATCACTGAGCACCATGGACAACTTGCAAGGCTTCTTCTCCCAGCACTTCCTATTACCCGACTCTGCACGTTACTTCAAGCAGTGCAACTGCAGTTCTCAAGAGACAGGCAGAGTGATCTGGGCATGTTTTGCAGGCTGAGAAAATAAGATTGGGCTTTAAGCCCAATGACTGTGGGCTACTCAGAGAACTGGAAATGGCTCAACACGATGCTGGGCACAGGAATGATGAGTGGAGGCCTCTCTGTCTCTCAGTTGCTCCCCTCCAGAGCTGTTTTCCAGTGCTGTTCTCCGGAAGCAGTGGAAGGAAGGCTGGTCCTTTCCATGCATGGTTCAGACACATGCCACAACAGCATTTCAAGCTGGGATGTGGAACTCTTCCCAGAGGGGAATTGCGATGGAAATGAGGTTTTTCTGGGGCTGAACCAGGTCATCAAGATACCCACACAACCACTATTAAATTCTCATATTCATAGCTACTGTAACAGCGTATGCTCTGTTGGAAAAACTTGGGTCAAAATATACACAGAGAGGAAGAGATCAGGTTATTCAGTGCTGGTATTATAATAGTTCTCCTTTTCACACAGAGCAGCTTGAAAATAATGGAGAAGTTATGGGACAAATTTCCATGGGTCTTTGACTATGTTCCCCTTGGGGAGCCTACAAGGACCTTTTGACATTTTCATCAGCAGCTGGGTGAAGCTGAGGAGGAAATTTGGGAAATTGAGGATTTAGCAGGAAGCCAAACTGACATCTTGGTGTCAGTATTCACTTTGAGAGGGATTTATTCTAGCTGTTCTTGTATTTTAAAGGACCGAACAATTCCATACAGTGCTGGTTACATAGAAAGATTGTCAGAGGTAATTTTCTGAGGAAGGAAGTCCTGGACTCTTACTCCTACACCAGGGACAGTGATGACTATGGTGACTATATGTTGAAATATGTCATTCAAGACTGTGCTGGCACAAAAATAACTCTATAGATAACCACTCAAATGTCTATAATTGGGAAAATGATTTATGTTGAAGTCAAAAAACAGAAGTTTGGGATGAGAGTTTTGAGGTGGGATTTTTATGAATAAATTGGGCCATTATCCAAAAGCATTGTAGCTGTTAGAGTTAAGAGCAGTTGAATTTTGAGGCAGAACTGATACACTTTGTGATCTTCCTCACTGTTTTTCAACAGACAGAATTGCATTTGCTTCTTCTTGGTAGTGAGATCTAAACCTTCTACTAAATAAATTGGTCCAGAACATTTTTCATGTAAGCTGGACAGACTTTGGGTCAATTGAAGTACGGGGAAACAATAAACCTCTAAGCAGTGACTGCTTTTAGTTTGATTATTACTTTGTGTCCTATTTTGAAGAGATTTTGGTAATAACAAGAAAGTTAGCAGAGGGATTTTTTAAGCCTGCTTTCCGATAGGACAAAGCTCATGCCATTGCATTTCTTTCTGTCTGTGAGTCTTTTCCTTCCAGTATCTTTCAAATTCAGCTTTTAGACTGTCTTGGCAAAGATGGGGAGCTGAACTTAGCAAGTGCCCCTGAGTTTCAGAGAGGTAGAGAAGAGAGATATAGGTAGCAGTGCCTCCACGGCAATGGAGGAGCTTGGCCTCCCTTTGCTCCTCAATCTTCCTCTGGTCCCAGGCAGTTTTCCTGGCACTAAGAAGTCAGGAGAAGGCCATCTCTTCTTTCCCAAGCCTGGATTGGCAGGGCAGTCTTTTTCTGACTGTTCCTTCCTGATGGTCTAAGGGATGTAAATGAGAGCAAAAAAAATAGCAAAAAGCTGTTAAATTGCGGTGTTAGACCTTCCCAGGTCACACTGCCAAGACAGGGGTCTTGTGAGTGTATACATTGGTGTTCTGCACCTGAAGAGTTTTGGTTTCACTTATACATCTTTTCAGGGTGTGTTTGTCAAGGTTACACTTGCTCTTTCAACATTGCTCACCCAACGTGGTGTGTACCCGGCAGTTTGGACCCTCCACAGCTACTTCTGCTCCTGCTCGTGGTGCCCACAGCAGAGTGGGATATAGCAACACGAGCCCAGGAAAAGTGAAGCCAGCAGAGATGTTTCAAAGGAAAGAAACTTCTCTCTCTTTTATCCTCTTGTTTCGTCCTCCCCAGGACTCCTGCAACCTGGCTAGCATCTCGGTGCTCCCACTTTGAGCCTTGCAGGTCAAGAGAACCTGGCTGGCCAGGAGAGTTGAGAGGGGCTTGGAAAGCAGAGCTCAGCCTCTGGCAAAGGAGAGTTTGACCTGCTGCTGCTATTAAAGCTCTTGGATGTAAACAGCTGGGCTGTTTTATTGTTTTACGAGTGTGCCCAGCTAGCTGAGTTTCTTCGGCGTGGGAACTGGAATGCCTTGGCTTGCTGGTCCCATGAGTCACTGCTTTTTAATTCTGTTTTATCATCTTTCCTTTGCTTATATTCTTGCTGCACTTGCTTTGGTCAGAGCAGAGCAACATGAATTCCAGTTCATTCAGCGCCTGGATTCTGTCACCAAAAGGAGGTTATTTTTAGCCTTAGTTGTGTTACTCTTTTTCTTAGCTGCTTGACTGGAGCTTCCTCTGTTGTCTTCCCTCTTCTCCCCCTAATATCTCCTGAAGGCTTTTCTACTTTCTCTCTTGCAAAGTTTGCTAATGAGGATATAGGGAATATATCACTGTTCATAGGGGAAGTAGAGTCTTAAGACTGCACTGAAAAGATTGTGTTCCTTTTCTTTTTTTTCCTTTTTGATTTTCCAAAAGCCTACAGGCATATGAGGATTCAAAAAGGCATTAAGAGTGAATTCTGGGTTTTGCACAGTGCCCTGGATGTCTTAGACTCCACGTTTTCTGAGAACAAATATGCTCAAGGTTTTATATAGAAAATGTCATCACTGAATTATAAGTAGCCTTTTCTTGTTGTTGTTTATTTTTTTAAATAAAACCATCCCAAAATGTTACTGGTCCAGATAGGGTCTGGTCTTGACTTGCTTCATGTAGGAAATATCAAAGGCAGGACACAACTTCTGACCTTTTACATTTACAGAGCGAAAGATGAAACGAGACAGAAATGAAGTGATCAGAGACCGCTGAAGGCATCAGCACCATGATCAAACCCAGGTCCTGACACATAGGGAGGAGGTCGCTTTTGCTCCCTGCCTGCAGCTTTCCTTGCTCAGAGGAACTCTTCTGGTTTTCCCAGCTTAGCGTACAGCCTTCGGAAAGAGATGCTGGCTTGAGGTTGTGCTGCAGAAAGAAACAAAACCAAAACCCAAACCAAAAAGAATAGCTCGTAATGCTCATTTTTCTTTCCTTTTTCTAACTACAGTTATTAAATCAATACCCACAGTCATTTGAAGCCCTTATTGATGGTAAAAGGTTGATCATTTAATATTTCATCTTTAGGGCAATAAATAGGATAGTACTTCTTCTTGCTCTGAATCTTATCCATATCAGCCCAAGCCACAGGGGCAGGTTTCCAGCAGGAAAAATTCCCCAAGAGAACTGAATTCATTCTATCAGGTCATGATTGACAATAGTGATACAGTACAAACCTCAGACATCGGCAGAATAGCAAAGGACCTGTAGCTTTTTGTGTGTTTACTTTTCTAAGATGCAGAAAAAGCAGAAAACAAGAAATCCTTGCAGGAAAGCAGGTGGGGTGTTTCCAGATTGGCATACAACCAAAAGCAAATGGCTTTTTTTTTATTCTTTTTTTGCTCCTAAAAGGCCAGGCCAGTCCTAAGAGGTCTTTTATTCATTTTATTGTAGTAGAAATGTGTAATCCTACCACCTAGATGGAGTAATGAGGAAAACCCCTTTGCTGCCATGCCTTGGCAGATGCCGGGGGCAGAATACCGGAGCAGACCGTGTTTCCTGCACCGTAGCAGCCCTCTCGAGGAAAGCCTTGTGGAAGGGGAAGGTGAGAGCACATTCCTACAAACCACCCTCCAAAAAGGAACAAGAAGCCGACAAACTACAGTGAAGAGTTAGGGAAATAAATACGGTGCCATTGTATCACCTAACATCCACCGCTGCACTACGTCCTGGTGCATCAACACTGGTCGTTTTCAGTCAACCCACACGTCAGACTTAGCTCTATTCTCCCTAGGATAGTTATGAAAAAGTAGATTATTTTACTTGCATTTTAAGGTTAATTAAAATCACAATTACTGATAATTAAAATCTTCAAGAGTGAAGCTGTAGCAAGAGGAGGGACTAGTTGCCATTCCCAGCAGATGATGGGCTCCAATGTCTCTGTAGGCTTGCTTTGAACCATGACCCTCGCTATTGTGTGACCACCTCTGCCTCCTGATGTCTCCACCACTGTACTACATCTACGTTTGAAACTTCACGAAAGTCATGGTTTTTCACCTGCCATCCTGTTATCCAGCCACTTTTCTCAGTCAGTTTTGATGAACAATTTTTCTTCTTCACTGTGAAATGGCACTTCAGAATTAGAGCTTTAATGGCTGCAATGATAATCTCAATACGTTGCTTTAGAAAGTGCATATTCAGACTTCTTTATAATCCTTCTCATGCTCTAACCTCTGCAGCAGCTTCAGGATGGTCTTGAAAATGCTTTTTGCCTCTGTTAAAAAGCAAGACTGATGAGTTACTTTTGACAGAGCAACAGAAAGTACAGAAATGCACTTTGGCTATTTTGTAAGGCTGAATTATAAAAAAAATCTAATCCATTAGAAATTAAGAGCTGAAAATGTGTCTGGAAACTTTTTTTTCCTTGCATCTCTTGAATGTAATGGCAAAGTTTTTGATTATTGTGAGGGGGCAGGATCGTACACATTACAAAAACGCATTTGGAAAGGATGACTTCAATGTACTGCTCAGCTCTGTATTTTTTTTGCTGCTGCTGTGCCTTGTTGAAAATCATTTCCGCAGGTTGAATGGCAGATTTACTGCATATCTCAGCACTTCAGAGGTGAGCCTTAACCTAAATTAAGAAGTTATTTTATGTGGTATGGAAAGTTTGTTCTCCAGCTATTCTTTTTCTTTTCTTTTCTTTTCTTTTCTTTTCTTTTCTTTTCTTTTCTTTTCTTTTCTTTTCTTTTCTTTTCTTTTCTTTTCTTTTCTTTTCTTTTCNCTTTTCTTTTCTTTTCTTTTCTTTTCTTTTCTTTTCTTTTCTTTTCTTTTCTTTTCTTTTCTTTTCTTTTCTTTTCTTTTCTTTCTTTTCTTTTTTATTTTTATTTTATTTTATTTTATTGCCTTAAAAAGAAATCAGGCGCAACCTCGGCATTCAGTTGTCACTTGAGTTGAGATGATTCCTCAAAGACTTTCGTTGCCTTCCAGCTCACTTGCGGTTTTCCCCAGCTCGGTTAATCTAAGCTGGTGCCAATAATCCCTTTGTGCCTCTGCTCTGCTCATTACAGATTTTGAGTTTTTCCCCTGTGATCTCTTGAAATATAGTTTCAAAGTGGCTATCAACACAGCAGATAAATACCGAGTGAGATTCTCCAGTATCCTCCAAAGGGCTAACTAGTTAACTACGCTTAGCTTTAATGCACCAACACGTGGAATGACTTGTGCAGTTCAGGTGGCCCCACCTCCAAAGAGTTCAGTAGAACTTAAAACAATGCAGAGAAGAGCAATAAGGACAATTTCACAACTTTTACACAAGGAAAGGCTTTAAAATAGACCTCAGTCTGGAGCAAAAACAACAGAGAGCAGATGTGACTGAGGTCTGTAAAATTGTAAGCAATAGAGCGAAGATGAAAAGGGAAAAAGTACCCATTACTCCTCATAATACATGTCCTAGAGAGAATCCAGTTAGGTTGCCAAGTAACAGGCTTAAACGGAAGAAAAGGATATTCTGGTTAATAGAACATGCAATTGAACAGTTGGATTTCTTCCTGCAGGATGTGGTGGAGACTAAAATACAAAGAGGCTCCAAAAGGAAACACATAGCTCATGTAGTAATGGACTGTCAATAACTATTAAACACAGTTATCTGGAGTTTCATTTGTGAGACACCAAAACTCAAATTGCAACGTGTCCACCCTGTCTTGGGGCTTTGCTGCAAACCAGCTCTGCTCTGGCTGGGGGGCCCATTGGCAGCTGGAGGGCTGGAGGTGCCTGGGGAGCATCTCTGCTGCTTTCGCTTCATCTGATGATGACCATCTGCACAGTCAGACTTCAGCAGTGCAGATCCTCCCCTCCAGCACCACTGCAGGCACAAACCAAAACTGAAGGAGATCAGGAGACGCGCTCCAGAAGTACATTCCTGATGCGCTTCCCTGGGAAGCGGAAGATGGGAGAAAGACCATCTCCCATCTCATTTGTATCTATACAAGGTCAAGATATGATGTGATTTTAATGCATCTAAATACAGTCAATCACTAAAACTTATAGGGGCACCATGAAACTCATCAAGGTATATTAAAGTTAACCATACCCAACCTCATGGTGGGTTAAGGGGGATCTGCTTGTCACTTGTGGCTGCCCCAACGGCTTGAAATTTTGTTCCAGCACAGAGCTGATTTCATGACGTGTCTCCTTCTGACCCAACTGCAGAAATCTTAAGGATCATAAATCCATATTGATAACATATTTATTTGGCTCTGGATTAGATTCAGGCTTTGAATTTCACTCCTTTCAGAGCAACGCAGTACGTGAAAGATGTCTTGCTTTGATAGCCAAGAAACAGAGAAAGAAAATAGAGAAAAAACTTAGAAATTCTGACATTTGGTCCTTTCTCACTGCAAGGATATACTGCACAACTGATTTATCCCTCCTAATCTAAGAACATCTCACAAAGTGACTGGATATTTAAAATTCAGAATATATGCAGGAAACAGTGTCGTTCTCCATCAACCAGCTGCAAATGATGCAGTGACAGGACAGGAACTCTCATTTTTCCTGCCTTGGGAGCTCTGCTTTTTGGCTGAATGTCGCAGTGACTCGAGCTTGCTGACCAGCATTTGTTTCGCACAGCTTCGCTCAAACGGACAAGTCTTCTTCACGTGTCATGATCCAATGGCAACTTTGATAGTTACCATTGATAGTAACTTGTAAGTAAATGTCTTACTTTGATAGTAACACGTTACTTCTGCATTTATGCATGGATCTGTTTGAAAAAGCTCTTAGAAATAATACAAGAAAGGCTTAAAAGATTTCCAGCAATGGAGCACAGGATTCACAAGGGTTAATGGCATTTTTAAAGGGAGTCTTGTTGCTGCTGAGGTTATAGCAAGCTGCAGCAATAGCCATTCCTGTGCATGGGCAGCTCAGCCCCTGGTACTGACTCCTTTGGTGTTTCCGAGGCTTCTGCAGGCTTTTGCAGTGGTGTGTCGTGTAATGATTTGTGACCAGATATGCAGCTTCAATAAACACACTCAGCAATGTTGCTCTGGGTTTCTGGCTTTTTACAAGGGAAAAAAGGATCAAATGGTAGTGAAGGCAAGAGAGGGATACACTGTTACTGATTCTGACGGTTTTGATCCTGGTTCCTGGCTAGTATTACTTAGGATTATTTCCAGATCTTCTACTTTTACAATAATTTCACCTTTTTTTTTCATTTAAAGTGTTTCTCCTCCATAATTGCAAGACTAACTGAAAACACAGTCAGAATAAAACAGACAAACTCAGGCAGCAGAGAGTGAAGAAAAAGATGTTAAAATATTTATTTAAAGTCTTAAAAGGCTTACATTAGTGGTTGAATTCTGTGGCCTGAACAAGATCTTTTAGACACTGCTTTTCACTTACTACCTCTCCCGGGAACGTGGCACAGCAGAGTGTGACGTGCAGGTCCTGTGGTTCGGTGGGGACCTGGCAACTCCCCCCTGCAGTTGTGAGAGCAGGAGCTCGCACTGGTGTCTCACTAAAAGCACTGCTAGGTCACTGGTGGCTTCACATGAATCAGAAAATCAGATGCTAAAAGCATCTTAGTGCTATTCAGTTGATTGCTACCTAACTAATACACAATTACTACACATATTTACGTTGTATTGATAGGCTCCTAGAGAAATGCTGAGGTATGGAGTGGTGCTGAGTTTAGCACATATCCTGTCTGAGCTGTGCACTGACTCCTCCAAACTGGGTACCGCCTCCTCCAAAGGCAGCATGCTGGACCCTTATGAATTTGGTTTTTACAAACTTTTACCAAAGAGAGGACTATAATCATCAGCAGGTGGGTACCCATGGCACAGGCAGAAGGATGAAGGCCATTCCCACCATCTAGTTACTGTTTCAGCAAACCCATGCTCATTTTTCATGCTATGAAGATGTGGCAAATATGTAGTCTGAGTTTGCCCAGACCCAACTGAGATGTTGACCTGTCCTGAGCTGCTTCATTGGAATTATAGTGGGACAACTGTCTTGCAAAGGTAAATCATTACACATAATGAAACAAAATTACAGTAGTTCAATGGCTGAATAATGTCAGAAAAGAATATCCAGTTGAAGTCAGAAGAAGCTTAACCCAAAACAGCTGGGCAAGAACTAGAAAAGGGAATGTCACTTCCAGAGCATGGGGTTACCGTTCACTGAGTCGCTAGAGATGGAGAAGAGCCCAGAGTCCTTGCAGAGCAGCACGGCCTCCAGAGGCCCTGGAGCCTTGTCAGAGCCATGATATCTGCTGCGACACATATAGATGCTCAGGCTATTGGTTATCAAAGAATCAACCAACCTGGAAAGTGAAACCCTCACAAGAAAGACATCTCACAGAAAATAGTAAGTGAAGCAATATGTCTTCAGCTGGCACATAAGTTTGGAAAGAGAATATGAGTAGATATTGAGACTGGTCAGAAATTTCAGGCACTCTGCTTTGTCTGAACAGCATGATATCACCAGCTCTTGGTAATTTTATACTTTTGTCAATCATACAAGTGTGTTCAGCCCTGCAAATACTTGAATGTCTTTTTCTTTATGTCCATAGGTGCCTCACAATTGCTAGCACAGAACGGCTTGTCAATTAATGTGCCAGAGGTCATTAAGTTTGACAAGTTACTCCTAACCTGCAGCCAATAAATTTTGTTTGAATAAAGTGATATATCATTAAAATCATTCTTACACAGCAGCTATAAAATGTAGTGATAAAATTTCAAGATCTGATAATTTAGGGCTTGTTAGAGTTCCATATTTCTTAGGAGATGTAAATCATCACCTCTAATCCTTCTTCCTGATGGTTTGTATGCTATAAAATCTTTGGTTGGTTGATGGTCTATAATAGCTCCATTGAAAGGTAACTAATAACCAAAACCAATATTCTCACCCTATTGTGTTGAAATGAAAATGAAACAGATACAGAATTATAGATGCCCAATGAGAACGCTGCACATGGTTTTGAAAGATATTTAAGTGTCAGATGAATGCGAGTGACCGTGGTAGCATGCATTTTAGGTCCTGGGTAAATCACTCACCCAAAGCTGCTTTCAAGTGGGGTTTAAATTAACCCTTTCTCTTCTAAGACCACCCTAGCAGAGGAATGTGCTCATGGACAAGCACCTCCCAGGTGCAGCATCTTCAGTCCAGCAGTTTGGTCGCTGGGTGGCCTCAATTGCATGATGAGAACACTCCTTGGCCACCTAGCTTATGGAATCTGTCCCTTAAGAGTTTTTCTGCTTCACTCATAAAATCTAAAGGCAGGAATAAGTGTCAAAAAGGCTCTCCAGTGTTTTACTCTGAGAGAGAGATTTTTTTTCCCATTCAGTTCATTCAACAAAGACACTGAAGGAGCAGTCTATCAAATTGATTGAAGAAAAATTCGCTGAAGAATTGAAGCAAAAAGCTAACTGTGCACCTACAGCACTGAGAAATTGTCTGACGGAGATCAGTTCTGGCCTGGAAAGTTATCTGGAAGATTCACTGTTTCTACCTCCCATATTTTGGTGCGTATTTATATATACTCCTATTTCTTGACTTGGATAGTAATTCTGCCACAATCTGAACTTCAAACTCCTTGGTCTTGCAGTTGCAGGAAAAGATTTCAAAAAGAAAATCTACTAGCTCAAATACTCAACAGAAGACTAAGGAAAAATTCTTTTTTTTTTTTTTCCCCTAGATCTCATAACTTCAAAGGCAAAATTTTGTACCTAATTCCTGACTTTTGGACACTTAGGGTCAGGGAGAAGCTCTAGAACATGAAATATGGGAGTGGTTCTGCTGAGAGATCTTTACCCAGAGACTAGGATATCCATTACTTATCCTTTCTGACAGATTTTTACTCCATGGAGGATTCCTCAGGCTGACTAGAAAATACCAGAAGAATAGTAGATGACCACTGCACAGATTCACTGCTAAGATATATAATCTTCTCCTCAGTGACAATGATTTAATTCCCGGTTTCAGAGCGGCTCTGGGGAGCTCCTGAGCAGAAGCAGGGGTTGGACTTGACTGAGTTATTTAAGCTACAGCTGTAAAGTGCAGTCTGGGCCATGATCCTGCGCTCTGCGGCATCTCGTATGAGCAGGACTTACAGGCAGGAAGCCGGGAGAGATGCAGCAGGGGCAGGGACGGCTGGTCTACCTTTGTGCACAAACTGCTGGCCAAGGATGAGCGCTGGGTCAGTTTGCTGCCAGCTTGTTGGCCACAGTGACATCTAACCCCACACCGAAGAGCCTGGAGCAGCCGGTTATGCAGGGGCTATGCAGGATGTTCTTGTAGGAAGTCTGACTTCTCAGCGAAAGGAGGCAGGAGCTCCAATGTGGTGTGCTCCCTGCTGGACTCATGGGCCACTGGAGTCCAGCATGGCCCTGGGCAGCCTGATGAGGGGCAAAGGGCTATGGAATATCTTTCCTGGGGCAATTCAAGGGATAGAGATGTTTGGTCCAAGGGACCAGGCTGGAATTCATCAAACCACACAAAACCAAAAGGGTTTCACCACCACATGCTCTCTCTGATCTGCCAAATTATTTTCTCAGGTAGGCATTGCTGCTGTGGGCTGTGCAATGAGTGCAGAGCTCCTTATTTTTAACATCACGTCAATTCCCAGCTCTATGAAAGACTGTTTGAATGACTGCAGTCATGTTGTATAACCTCACAGTACCCTATTTTCCCATCTGTAAACCAAAAATAGTAGTGCTGCACCTAGCCACACATGCCATGAAGCTCAGAAAACCTCTGAGGCCTGGCTCTCAGCAGGAGCTGGATTTCACAGCCAGTGTCTTTGATGATACTGCTCTTGAATCTTGCTTTAGCTTATTGACTCTTTCCTGTTATCTCTCTCCTTTGTAGTCTTTCTAGGTGTTAGATATAAAAAAAATGGCAATATAGTTTCAAATTGAAGGGTGAAGCAAATATATCCAAATATTAAAAAATAAGGAAAGAGATAAAACCCTCCAAGATTAAAAAAAAAGAAACCATCAACAACAGTGGAATTATTTTCATTTACCATCTGTTTCTAAAATATTTATATGAATAAATATTAACATAAAGCAAAGGCTGTTAAATAATTTGCTGTGATCTGGATGGTGGAAGCTTAGTCTTCCACCTGGGGACTCTTGGTCGGAGGCTAATAGCATGTTTTGAACAAAAGAAGCCTTCTAGAAACAGCCACTTCTGAGAACAAGATTTCAAGAGATGCTGAAGAGTCTCAGTTCCACACTAAAGGTCAGCATGGAAAACATATAAGGGAGAATGAGATTCTTTCATTACCAAATTCCATCTCAGCATCAGGGAGAGAGAGATGGCAGGTACAGGAATTTTAAAAGAGCATCATTTGTTTCTTGGTTGCTTGTAGGTCATGAAACAGATGTTTGCACTTGCAGGCTTCCAATTTTGCTCCTATCCACGTGCAGGACATGCAGAGAGCAGGCCCAGGATCTCTGGCCAGGAGACCAGAACCCGAGACTGACCTGCACGTGTTTCTGTAATTTCTAACGTGCCCTGGGCCATGCCGTTGCAGATGGGCAAGCCTGGCTAGCACTTGGCTTTTCATTCCCACCTCTGCCATGACCATGATGCAAAGGCAGCAGGTCCATTTAACGAGCAAACAGGTGCTTTGAGATGGAAAGACTATCCTCAAACCAGAGCTTATCTGATTTGGAAGCAAGACTGTGTCTCCCATTTCTAATTATCAACTCGCTGGATTATTTTTTGCATATGGCCAAGGCATGACTTTATCAGTTCATCCTGCTGGTTGAACCTACCTGTGCGAGCAGGACATCTTGAGCTGTTGTATTGACTCCCCTCTCAGTTCCTCAGTATTTCCCCTCTCTGGGCTGACTGACTCTATCACCATCGTGCCTAATCACCTTCAGCGTGGCCCGAGCAGTGTATGCTACATGACAGATACTAGGTCCCATGTAAATAGAGTGAAAAATACCTCCTTTGTGGATAACACATTGCAAAAACTGCCTTGTATCACACTTAGTGGGCCAGCATTGCAGTAGGTGGACAGATCGGTGTGAGGAAATCACTTCTGCTGATGCTGAAACCACCTTCACTTGTTATCTTGATATTTAGCAGCCTGCCTAACACTACACACATAATACAAAGTGTGTTATGCCACAAGGCTGCTGCTACTGATTGATTTTTGGTTTAGCAATGCCACAAAATCTCTCCCTCGCCACCTTCTGCTGATCTGTAGTGTGGAAGAACAAGCTGGAGGCATAATCTCATCAGGAAATAAATTACCATCTCATCATGCAAGCAGATTTTCGAACTCCCAGTCCTGCAGTCCTGTACCTCCTCCACACCTTGCAAAGTCAAGGGGTTTTTTTTATTTGCATTAGGCCTATTTGTCTCTGACCAAAACACCCCTCTGAGTTCCAGGTGACAGTGAAATCAATCACAGCCTACGTAAAAAGTGGGATTTTACATGGTATTTTATATAGCAGCTTTTCAGTGCTATGGGAGGAAGAAAAGGAAAAATGATGGCAAGCCTGTTCAGAAATCTGTCTTCATTGCAGACTTTGATTTTGTGAGTGCAAGATAAATAACTTATACTATAGATATCGAATAGTTTTGCCATATGAACAAATGAATGTTGTGGACAATGGCTGGACTTCTCAAAAGCTTCATGGGCTGAGGTAATAATTAGAGGCCCATCAAAGCACCTCCAGTCACCTCAACTAGAGAAACTGCCCTATAATAAACCCAAAAAAGAGGCACTATGTGAAAATTCAGTAGAATAGAATACAGATCAACCTTAACTACCTGTGCTAAAATCTTAAATCACTTTATTTTCTGAGTAGAGAGAGCTAATAGATTGTCCACAATCAATTATTAATGGTCAAGCAATAGTGTAATTAATGTATATTAAAATCATTTAATTTTATATACTCACAAAGCAGCCTGACATCTTATTCTATCTTGATAGTCAATGGAGAGACTTAGGTAGGTAATGATTCATCCTGTTTTAAACATCATTGTAAAATACACCTTTGAGCCCTTATTTTGCTTAGGAGGAAATAGATGTTTGGGGTGATTTTCAAAGTCCTGCCTGGGGGCTGGAAAGCTGAACGCAGGCACATGGCCCTCCAAAACGCTACAGGTAAGTCGGAAAAACTATTAGTGTAAGTTCACAATGATTTTCAGCAATAATTTATTAGATTGAAAGGTACCCAGAGGAAAAACATCATTTAGTAGCAATCTTGCTCTCAAATAGAATTCAATTACTGAAAGATTTTAAGAGCTTTCCTTTAAGTGGGACTCTTTTCTAGTTTATGCACATTAGGAGCTTTATTTTCAGAGTCTTGTACACAGTTCACGAAAAAAAAATGCACAACTCAGCCCTGATTTTTCTGCACAGTCAACACACCGGCCATATATTTTCTTGCAAGTGCTGAGTGTGCATGCCAGGAGCTAACATCATCTCATGGGTACCCCTGAACGTGGCTTTGCCGTTTCTGCACTCCCCACCTACCACTGTCACTGGATCCCTAATCCCACAGGATCTATCTGTACTACTTTTTTCCACTGTAGGAATTGACATCAGTTCATGTCAAGTCTTACTTTATCATTCAAGAGTTGCTGTTCTTTAGATCTGCCCTCTTGTTTATTGCTAGCTCCCACTTATTTGATATCACTGCCAAATACAATGGGTATTGTGCTGTCCCCTTTCTGTCCCTCAATCAAGGGGATCACTCTGTCCCCCTAGTTCAGCTCGAGACTTTCCTCTTCTCTTCAGCTCATTTTGAACTCTCAAGAGTTTCTGGAGTTTTGCTAACAAATGTGGAAAAAAAAAATCTTCCTGCACAAGTGGATCAAATATTCTCTTTGCCCTGTCTCTTGCTGCTGCTCATTATATCCTCGGCTTCCAGTAAGAGCTGGAGCTATTACACCTGTAGGATTTTAAATGGCTGCTTGACATGACCACGACACTTATGAAAGGGAGTGCTGGCAAGCGAGCAAGCTGCACAGCGGGTTTGGGTTTGAATTTAGGTGGGGAGAATTCCTGCAGGCTGGGCACACGTTGATAAAGAATCATTGCCTTGAGCTCATCATCTCTGCACAGAACAACCAGTCCTTTAGATGTTGGGAGGAAAATTTTATCTTCAAAAATATTTGTTAGAAAGGAGTAATGAATAAGCTCCTGGTTAATAGGGATGAATTTTTGAATCTGAATGTCCATCAATCCCTATCTTATCTAGCCATTTATTCCAGTGCAAAGTGAATGTAAATGCCTTCTGAAATCAGAACAGCAGCATTTCGTGCTCGCTCTCTGCAGTGGGAGCAGCGCCGTGAAGAGCAGTGCTGCAGCAGATCAGACCCTAGATGTCCCTAAATGTCACTGGAGACACTGCCCTTCATTTTGTCTGTCTAGAAGTTAGACATCAACTCAAGATCACTGTGTGGAGCCCCTCGGTAGGCCAGGAGAAGAGGTAGGTGCTCTGCACCCTGGAATAGGCCTCTGAAGTTGGTGGGATCTCCTGTTCACCTGAGAGTGCCTGTCTCTCTGTTCTGAACGCGAGCCAGCATTTTGACCCACGTTTGATGAAGGATTGGTTGTCTCACCTGTATTTCCCAGACAGAGATGAAAACTCTTCCCAGTTTGGTCAAATGAAGGGCTTGGTTCCTTACATGGATCCACCTCAACAGCTACAAACATACCAGTGTTTGCAGGGGGCAAATCAAGTCTGTACTGGCCTCTGCCAGCTTTGGGTTCAGCTCTGAAAATGGGACCCACCGACATTTGTGGGCCTGAAGATGGACCAGCCATGGGAGAAATGTATGTGTGTCCCACGTCAGAGGAGGACACCAGGTAAAACTGGTCCAGATGCAATTTTGCTCCTCCTGCTGCTCCCACAGGATCTGGCCCACCCGGTCCCCACTGCTCTGCATAGGTAGAACATGGGACATGTCTGAATGTCCTTGAACCATCTCCCAGCACATTGCACAGTTGTTATGGAACCGCGAACCAGAAGGTACATGAACTTTGGGAAGCTCCATATCTGGGTGCAGATCCATGAAGACCAGTGCTAAGAGTGAGGGAGACCAAGGCAATATTAAAGACTCCGCTTCCACCCTTGGTATGTGTTAATATCTGCCAAGCTGCAGCCTGCAGGATAGTCCTTGTGGAAGTGTAAGATGAGCAACAAGTCTCATACTCACTCATGACAGGCAGACTTGGCGACTATCAAAATGAGCTCATCACAGATAATAAAGTGAAATTTTTCCTAGCCTACCAGGTTCCCCTCAGGCTAGGGGAGATCCTCCTGGACGAGGAAGAACCAGATTAAATGATTCCACAGTAAGCAGATGCTATCCACACCGTGCAGCCCAGTTTACCGGAGGGATCTCTGAGATTGGCATTGACCCTACGGAACGCCCTGGCGGAATGCCCTGTGCCTTTGTGAAGCCAAGACTTTCATACCTAAACTTTTTTTGAAGCTATAGCTGGTCTTTAAGCAACAGCATTTGAATGGCATGAAGTGCCCCTGCACTGTACAAAGTGGGCTTGGTGCCTAATTTAACTATTTTGAAATTCGAGTGGTTGAATTTATTGGTGCGTCAAGATAGTTTTGTTCTTACCCCAACAGCCGGATGCTGGAGGATGGTGGGACCAAGCCATGTGGATCTCAGAGACAGGCCAGAACAGCAAGAATTATTTGCCCATTAGACTCTTACCTGCAGATCTCTTCTTGATTTCATGATTTCCATTTCTTAGGAAACAGAAAATGGCTTCCATTTCTTAGGAAACAGAATTTTGCCACATTGTTTTTATAAGACATTTCTTTTTTCCTTATTAATGTGTGTTCTGTCTGTTTAAAAGGCTAAGATGTTAGAATGGCAGAGGAAGTTACCCATGTAACAGAGACTGAGCAGTAATGAAGGACAGACAAGTATTTGAATGCTAACAGATTATGGGTAGGCGTGTAATCAGGGCTGCAGATAAGGATTTGGAAACCTCACAGTCCTACTGAAGGATTAGGACTGCATTTGACCTGAATTCATGGGAGAAAAAAAAGAAAATAAAAACCCCTTCTTTGCAGTATTTATTGTTTGTCTTGAAACACCAGGATTACACTGTGCTAAGCACTGGGTAAAGCACAAAGAAAATCCCTACCTGAAGGAAGTTGCCATCTGGGGGTAGATGAAGCAAAGCATGGGTTGCATTCAGGAGCACATGGCTGTGTTCAGAACTGAGGATTCAGGGATTCAGTCCTGTGTTCACTTTTAGTCAAGGTTTCCAAAGCAAGTGGCTTCTACTGCATTTAGTAGCATGGTGATCTGACTCAGAAAAATTCAGTCACAGATATACATTTGTAGTAGATGAATTAGAAAGGGAGTATTCTTATAAAATCAAGGTTAAAATGTCTTGAGCAAAGGAGGCAGTGTTTCATAGGATAGGTATCTATTTGCTATGTCACATTACACAGAGCACTTCCAAATACCATTAAGCTCCATTAGCTGTTTTATGGGCTGCTTGATGCAAAACATCATAGCGGATACCCCAATGAGCACACTTTGTTCTTGCAACGTACTGCACTTTATTTAATCGCTGCTGCTCCCCTCAGTTATTCAGGGAAAATGGACATGCT
Source organism: Eudromia elegans (assembly GCA_003342815.1). NCBI lineage: Eukaryota > Metazoa > Chordata > Aves > Tinamiformes > Tinamidae > Eudromia > Eudromia elegans. The sequence continues at coordinate 323,294 of PTEX01000078.1, forward strand.
GTCCTTAGTACTTAGAGGAATAAGAAATGACTAAAATAAAATTTTCAGGTGAGAAACAATTTAGCTGTTGGCTTGTGCAAGAAATATTTGTATTTATTCATGTTTAATATTTCATAGCCTCAGATGCTGGGTGGTGCCCATGGCACGTATGGCCACAGAGAGCAAATATGAAGATTCTAGTTAAAGTAGGGACAGAGATGTCAGCAAAGCATAGTGTGCTTTGCATCTTAAAAGTGTGGCAGAAGGATGGGGATGCATTTCTCCCTATCCTTCCCAGTCACTTCCGCGCAGCACGCATAACCAAAGAACTAGAGAAACAAGATACTGAGAATCATATAACGGCAACAGGACTGCAAAGCATGAGGAACTGTATTCCCAGACTGAGAGTAGGGTGGGACAGCAGGGGTGGCAATTCTGTACGAACAAGAATTCACTCAGTGTAAAAATAGAAGTTGTCAGGCAAAACAGCAAGAGCTGGAGGCAAACAGGTGGTTGCAGCAGATTTCTGCTTGAAATGCTAAAGTAGGGGAATTTCCACCTTCATCCAAACACCCTGCTTCTTGAGAGGCAGAGGAAAGCTGGGAAGCACATTGAAATTTCTTGCCTTCCTACTTCCTCAGTCTTCTTACTTTCTCTCTTTCATGGAAACATGAAGCTAAAACACATTATGAACTGTCAACTCTTCTCCAAACATTATATTGATATTCTATTTGCTTCAGGAGGCTACTCAGAGGTCAGATACTTCTTATAAATGTGATTAATTGCCTCTGTTAAGTCATACCTTTCTTGCAGTTTCTCTGAAACACGCCACTAATCCCTGTAGCCGCCACTTCTGACAAGGAAAGAATCTGGCCATAAAGTAACCGGATCGTGTCAGAAATGGGAGCAAGCGGACAAGCAACAGACAGAATAATCTAATAACCATTTCCAAAGGGCACTTAGCAAACAGCCTCTGTGCCCTCACAGTGCAGGAATTTACTGGCAGTGCTATCAGATAAAACTCAATACCCTGCAAGAAGAACAAAGTGTCTTCATCGATTATATGCTACATGCAAACCAATAAGCAACACCTACAATGATAGCTTTTCCACATTACATGTTTTAAACTGACTGTGCATTACCTTGGAATATGTCTGCTGTGGTTAGATAAAGACACATCTTATGGTTCGGATGGGTCTAGTGCAATTCTCTGTGTCTGAGTGCCTCATCCCAGACTCCTGCCATTGTCAAATAATTCAAAAATAAGAAACTTATATATCACAGTTACTGGCTTTTGATACTGGTTTTAGAGTCCTTCACATGTCTAGTCCTCTTCACTGACTGATAACTAAGCTAGATAGGTGGCTCTTATGTCCTCTACTCTACCTTTGATCAGATGAACTTATCACAGGAGTAATCATCTCAACCTGCAGTGTTTGCTGATCCCCTAGGACAATTTCACTGATCTGCTAGAACTGGTAGTGTTTGATCTTTGTCTTGCTATTTCCAGGTAAAACAGTATATATATATATATGTATTTTCTTTCTCTTATACATAGTAAAAGCACAGCAAGGAAGAACTTGTGTGAAGATTATAGCTAGGAATGAGTAGATGACAGAGCCCCACCTGAAGCAGCTCTCTTTTCTGGACTTCTGTTTTATATCTCATACATTTGAGGACACCTGTGTGCTGCCCATCCCACTTCCCAATGATAATAAATACCATAAGAACTGTCTGCTAATACAGACATTTTCAGTTGTACCAGTATGCCAGAGAACTAAGAAGGAAGTTTAAATTCCACAAAATAAGTGTGTTCAAAGGAGCATTGCTAATTTGGGTATTATCAGCAACAACTTAATCGAATCTATCTCTTCATTCATTCTGATTTTCTTTACTGGCTTGATGGGATACTTGATTAAGAAAGCTGTTCACAGAGCTTATTTGCCAGCATGCTGTTGTGTAACATGTGCTACTGTTACTCGAATAGCTTTTCTCCAGATAGCCCACTGTTAGCTGGAGTAAAGCAGGATATATACTGCGAGCCTCCTTTCAATTCCAAAGCAAGATTAAGTTCATATTAGCACATCTCCTTGGAGAAATGACTTCTGGTCATAAATTATGCTGTGAAAGATGGAAACATCTTCCGTGTTTGTGCAATTAAGAAGTAAAAATCATACTTAAAAAGTCATGGTGCAAAGCCAGTAATGACCTTCTGTGCACACTCGGTTGATTATTTTCCCTGTATTTCTTCTTCTTCTTGTTCTCACTACTGATTTATTTTTATGTGGTAAAGGCACAAAATGCTGCATTTATTCCCAGTGTAAAACTTTAAATAAGGGGCAGATTTGACTGAGTGAGTTTGAAGAGCTTTTCTCTAGCAGATAGAGAGAAAATATGGATATGAGGAATCAGAAGGAGCACAAAGGGATAGAGAGGGATTTTGTTCTATGCATATGTTAGAGAAAGCAATATGAGTGCATATATTTGCATGCTCAGGATACCTGAGGGAGGGGACTGTATATGACAGGCAATCAAGTATTAACTTTGCAGTACTCTCCAGGTCCTAACTAAAGCCCATAGACCTCTGCTCTGTGGCTCCAAGTGAGCCAGCCCTGCAGGAATTTTAAAGCTGTCACCTCGACTTACCTTGGCCTGTCTTGGCCTTCTAATGTTTGCAGTGTAAGTGCTGCTTGTGCCAAGGCTTCACTAGCATCCTCTTCCCAAATCACAAGATGAAGGGATCCTTGGCAAAATGTCTTCAACCTTAGTCCTTCCTCTCCTTTCCTTTCTAGTCTATATGACATGTCTAAGTGAAGTGATAGTAATTATTACTACTATAATTTATATACACTTATATATATAAAAATTATTAAAAAATTATAAAAAATATAATATCTACTAGCTCATATATACCATGTTTTTCAGAAAACTTACATGATGCTTCTAAGCCAGAATCTCATTCTCCTGAGGCAGAGGCCTCTGTGGCAGAAGGTGAAAATCAGGACCGTAGGACAGGTTCTTTGTCAGTCTTTAGATATTTTAAAGTTCCCGTGTTTAGTCTTAACTAGTTGTGCGTGCCTCCTCTATGGGCCACCCGAGAGATCAGTTCTTGTCTCAAGGGGGATGTGATTCACTCTACCAAACTTCACATTTGAGTTAACTGCCTCAGGCTTCTTTTCCGGTCACTGGAGAAAAACCCGAGTATCTTTGCTACAGGATGAGATAAACTGCAACTGTCCTTTCCTATTGATCTTAATGGTAATCAGTGATGAGCAGCTCAGTCACAGGTGTCTATATCATAAAAATAGATGTTCAGTGAGTCAGATTTCACCCACTGTGACAAATGCCACTGGTCTCCGGGCCTGGTTCTGACACAGTGCTCAAGTCTGCCTGCTAGCCTGAGGTGTATGCCGCGGTCAGACTCTGCCCCATGGTACAAATGCGCTTGTGTGCTGTTGCCTAGTCAGAGAGGCGACTTGTAGTTCATATCCAATGAAACCAGCACACTTCATAGCTAGAAGATCCTATAACGCAGTTGAAAACAGAGGCCAGCCATCATCCAAAACCTGTGGGTAAGAGGGTAAGAAAGCAAGATAAAAGGACCATTTCCAGACATTCTCCAGTATTATTTTGAATCTTAGAACTAATCAGCTTTGTTTAAAAAGATAAATAAAAAGGAACAACTGGACCAAAAAACAAACAAAAGACTTGTAGACGGTTGTAACCCCTGAAAGCCACACTGTCCCACCAAGAGACCTGGGTGAACCTCTTTGAAAGGATCTAGACTTATCCAAGATCGGACCATAACAGCCCCAAGTAAGAAATGTCCTGTCCTGAGCTATTACAGAATTACTAAATTAACCTAGGTTTGGTCAGTTCATATATTCACTTTCTACTTTCTGGGTTTTTTTCTACTTTACAGTCTATATCGTAAATCTAGAAATCTTGGAAGGACCTACACTGTTTTAAAATTAAGTGCTTTTAACTTATTTCATTTTCCAGTAAAATAAAACCAAGCCACCTCTCCTGAATAAGCATCTCAGAAAATGGCTCGTCTTGCCAGAGCCGGCAATCTCAAACTGGGACAAATTGTACCTTAGAAACACTCATTTGTCTCTATACAAAGAGCCTAGATGACTATCTTTCATTAGCTACTAATTTTCAGACTAATAAAATCGTTTGAGGTTGATCCTATCCAAAAAGACAAATGTGAACATTTTGGTTACCACGAATTGAATGACTCAGCTTCCAGAGGTCTGACTTGTCACATCCCATTTTCCAGGCCATGACAGGAAGAGCAATCAAAGGTAAGAGCCCTCGTTCCGTGCCCATACAGCCACTAGGACACATATCTTCTTAAGGTAGTTATTCTTAAACTCCATTTGATCCTCTCCTAATAGTCTCAGCTAAAAGACACAGGAGTCATTTAGCTGTGCTTCTAAGAAGCATTTTGATTTAACTACAGGCATGGGGAAATAAAATTTTGTTTCCTTCTATTTTTTTTAAAAAAAGATGTCCCAGAAATTATTTTAAGGTAGTGGAAGAACAGGTGCCTATGAAATATCAAATACTTTTGGCTGAATTAATTGCTGAGATGAAAAGTTCTGATTAATCAATCAAGAAAAATGAAATCACATTGAAAAGCAAATACTGCATTCAGAAAGCAGAATACTCATTTCCACACAAGCTACAAAAGAAACACAAAAGGCAGGTGGATCTGTGGGCATCTGCCTTGATCTTCACTCCAGTTTTCTTCAGTGTCTTTCAAATGATAAAGATTCCAGTTCTTCTGCGTTGAGACTTACACAAATAGCAGCTTTGCAGGTCAAGACAGCAATAAGAAAAGAGTAAGGTGAAATGTAAAGGAGAAATATATTTGGTCTTCACGGTCTTCGTATGACTGAAATAATTATTTTAATTTCTCTGTCACTTTGGAACTACTCATTCCTTATGGCTTCAATAAGATCTATAGAGGTCTGGTCAATATTTTTTTTAGATTTTCATTCTCCATTAGTCACATCCAGCAAGACCATCGTATCTGTAACATAGTGTCACTCTGGAGGTTGCCAAAGACCCCCATGCTTCTTGCCAGCGGTCCACATAGGAAGCCTGACTCCACAATTTCGAATGTATCACTCTCTCAAAAAATATGAATTCAGCAACGCAAAAGAAAATCTATGTGTTTGTTTTATTCACTCTAAAGAGAGAAAGATATTCATGGAAGATAAAGAAGCTCTAATACAGAACCATTTATTGCAGGCTTAGAGAGTGCAGGAAGTTGACTGGTCCATCCCCGTGGCTCTCCCCCCGTCTCTCTACTTGAGCCACAACGGACACATTCCCATGCCCATTTCCAAGGAAACTGCTGAATGAGCCCATTTTGTGGTTATTCCCATCTTTCCTTATTCCTCTTTTAATTTAAACTGTTTGAATTCATAGCTGAACAGAAAAAAATAGGCGAGAGGAAATAAATAGCCTAGCAAAAAAAAATTTTAAATCTTTTGTTCAGCCAAGTGTCCCAGTGGAGTGGCATTTTGTTATAAGTCACATACCTTGTTTAGTGCAAGCAGCTCACATTGCCAGCTCCGTCTTTTCCCAAGGCTCATTAGCTGACGTAGCTGTCTTAGTACAGGATTGCATTTGCTGCAACAAGGGCATGAACAGAACAAGCAATTTCAGACTTCAGGCTGTATTTGCTATCTAAAGGTCAGCTAGCTGGCTCGTTGAATGGATTACTTCATTTTCTGGGCAGACTGGACTTTTCTAGACTTTGCCTACTCGCACCGAGTGAAAGGTAAGATGAAGCATATAGTGTTTGGAAGTAACCAAAAGATGAGTATTGACTATTTTCAGAAATAGGTTTCCAAGAAGATGGGCATTTGTGCTAATTTGCTCCTTTCCCCTCTGATGTGCTCTTTCCACCTCAACCTGATTTCCTTGTAAGCAGCATGTAAGTAGGGGCTAACAAAGTAAGATTAACCCAGCGTGCACACTAATAATCTCTCCCTCATAAATAGGGATCAGGCCAGAGCCCACTGAGCTCTTCTGCACAACAGTGAAATACACTGAAGAACCTTCTCTTGAGCAGAGACGCCTCTTGAGGTTACTCTCTGAGAGTGAGTGCTTCCTTATGTGTGACAGATCCTTGTTAAGACATTAATAGCGTGTTAAACTTTGCAAATCTAGGGGAAACTCTACTAAGTTCTACCTCTGGCTGACTGTGTGCATAAATCCTTAGAAGTAAACTCTTGGCCAAGTTTGGGGCTAGGAGTAGATCCAGCCTATCCAAGACTCCTCTCAGAAGGAATTGGGAACACTAGAGAGGTCCATCCCAAACTTTGTTGAGTCTTCTCTGCATGCTTTGCTAGGAAGTCCTTTAGCTATAAACTGTTGGCCAAATATGGGACTAGAATTGGATCTAGCTCTACTCATACTCCTCTCAGAAGGAATTTGGAAAGCAGTGGGGTCCATTCCGAACCACAGGACTCAAGGGGAGGATCCCCTTGACACTGTCCTCCACCCAGTAAATAACAGAGTGAAACTTGCCATTAAACCTCATTAAATTGTTGCCTGTTTATGACTGCACCTTGTTGAGTCACTATCTGACCTCACTAAAACTTACTGCTGCTTCTGCAGATGCTGGATTATGCCTCATTTACCCAACAGAATTATGGTGGAGGATCCAAACCAAATACTGCTGGATTTTGTACATACTGCCTGCCATCTGCATAGAAGTCAGACTTCTGCACACACACATAGATGTAAAATATCCCTAGGTTAGGTCATATAATACACTGTACTATTTTGTAGTGCAAGATATGTAAAGTACATTACCAGACACACAAAGAGCTATCAAAGCTCTCTCTCCAAGAAGTACTGGGTATCTAGTTATGCAAATCAAATTAATGTGAATAGAAAGGAGGAGAAGGAGCAACTGAGAGTGTTTCACGTAAAGGGGTGCTAAATCTTAGTTGGTGACCTGGAGAGGAATATAGGATAAAGTCCTGGCTGGAGCCCACCTTTGGTCCATCAGTCGGTTATATTCATAAATCCCCTTCCCTGTAACGGAATACTTGGCTTCAAGGCTGAAACTTTCCAGTAGATAGTTGGCATGGCAAAGCTCAGCATAACTGCATTTAAATTCCTCCGCAGTTCTGGACTCCTGTGATTTACACACCCACCCAGATGACCTTCTACACATTGTGCAACCCTTCTGTCTGTAAAGGCAGCAGCGTGGAGCCATTAGGAAGAAGGGGAGACACTAACCTATTTTGACCCTTCAGCGTGTGAGGAGTGTTGAGTGATACCCATGTACCAGAGCTCCACAGAGAAGGTGCTGGCGGGTGGCACTCAGGAATACATTGGCCAGTCCCTGGGCAGCAGGGGCTGTAGAGAAGTCCATGCCCTTCAAATGGCTTGAGCAGCACTTTATATCAGTTCTTAAAACAAAGCCAGGTGAAAACAAAAAGGCAAATTTCATTTCACCCTTAAACTCCTTGCAGCTGTGTTTTATTTATTTTATAGCTGTGAAAGTGAATACATTAACAGAGTAACATGCTGGGGAAAGAGAAAAACACATGTACATTCAGGTGGGAGCATGGAACAGGTAATTTCCATCAGATTCTAAGACTGCAGAGCACAGAGTGAAAGAGATAGGAACAGTAGGAGACACACATTTCCTACCCCAATCCTATGTGCAGAAGAGCACAACCTTGGCTAGAGAGGTCCTAGAGAGGAGTAGATGAATCTCTCTTATCCAGAAAAGAAAGAAATATGATTTTCACATTGGATTTGCAAGTGGGACTAAAAATATTTTCTATGGAGGAAAGTCAGAAGCAAGGAAGAGCAAGTCATAGACCTCAAAGTGGAACCCACATTTACTGGTGGATAAGGAGGCAACTCAGGTTATCAGAAGACCTGTGACACAGGTGGAACTAAGCGGTTAGTCTTTCATATTCAAACTCAACCCAATCTGCTTTAACTACCTCCTCCTGGAGTTGATTTTTTCCCTCTACCTCCCAAAATAAAAATAATGGATGCAGGCATTTTTAAGACTGAGTTTTACTCATCCGTTAGAGAGCACAAGGCTATAAACTCAGAGGAAAAAGTAAATTTCACAAATATCTGCAGCTAAATGAATACCAGATACTGTTGACTGAAAGAAATTAAGATGTGAGAAACTTGCTGCTGGGAAGGAAGTTTTATTGGCATTCTGTCCTCACCGAATTCTCACTGCTGGAAAATGATGAGCTCTTGTGCCAATGGAGACACATCAGGGATTAATTTGGTCTTTTTTGTTGCTTTATAATGTCGTATACAATGAATGTTACATGACACAGGCTGAAGTTGCCAGTTTTGTTTAGATCCATGAAATTACCTGCTGTTTCACACAGCCTAGAGACAAGTTCTGTGCTGTGTGCATTTGCATGGGAACTCTGCCTTCTTCCATTGGCTCATGTGTCAAGGGTAATAGGCTGAACTCTCATGGAGGGAAGATCCTCATCTTGTTTCATCCCCATTTATAGGGATGTTCCTGTGGGATGTCTTGTTCTGACATAGGTGCTGTGGGAAGAGCTTCAGGCTGCCCTCCTAAGACCCTGTCCTTGGCCTCAGCAAAGTTGAGGTGCTGAGGGGCCAAGAAACACGTCAGGTAGAACCATGACTGATTGAACCTCTGGAGCCTGTGTGGCCTGCAGTGTAGAAGCCTTGAAAGTCAGTTGTCCTAACCTAATTTAGACCAAGAACCACCAAAGCAGCCATAAAAATATTGTTGTATTATTCTGTGGTGACTATTTAATAAGAATGTGACAACTGCCATACCAGCTCAGAGCCCATTTCTGCCAGGAGCCAGTGGCAGAGGCTTAGGAAGTCTCAGGAAAGCAGCAGAGTGCTACTTCCACCATTACTATATTTCCAGCTCCAGAAATCAGTGTTTGGGGAACTTTCAGTGAGAGATGTTGAATCTGAACTATCACATTAAGTGGCTTCTGATGTATCTGTCCCATTATAGATTCTTTCTGACCTTTCTTTGAATACTTCCATATATTTTGCCTGTGCAGCCCTGAGGCAAAGAGTTCGCAGCTTGATTTGCTGCAGTGTGAATAGATGTTTTCTTTGGCTCATTTGAAACTGTTTTCAGGTGTTATTACAAATGAAAACCTTACATGCTTGACATTAGGTGAGATGAAGCCCATAGAAAAGGTAGAATGACAAACAGGCACAGGCAGACTGCTTGCGACATGCAAGGAAACAGTAAAACAGTACTGACCAGCATTGGTCATGACCAGCATTGGTCATGACCAGCATACTGACTCCAGTAAAGCAGGAGTCTGAGGAAATGTGCTAGATAACCTATGTCTAATGTGCTGTAGCAAGAGGGGTTGTTTAAGGACGTGTCTGAAGGAGGAAGGTGAATTAGCTCTAGAGTTGATGATCAGTTCTCCAACCCTGGAGCAGGTTATGCGGGAGAAAACACAAAGATGCAGCGAGTGATGGAGATGGCATGATGGTCCTGTGGAGGGTGGAAGTCCAGCTCTCCACGTGGGACTGGGGCGGAGAGAGATTTGAGTGCAGACAGACTGATCAGTCAGCACTCACCATGTAGGTGTCCTTAGGGCCACAGGAAACCAGGTTTTCTTCTGCGTGACCTTGCTACATGTCACGAGCTGCGCTCCTGTCAACAGAAGTACATGCTTAGATCATGAAGTCCTTCCTTTAAATCAATTGTTAACTTCATGCGGCCCCTTTTCTACTATATATGGCCTTGAAAAATAGACCTTAACTTTGTTCTTTCCATCTTGTACATCCTTACAACAAAACAACAGCAATAGCAAAGCCAGCAAACAAACAAAACCTACAACAACAGCCAATGCGGCCCAACTATACTTCAAACGAACAGGTTTTGATTCAAATCCATTACAGTTGCTGCTATACGATGTTAGATATGTAAGCAAAAATAGGTAACCACCTCAAAAACTGGCAGACACCTGCATGGGGGCATGCGTGTGACAGTCACAACACATATACCCTCGTCTGTATCACCACAAATCTAAAGGCCTCCTCGATTCTAAGTTTATGAATGTGAATATGTCATATCCATGTGAATGGACAACTGAAGGACGTTTCATCAATCCACCAGTCTTTGGGGAGGAATGAAGGGTTTTCTTTCTCACGCATCCCACATGTCAAGCTCTGTATTTGTGTGTTATCACCATAACGAGTGTGTTTAATTTGCATATGTATGGCCCTTGCTCCCCACGGATTCTTCACATCTTTACATCAATTATCATCAGATGAAAAAGAGCAGCTTTTAGGTCCTTCTGGCTAACCATGCCAGGCCACTTATGGCCCCTGTATTTTGTTGTCCTGGGTATATAGCAGACATCAACTACAGGCAACTTGCTGAGATGCTAAGCGACTCTGACCCCAGACTTAAGCATCATCACAAACATACGGGCAAACCTGTAAGTTCTTCTGCAAGGATAGCAGAACAAAGAAAGTCATGTTATGGATCCTTCCAGCTCCAGCTCCTGCCCATTAGTGGAAGAATTATAAGAAGCTCATTTAATCTGGTAATTTTTAGCCAGAACTACACATCAAAATGGACGTTATTGATGCTTTAAAACAATGGTGTTTCAACAGCCTACTTTTTAGTAGGTATTATTAGGTATTATTTGTAGCCGTACTCATATCAACTGAAGAGACACACTTTAGAGCAGACTTGGACTTATCCCATGCTAAGGACAGGTATATGCAGCAGCGAGAGTGCTCTGCTGTGCATTGCTGATTCTTCCTGGGCTTTGTCAGCAGAGCAGCCCCAGGGGAAACACGCAGTGATTCTGAGAACCTGGAGAGGCATGTCTGCCTGAGAGAAGGAATAATGAAGATCCTTTCTTTCCTTTTCTCAGAAATAATCTCTTTAAAGACATGTCTGAGAAGTTCCTATTAGAGATGATTAGCCCCAGTCAAGGCTCATTTGGTGAGTGATGTTAGAGGAATGTGTAAATGGATGCTCATGAAAATGATACGGTTTCTTGTTTGGGAGAAAAATTGAAGATGCAGCTTTTTTCCTAATGCTCTATTACTCTACTCAATTTATAGTTCCACCAACCTTCTTTTAATTTCCTTTATGTGTTTTTATTTCCTTATGGTAATATGATTCTTTAAAAATTATTAAAAAAGGAGATTTTTTTGAGAATAAGCATTAGCTTATAGGTTCACAGTATACCCAAACTAAGTTTACAACTCTGCTATTGTAGATATCTCATGTGATTAAGGCTGAAACAGGTTTCTTTCTCCAGAAGCTATTCTGTTGTACTGCAATAACTGATGTGCTGGAGCTCTGTCCTGTGCTCAGGATCCCCTCTAGGTTCATACATGCTCCTATGCATGTAAGGCCATAACCTCTGAATATCAGCACATGTGGGCCTGCACTTTTTGACAGCAGATTTGGGAATAAAGTGAGGATGATCCCATCTAATGTAAGCATCTTCAGTCATCAACTCATCCAAATATGGCTTTGGATAAAAGTTTTAAAAAAAATCTGGATCTTGGAGTTTATAGGCCCAAAGCACATAGAAAAGCTAGTAACTGTACAACAACTGCCTTCTTGTTTCTTTCTTCAAGTGATACCTCACATATAATCAATTGTACAGGACTAGCAACCAGTTACTGCCTAGTTGAGTGTAGGAAGAAAGACCCTACGTTAGGCATGATTATATAACAACCTTACCAAATTTAGCATATAGTCTAGACACCTTTATGAGTGAGAAACAGGACATAAATGCATCATTAACAGTTCAGATTACTGCCTTCCAGATTTCATGTATTGATCTGTCATCAAAATAAGCAGAAGAGGCTGTCTGGGCCCTGGGGGAACTAACATAGCTTGGAGGATTTTTTCTAATGAAACAATAAAACCAAGGTGTGATTATGTGGCAAAGTTTAGACAGTTCCATTAGTATCAGAGAGAATCATGAAAATCATACCCTTAAATAGGGGCATTGCATCAGCTCCAAGGGAAGCCTGGTTTGTCTAATTCAGAGATAGACACCTATTTATATTTAGTCACTCGAAAGCTGCCCCAAGCCTTAAGGCAGCTAACAACCCAGGTGAGCAACCTCTGGGGACGTCCTTACAAGATTTTCCAGACAAGAGAAATACAGTGTGATATCCAACACGGTATCATTGAGTAGCAATGAAAGGTTTCAGTGTCCTAGTGCCTGATGTCATGAAATAGAAGCAGCACTGCTGATTTTGGAGTCATCTAGCCCTTGTCCCAAGAGCAGAGTCACTGATGCCAAGTCTGTCTGTGCCACATGGACCTGCCCAAGAGAGAGCAAGATCGGGTGTGGAAAGAGCTGTCGATGCTTCTTTGTTCTTCTTGGCCATGGAGAGGTGATTTCTCCTGGATCACAGAGTGAAAGAAGTCTCCTACCAGAGAAAGTGGTTCCCCTCTGAGCAGTGTGGGATCTTTCCTTGCATTCCTGAAGCTAAGAGGAGACAGACGACCAGCTAACCGTGACTAAGGAGCCTAGAGTAAGCATTGAAGGACAAGGACTTTCAACCTGTGAACTTCCTGGAACTGAAACCAGCTTTTCATCATAGCTGACACTTGCTGTCTCCCAAATGCCAATTAACTCAGAGATCACTTTCCCCTGTGATTGCAGATGCCAGTTCACTTAGATTCTTTAACAGAACTTCATACATTAATTAAGTAAGGCAATTAAAAAAAAAAAAAAGGTTTTGAAATAATGTGAAAATTCCAGCTGTGACAAGTCCCCAAGGGAACACAAGTAGTGTGAGACTGAGACTCCATGAAATGCTGGAAGCATTTCAAAGGTGCATGAAGAAGGTTTATCCTGGGGACTCTTCTCCTTGCTCTAGATGACGGAACATAACAGTGTGACTTATGGTGGGCTTGTTCTCAGAGCCTGTAATTTAGAGGAAGTCTGCACACAAGGCTTGCTCTGACAAGACAGTACATCCAAGGATGAAAGCTGGGCCTGAGCAGATTGTGGGCGTTCAGAGAGGGTTTGCTGAGAGAGAAATCTTCTTTATATGCACAGAGATGGAATCTGAATAATATCTGAAAATGTTGTGTGATGGGAAGACTTGGGGAAGCTGCAGAGATTTTGGGGCTTTCACTGGCATTTTTTTGTGCTGTTGAAGAAATGATTTTCTAATGCTGATTGTCTACCCATACAGGAGGTGAGAGAAATGCTTGACTTCCCTTTGTTTCTTAGCACATAATGTCAATTCTATACACAAAATCACATTCAGCAGAAAGACTTTTGAATTTGAGAAAGTGTACACACTAATGACATGCAGCATTCCCCAGGCACTTGAGACCTCCAGGCAGCTTTGGGAGTAGGGTCAGATCTTCTCCATCAATACATACCAGATAGCAGCTTGGGTCCATTTGCCAGCTGCCAAGGGTTCACAACACTGCCTTTGAAGCTAAAAGACCCCAGCAAAGTGGTGGTCCCTTGGCCCTGGGACCCAACTTTTGAAGGACCACTGCCGTACAGTGATGATGGGGAGACGGAAATCTCAGCAGCACCAATAACCTTGTAGTGACTCTCGAATGATACACGAAGGAGCGCAGTCTCCAGCGCTGCCAAGCAGCTCTGAATGAAGGCCTGGGAAAGAGCCCCAGTGTGATCCGCTCACCCTTCAGCAGAAGGCTGTGTGGGTGCAAGCCGTCCCAGGCCACGAGGCTGCCTTGCCTCTGCGGCCGTTAAAATAGCTCTCCTCACTGGCTGTATAGGAATTACATCCAAGTCCACAATGGACTTTTTTGGAGCTGCCCTCAGACAGATGTATTATCTTTAATTCAATTAATTAGGATGTCTCTCCCAGAGACAGAATCTCTCTTCTAATGGCAAAAACACAAATAACCATTATATAGTAGTTGCTTCTTGGCCAGCTTGAAAAAATAGCTTAAAGAGGCTGTACTTACCACAGTCCTTGGTAGACAGAGCCAGAGTCAATGGGCTTGGATTTGTGATGATGGAACGTGGGTGCTTGCAATGTGGCTGTGTCTGATTTAGGGCAGTGGGAAAGGCACCTGAGATATGGCTATGTAAAGACATGCCTTTGGATAACTGAAGAGCACTTAATGGAAATGTTTTCAGGTTCAGGCTCTGATATTTAATAAAACAAAAAGGGCAGCTGTGACTGAACTTTCTCTTGTTCCTTTTGTCAGTGTAGGACCTTCTTTCCAAGCTGTATTTGAATTCCACTTGCCAGATCTTCTCTGTAGTAGAGATGTAGTCTCAATGACTTAGGCCATTGCTCTGTGCCCATATACTAGGTTGTGTCTTTTGGAGACAGACCTGCTGTTATAAAGTGTAAATATAACAGGAGCCCCCCTCCTCCCAAGTCATCCAGCAGCTCCAGTGTCTTCTTCATTTGTAATATACATTCTTCTTTAATAAATCACACATTGCAAAGCATATTCCTTGTACACACATTGTAGGCAACCCACGGTCTTAGGCAGCGTTATCCGTCCGCAGAGACTGAGAGCTGCATCCTTAATGCAGAAGACAGAGGTCTCCAGACTGGTCTCTCCCACGCCTACCCACACATGTACCACAGCGTGCGCCCTGGGAAGCTGGTGCTTATTCATTGTGCAATGAGCTGTGTGGGAAGCTGAAGGGGTTTTCATTACTTCGGTCACTGCCTAGAGAGCAATACATTTTTTCCATGCTGTAAATAACTATGAAGGGCCCTACTGCCGAAATTTCCTACTGCTCTGGAAAGAGTCTCAGCTTCTACTCGTCTCTGTGACACAGCATCACTCCAGCCATATCACAATATGAAGTAAAGATAAGGGTAAGTATTACAAAGGCCAATAGCATCCTGGGCTGCATTAGGAAGAACATTGCCAGCAGGTCAAGGGAGGGGATTTTTCCCCTCTGCTCAGCCCTGGTGAGACACATCTGGAGCGCTGGAGACGTGGACAGACTGAAGCAAGTCCAGCAAAAGGCTATAAATATATTTCAGGGAGTGGAGCATTTCTCATATAAGGAGAGGCTGCAGAGATGAACTGCTCAGCTGGGAGAAGGGAAGGCTCAGGGAGATCCTACCGATGTCTGTAAACACCTGCTGGGGAGAGTAGGGAAGATGCAGCCAGACTTTGCTCAGCAGCATTCGGTGACAGACTGAGAAGCAATAGGCAATAATTGTACACAGGAAACTCAATTCAGACATAAGAAAGATTTTTTTTTTACTGTGAGGGTGGTCAGACACTGGAAGAGGCTGCCCAGAGAGGCAGTGCATTGAGGGGAAACACGTATGATAGGCACCAGATTTCATATCTAGTCTACAAAGAAACAGATGCACTTGTAGCTGGGACAAGCTCTGTCATGGTCTCGCACTGGGTGTTAATCTAGAGTAATGCTTACTTTGCAAAGGAAATGGGCACCGTTTTGCAGGCACTTAAGGAAGCTTGTTTGAGCCTGGAGAAAGAAACCAGGTTCCCAAGCCAAGAAACCACAGCCTGTGCAGTGGGCTATGCCTATAACCTTCTATTCAGCAACAGGCAGGACATGTGCCGATTTTATCAGCATTTTGTGATACCATAAAAGTCAAATCTATATTTTAAAGTTTCTAGTGAGTGTGTGAATTTATTTGCAGCAGGTGTAGGTGAGCTCAGCCTCAGCTGAGCAGCAGTCAACAGCTGTTCAATCATTCTTACCTAATTAACTCACATTGTGATTAATTGATCCAATTTGGTTGCACATAGCCCCTTACTAGCTCACCTTCTTTCTTCTGCTGCCTGATGTGCTAATGGCAACGCTGAACTCAGCATTGCTGCATTCCTGTTAAATTCACTCAACTGGGGAAGGGGGAGCATCCTGGGGCTGGGTAGGGTACGTCTGTGGGTTGGACCGGGACGCCCAGGAGCCTGTAGTGAGTAAAATACATGACCAAAACCAAAAAGTCCAAGGGTGATTGCTGCCACATTTAATGAGAACTGTTTCTGTACTTCACAAATCCCATGAGCAGCACAAGGATTATTTGCTTCTGCAGCCCCATAAGTAGAAATACTTTGAAAAAGACAGCGCAAGGCCAGGGCCGTGTACCTGCGGTGTGGCAGAAGCTCCAGGGTAGCACAGAGAGCAGAGCATCATTCTGCAAATCATCCCCCAGGTGCCCAGAGCAAACCCCATTGCATTGGGGAACAACTGCATGCAGCCCCGTGTTGTTATTTTGTCAACTGAGTGTGGGAATCCAGCGTGCTGCATCCCTTACCTAATCCCTGAGTGAAAGGGAAAGACGTTTGGAAACAGGCCACAGTGCTCAAGCAGAGAAAAACAACCATCAGATTAAATCTGAGATCTGGCCATGCTCAGCACCCATTCAGGAGATGAACATATGGTGATTTTTCAGCAATGAAAAAAAAAGGAGGGGGGAAGGTGTGGTCCTTGGAGAGGTTTGCAGCTGCAGCGGTTTGACTGAAAAGATTTGTTGTTTTAAAATGTTAATTTGCAGACACTTCAGAGGACAAGTAACTTTCAATTGTAATTGTGTATTTTGAAAATAGTGGAATGATTCCCAAGGCCAGCACAACACAGTTAGTGTAAGTATGGTCTGGTTTGAAATGCCTGTTACTTTGCTGGACTTTCAACGGACTAGGCGCAGAAAGGCCCTTGTTATTTCTGCTGATAGACAGAGGTGAGTTTTCCGAGCTGGAAGAAGGTGCTATGCTACACTTGCTAGCCCTGTAGAAATTTTTGGCAGAGATGATGCAGGAAAATCAAGCTACATTAGCTTGCAGCCTGCTCAGTGCAGCGAGGCGATGCTTAGGAGCTCCTGAGGATGATCTTCGGAGAGTCTATTAAAAGCATATTAGCAGCACGGTAGTCTAAATCTGCTGAGGTTACCTATCTCTAAGCTGGGCCGTTCAGCACACGACCTTTTTGCTGGCCCTTCCGCGCTCCCCTGACGCTGGGATTTGGCAGCTCTTCAGAGCGGAGATCTGATTTGTTCAGTGCTCCCCCAAAAGAGAGTGGAGGGGAGGAGGACGGGATGCTAACTGTACCCCTTCGTCAGAGATTTAAGCGCAACCCTTTCTGTTCTTCATCTTTACTTCAGTAAGACAAAAGTAATCTCCCCCCCTAAAAAGTGACACAGCATATCACTTCTGATTAGATGGGAAGAGTTGCTCTTATTCCCTCTAGAAAAGAAAAATTCACTCTCTTTTCTCCCCCCAGAATCTTCTAGGCTTCTTTCCTTAAAGGAAAATGAAAAGAGGCTTTATCTTTGCTCGTCTATAGGAGATAATTCAGACGAGGCTCAGCATATCTTTGCTGTCTATTAAAAGCTGGATGTGTCTGTCCAGGCTTCCTCTTCTCTCCTTGTGGCTTGGGAAGAGAGACTCCCTGGGCTCGGCAGCTCTCACACCTCCTCGGAGCGCTCTGTGCTATCTGAGACTCGTTTAAACACTATAAAAGTATTTAAAAGTATATTATAAAACTTTTATCCCAGGGTAATCTTCATTCGAGACTTAGAAAAAAGGCAGGTATTTGCATCTGAATGTGTCTGTTATTACACAAACCCATCCGGAGCTGTTTATATTTCTGGGAGGCAGCATATCTTAAAGGCAGCTTGCCAAGAGTTTGAATTAATCTTTTCAGCGAGCTTTCTGTTTGTCTGTTTATTAGAGAAGGCATCAGTAGCAATTTCGTGTTGAATCGGGACCATTTCTAAAATCTGATTTCCACCTGGTCTAATCTTGATTACTGCAAATAGGTAGAATAAATGGGAATCTGAGAAGAGGGAACAAAGTGAACATCTTCTGCATAGCTGGGAAGTATCAGATCGTAGCTCTGGTAGCTCCTTCGGATGCTAAACTGCTCATTGCAGCATGCAGTTGCTTTCCAGGTGCCTGTCATTTGGGTAAGAAATGTTGGGTCGATGTTAGTACGAGGGAAAGCTGCAGGGCTTTAGTTGCAGGATGGGTTGTGTCTTCCAAATTCTCTTTGGTTGAGTCTCTCTCGAACAATAAATGATTTATTTTCTCCTGTTATAAAGTGCTAGAGGTAAATTGGGATGACTTTTTCCCTGCTCTTTCTTATTCTCCTGCCAGCTTTCTGCTGAATTGCAGGCTATGGTCATGTTTGTGTGAGCATCCAGAAATGTAAAGAACAGGTTCAGTATGACCACAGGTATTCCCCCAGGATGTTATGCTAGATGTTAGGCAGAGTTTCAAGTCCGCTTCAAAGGGCACACATCAAACACCACTTAATGAGGACATGCAGAGCCCATGGTGATCACAGTGAGTAACGTGCCGTTCCCAGTAACAACCTGTCCTAGACAAGGTCTCTAATAATCTGTTCCACCACCAAGTGTCTTCTCCCCCTGCCCCCAAATCAGTTCCCAGTAAATTAATTTCCACTCGGTAAGGATGCTCCCTCTGTCCTCTGTGAACCCACCCACCATCCCAAAATGCCGTGTCTATCTCCTGCCCCCACCTTGGGCAGGAAGCTCTCCTGAAAAGCCCCAGCTTCCTGGAAGCCTTTTTGTTGCTGTTGCCCAGTGATACAAGGATGGGGAAGGATCTGCAAAGCTGAAGCCTCCCAAGGAAATGGTGGGCAAGGGAATATATATCACTCTGCTTGGAGTTTGCCCCATTTTCTGCTTCCACTCAGCTCTTAGGAGGCAGGTGAGTCCAGCAAAGAGAACTTGAGGCTGAGAAGAAAGGGGACAACTACCATCTGCTCTGATTGTTCATGTTGTCCTAGCAAGGTCACCCAAGCCCAGACTCACAAATTACAGCCCCTAAAGGGTCTTGGAGATACAAGTTTGGTCCCAACAAGGTTCTAACAGGCTCTTCTGCTTCCAGCAGCCACATAAAGCCAACGCTGCACCCAGACACTTTGCTTGCAGTCCTCTGTCTCCTGCTCCACGGAGGTGGCAGACAGCAGTTCTGCTCCAGGTTTACCTGCAGTTTATCTTCAATATATGAAGGGACACAGTTTCATTACCAGCTTCCTCACTGGGTGGATTTACAGGCCTGAGCAGTCTGGTAACTACACTTTAATAACGGTTTTCTTCTACAGGATTTACTCAAAAAGCATAACTGCATATAATTACAAATTACTTGTTCTACAAACAGGAAATGAAGAAAACAAAAGGAATAAACGGCAACGTTATGGCTGGATTACTCAAGCTTTGTCCTTTATGGAACCAGTCACTCACACTTTATACACTGAGTCACAGCAAGCCACTACCTAACCTTTCTGAGAGTGATGAGATGGCACTTCTGGCATGAGACTCCTCCATTTCAGCCACTAAGTGATCAAAGAAAGCACAGCACAGATTACAGGCGAAAATTGACATTCCAATAAAAATGTAATGAAGATGATCCATGTGGTTGAAAATCACAGATGACATAGTAGAATCCTCTCCATTTCATTCATTTGGTCTTTATTTTTACTCATTTTTGACCAGAAATGCTACTCTTCTGCAATGCTGAGTTACAATTTATTTAGAATTTACATAGACTGCTCCTCAGCTTTTGCAATAGTAGGACTGA
Organism: Eudromia elegans; assembly: GCA_003342815.1. Taxonomy (NCBI): domain Eukaryota; kingdom Metazoa; phylum Chordata; class Aves; order Tinamiformes; family Tinamidae; genus Eudromia; species Eudromia elegans. The sequence continues at coordinate 342,816 of PTEX01000078.1, forward strand.
TCAGTAAATTGGATGAAGTAAGTTCGTCTGTTGACCCAGTTTTGCTCCACTGAACACTCAGGTTGTTACCTCAGTGTTCACCCGTGCCCATGATGGTTTGATTCTCAAATCTATTGAGATGCCTGGGTCTGGGTCTCCACTGCAAACTACCCTGAACTCCGTGGATCCCTGTCCGCCATCACTCGGGCCATTACGGTGGCCACATCCTCCTCCTGTCCGGCACTGAGAGGCTTTTGACTAAGAAGGCTCCAATCTGCAGTCACAGACCACTGAAGAGGCTCCCTGGGATCACTGCCCTCATCTCAGTATGGCCCTTGAGGTGTTACAGCAGCAATGGTCATGTATAGGCCTGGAGAAGAATCTGCTCATGCAGAAAACAAATCCATGGGTGACGATGCTGACGTGCCCATCTCCCAGGGGACTAAAATGGGGACAGGGAGGTGAAGGTGTCTTCTTTCTTCTTTCTCACAGCACCTACTCCACTGTGATGGTCCCAGAGGGGTGTCCCGAGAAAGACCCTGCTTTAGTGTCCTGCTGGGGACACTCCTGTGTGTCACCCACCCCTTGAGAACTGCTCTGCAGTTTGGGGTGAGCCAAATCGCTCGCTGGGGCTGTGATGGAATTGCACTGGGTTTGGAGCCTTTTCTTTCAGTCTTCCTTTCATAAAATACAAATCCTGAATGCACTAGAAGCTTTTTTTATAACGGTGCATTCGATCACAGCAGCTTCTTTTTACTGCGCTTTTAGTTTCCTCCAGCCTATAAACTAGCATAAACACATATGCACAGAGGCTTTTCCTAAGCTTTCATCAGGGAAATCACTTGCTCTCAATCTGCTGACTTATCGAAGTCAGTCAGTCTCAGGGTCCGCGTAGATCAGATGCAGAAGCTTTCAGTGACAAGAGAATTAGCTCCCATGTAATGCTTTGCTAAACAAGCCTTGCTAAGCCAGCGGCTGAAAGCTTGCAGAGAGTCATTTCACATAAAACCTTAAGCCGTGCCCAGGATGATTGATCACATAAGCCACACCGCCCGTTCCCTGATTAGTTTAGCAGGTCTATTCTGGCATGAGAGCGTTTCCAGAGCTCCGCTCTGACCGTGGGTTTCACAGGGAGCACGTACAAGGTGCCGGCAGGGCTGGCTTTGTGTGCAGCTCAGCAGGGACACACGGCTTCATGGCAGCCGTCCTGAGCCCCACGCGGTCTCCGGACCTTTCCATCAGGAACATCGCGATGCCTTGCAATAAACCCACCTCGGGAACAGTTGTGTAAAAGATCTTAAGCCCCCTGGATGAAAGGCATTTTTATGGACTAAAAAAGAGATCCCTTTGATACATACTCAGAGGTCAAGAGCTTGGTTAACTGTGAGTTAATGAGCAATGCAATCAATGAACTGTCATGCCTGAAGCACTCACAAGCTCCCTCAGGTTGTAAGAACATTTCTGATTGACCAAATTGCCTCATCTCCTCAAAAATAATGGAAATAAAAAATACTGCCTGGATTCCTGAGACCCAGCTCATGAGTTATTTAACACAAATACCAGAGAAACTGCCAGTGGTTTTGAACCGCCCAAAGCCTGTGAAAAACTTATGCAGAACAAAGATCAGTAAAAAGTAGTGGAATGTTATCAGGGCCATGAGCTGGGATCAGACTGAATGACCTGGGGTGGGCTGGTCCTGTCAAATGCCGATCCCAATCAGTGTTGATCCGAATCGGTCCTTTGGCACACATCCCATGAAGCACCTAATCCAGCTGCTAAATCTGCTCCTGTCAGACTCAAGCTGCTTTGAATCCTGGAGCTAACAGGGGCAGCTGCGAAATTTGGAGCTGGTTCCTCATGCCGGTTACTCCTGTGGGTTAGGGATGCTCAGGAGTTCAGTTCTGGTTCCTTATCCTCGTTACTCCTGTGGATCAGGGATGCTCGGGTGTTCAATTCAAGCTCTGTCTTCAGTTTATGTTTTCCACTCTTCATGCAAAATGCTCTTTGTAGCTCACTCTCATTTATTTCCAGTTCCACTTATTTGGCATGTTGGCCAGTCTAAATGACATTAGAGATGTGATACACCTGCTTTTATCCTTCCATTTACAGCTGATTACCAAGGCAAAGATAAAGATACAGGTTCGGTAAGGAATATCCTCTGCTTTGGAACATTTCTGCTTTGCTCTGCACACAGCAGTGATGAGCCCAGTTAAGGCAGGTGTGCATCCACTTCTCATTGCTGATGGGACACGAGCTTGGTGGATCAGTGAAATGAAAATGAATAAATGAAAGAGGCACTAGGAAGCCATAAAGCTGCTCTCTTTCGAAAAGGAGGAAATGACTCAGAGAACAGAAACAGGGTTTTAGCAGAGCACTTGGCAGTGGTGAATGTCTACTTCTAGCAGTAAAGCAAAAGCTGGGTTAGAAATACTGTTGTCCTGTGAGCAGGTACTCCAGGGAAGGCCTTGTGCCCTCAGTTCAGGAAAACAGGCAGTCGGAAAGCTGGAGGCGACCCAGTAACCGACTGATGGGATGAACGCAAGTGTTACCGCTTGCACTGCACGATCTGCTCGTGCCGTCAGCTGGGATGGGCTGGCAAAGACAGGATGGACAAGTCGTGTTGTATATCACAGCAATTCCACGAGCAGACCCAAAGTATGAATCAGTCAGACTGTCTCTTCCCACGTGCCTGTCCCCAGCCTGCCGGGGGGGCTCCAGGCTGCTCTCCGGATGAGTCAGGAGGAGCTTCCTCACCGCGAGACTAAACCCGGCTGCAGTAAATGCAGGATCAAGCCCGTCTCCTCTCCTGAGAACGAGGCAGCAGTTAGTCTCATCTTTGTCTGCAGCAGGATGATACTCTCACAGTGAATAAATTAACATATCTGAATACTAACCAAGTGGAACAACCTTTCAGGCAGGTATGAGGCCTTTTTTATTCTGTTCCTATTAAAAAAAAACAAAAAAGGCTTTTCCTTTGGCAAAAGCTTTTGAGTGTCTGAGGCCTGACACCCCCCCAGATGCCATTCAACACCCTCATTTCCAGGTATCACTTACCTTTTAGTCCAATGGAAAAAGCCCCTTGCAAACTGGGAAATAATTAGTCCAATACTGTCAGAAAAGGCTTCGGCCATGAGGGTTTCAATAGTGCAAGATCTCCCAGTCCGGAGTGGAAAGCTAGGGTGAAAAGCTGGAGCTGTCGTCTCACAGTCTGATCTGTTGTAGGAAGCCCATGGTTTAGCTACTCCGCACTTTCCTTTTCCAAAATCCACTTGATTTCTCAAACCACAAAATGGAAATGGAAGAGCTAAAATCCATAAAATTTCAGAATCAGAAGTAATTTGGGAAAATCAAAGTCCTCAAAAATAAAGAAGATAGATACAGGACTTGTAGGACTGCAGGTACTCTACTGTCATCGGAACTTAAGAGAGCTGAAATAGAATCTGGACCATATTTCTCGGCAAACATCGGAATTTCCAAACTTGACAGGTTATTTTCCTTTTTACCTTCATTTCCCTTTTAACATGTCCGCACAATCCTTGTTCTTGCAAACCAAAGGCCTCAATCAAAGCCCATGGAATCAGTAGAAAGCTTCCAGCCCTTGTCTTTGCCCCTCCTGTCACACATGTGAATGCAACAAAACAAAAAATTACTAAGAATCCCAGCCTCACTTTTCAAAGTAGCAGTATTTTAGGCATGTTCACAGCTCAAACAACTGCAGTATCTAATAAATTCCTGTTTCTTGAGCCCATGTGCTGATTCCACCCTCCAAAGGTTCATCCTGGTGGGCAGTGAGCATCATCCATGAGAGACACTGACTAACCATCCTCACACAGATTACACTGGAAAAGGAAAATATTCAGCCCTGCTGAGGAGCTACCACAATCGCAGCGCCTGGATTTTGGATCCCAAACTCCAAACTGTGAAGTGCTCCTCACAGGCTGCATTAACTGCTCCAGCTCATTGTGCCGTGGTGCCAACTACTGTGTCTGAGTGGGAAGAACTGACCCCTGGACAATAACGTTAAGACCACCGCAGGCTCCCAGAGCAGTGAGCAGGGCCTCCCTGCGGTCGGAGGTGCTGAAGGGGCACCTGCATCTCCTGCACCCTTTGCTGAATCAGTCACAACCAAGCCTGACACATGCAAAGGCACCCCAAACAAAGTTATCCAGGGAAGGAAACATGTGAATTCAGCAGAATAAGATTAATCTATTTAATTGTTTTGCTAATGGTTTGCTTATTTGGTTAATATATTGGCTTTATTGTATGCTACTTACACCTGTGGTGTTTAAAGGCTCTGATACAGCATTTGAAACTGCTGTAGGGTAGCATTTTCAGGCAAGCTGTGAACATCCATCTGCACTTATGACACCAGCTCTGGAGAGCTGTTGCTTTAAGGCATTCACGTGTCAAAAGTCAAGAAAATTGTGATAGTGTCAGAGGCTTTCTGTGAGAGCGATAGTGTCAGAAGTGCTTTCTTTCATATTGCAGTGGGATTTTATTGCAATGGCTAATTAAAAGTTCATCAAATGCATCTAACGCAGCCATTAAAGGAATTAGAAATGTGTGTTTGTTTTGTGCGCTTGTTAAACAAATGTTTTCTTATGTTCAAGTGGAATTTCCTGTTCCAGTGTGTGCCCGTTGCTCCCCATTCTCTCATTAGGCACACCAAGAAGATTCTGGCTCCAACCTATTTATATGCTCCCCTCAAATGTTTGGACATATGGATAAGATCCGCCCCCTCAATCTTCTCCAGACTGAATAAACCCAGGTCTCTCAGCTTTTCTTCATATGAGAGATGCTCCAATGTCTTAATCATCTTTGTGTCCCTTCACTGGACTTGCCCTAGTATGCCCATGTCTCTCTTGTACATGTAGCTCAGCGCTGGACCCAGCACTCCAGATGTGTCTCATTATATCTGGTCACCTTCCCCTGCCTAATGCACCCCAGGATGCCGTCTGCCTTCTTTGTGCAAGGGCATATAGCTCACTCATGTTTTGACTTGCAGTTGACCAGGATTCACAGATCCTTCCCTAGAAAGGAGCTCTCCAGCTGGGTTATAGGCAGGAAAACTCCAATTGCACTTTTCCACTTTGCTAACAAGGACGACCCAGCTGCCTGCAGCAAGGGTATCCGCCATCAGTGCAGCAAAAGCAGGAAGAGCAGCCAGTAAAAGCATCTCCTCATGCAGGCAGGTCAACCACAGCCCTTGCAAATGGCTGAAATATAAATAATTTCTGTGGTATGAATGGCTGGTTATTTGAAAGACCGGGTTGCTGGAATTAGCAGGGGAATTAGCTGTCACTGTCACCAGAGAGAGCTCAGCCAGGGTCACTGATCTGTCTGCAAGAGAGGGGAAGAGCAAGAGATCTTCCTAGTTTGCTCCTGTTGAAGGTGGAGCTCTTTCCCCGCCAAGGAGCCCTAGAGCCTTGGCAGAGAGGCGCCTGGGAAGCAAATGCACTGTCCCACATATACCTAATGCAGCTCTGATTGGTCACCATACCAGTGTGCAGCAGAAATCCTTAAAAGACACACAATCTGGAAGACCTTTATAAATCACCATTTCCCAATCAGAGAAATGTGCAAAGTTGTTGTTTGTTTGATTTTGAAATGGGGGCTTAATTAGAAAGAGAGGAAGGGAGGGATGTTTGTCATACACCAAATGTCTGGGAGCCTGGAACCAGCTCTTGGGCTGAACTTTTCCCTAGCCACAAATAACAGATAGAAAATGTATAAATTTGTCTGGAAAGAGACAGCACTCTGCACTGTGGAGCTGACGGCGAGTATGGTATTCAGCCAGTCTCATAAATATCCCTTCTGGAGCTCATCGCACACAGCACAACAAGGAGCTTCTCCAGGTAACCAGAAGCCATTTCTGTGACTAACACGTGGAGGAAACAAATTCCTACATCATTTCATCAGGGGACTTATTTATTCCAGATGTAAAAGTAATTTTAATGTAGGTATTAGTCACTACAGAGGGGAATCTGCTGGGTGAGGTGCCTTTCCCAGCACAGGGGCGCAGTACGAGAGATTCTGCAGAACGCAGAGCCAGGCAAACCTGCAGTCTCCCACTGGTGCTTTTGGCTTTTAAGACCCCCAACCAGACTACCTCCTCAGCCAAAGTGCTGACCCAGCTCAGAAGCAGCAACAACTGCAGTGTTACAAGGTGTTTTTGTGCTTTGTGGAACCACCTGAAGCTACAGACTGTGCCCCCAGGGTCCGGGTCTGGTTCGTGATATTCCACAAACAGCTGGCAGCTGATTCTTGCCTATACAGCGAGCAGAGAAGGGAAGGTTAGACATCAAGAAGTAGCTTTAGGTGTGGAAATCAAAGGTCTGGAAAATGCCTTCCTTGTTTTCCTGTATGTCCTTAACATATCATGAGACGTGGTGACCACTTTTCTCCCTTTGTGAAACTAGGGTGAAAGTGGAGGACACCTTGCTGTTACTGAAGGGTGCTAGGCCTGGTTGGAGCAAACGTTGTGCAGGCCATGCAGACGTGGGACCCCTTGAGGAGGTGCAATGGGAGGCAGACCCCAGGTGCTGAGCCTTCAGAGAAACCAACCTCTTAAGCTATAATGACATGAACATAAATCATACATAGGGCCTTCAAACCTGTTCTGAGTAGCAAAGATATCTCTCTTTCTTGATGAAAACCTATTCAATTTTTTTTTTTTCCAGAATTTTAACTTTCAAAAATGTTCAGGCAATCTCCCCCCAAACAAACCATCCTCCCTCCTTGCCAAAACCTGAAATCCAGGAGGTCTTGAGATTTCAGGCAATTTCATTCTAGCTTTAAAAGCAGTGAAGTGGCACAGTGCTGTCAAAATTATTATCTCAGAAGAAGAGTCACTGTAGGATAAATATGAATCCAGTCTTTTTTGGAGTATAGTTTTTCCACCTTGCCCTGTTTTATAGGAAAATTTGTTTTGTGAGTCCACGAATTCAGTATTCAGTACAACATTAATTCAGTTTAGAAAAGCTAACCTCAGAAAAGTAATCCCACCAGAATGAATCAAGTAAACAATTCCACAATTTCTATGAAACATATTGTCATCTTAATTTAAAAAAATAGTCACAAGAACCTAAAGAAAATAAAAACACCAGACTTTCAAAACAAAAGATCTTTATGTACTGAGAACTGGAATTTATATTTCTAAGACTGACTTTCATGTTTTTTTCACAATTTAGTCCCTAGTTAGGTGCCTATATGGAAACTTTTTTTCAGATTTAATCAGTTCTTGATGCTTTTCAAGGTTCGCATACTTCACTTGTTGCGCCACAATAAAAGACACAGAGGAGTCTATGGGGAAGCCAGGAAATGGTGTCAGATCTCCCCATGTAAGAGGTGTACCAGGATATACCATTGTTGCATCCAAGAGCCCACATGACAGAGAGAGGAAAACGGGTCTACACAGCAGATCACCCAAGAGAGGGCTAAGCTGCAGACGTGACTGCAGCCCCTCTGGGACTGCAGCATATCCCAGCCAGGTCCAGAGCTCTGCTGGGACACGAGCTTGTGGTACGGAACACAGAACAGCTTCACAAAATACAGAAGGTGGAGGAGGCCCAGCGAATTTTCCAGAAATGCCTTTGCAGATGAAAGTGAGTGTGTCCTGGCTGACCCAGCCTGATCCTGGCTCTGAAGCCTCATTTGCCATCACAGTCTCTGAGCTGTGCCTTGCAGGGACTTTGGTCTGCTTGGGGACATTGTGGCTGTCACACACTGCTGGGTGCCTCATCACCCATGGATGCCTGCTGGGAAGTTGGCTCACCATGAAGTCATAGAATCACAGAATCATTATGGCTGGAAGACCTTCAAGATCATCGAGTCCAACCATAAACCCTTCAACACCAAGCCTGTTAAACCATGTCCCCCTGCACCTCGTCTTGAACACTGCCAGGGACAGTGACTTCACCACTTTCCTGGACAGCCTGTTCCAATTCTTGACTACTCTTTCCACGTGGAAATTCTCCCTAATGTCTAACCTGCACCTCCCATGACACAACTGGAGGCCATTTCCTCCTGTCCTCTCTGTAGTTATTCTGGAGAAGAGATCGATCCCCACCTCACTGCAGCCTCCTTTCAGGTAGTTGTAGAGAGCAACAAAGTCTCCCGAGTCTCCTCTTCTCCAGACTAATAAGCCCTACACAGCTAAATAACCCCAACTGCTTCAGCTGCTCCTCATAAGGTCTGTGCTCCAGCCCCTTCACCAGCTTTGTCACTCTTCTTTGGACCTGCTCCAGCTCCTCAATGTCCTTCTTGCAGTGAGGAGCCCAAAACTGAACACAGTATTTGAGGTCAAGCACAGTTTGCTTCCGTCTCACTCAATGGGCAGCAAGGAGGAATCAGAAAGACAAGAAATTATAATTTCCCGCCTAATTCCATTCTAAGCTCATCATTAGACATCTCTGATTCCTTTCTAATCTCATGATAGCTCATCTCCTGAATTGTGGTGGCAGTAGGGAAACCTGTACTTGGACTTTTCTGAGGGGCTGTGGCATTATGAATTGGGAATGGTTGTTAGTGCTGCAGGTGGCCCCATTCTTAACTCCCTGTCCATCCCAGTATAGTTTCACTAATGGTATTTTCTAGAGCAGCAAATATCAACAGCTGGTCTTCAACAGACTTTAGGCTGGGACAGCTTTTTCTTACACGACTAAATGCTGTTTGGTGTTGAATATTCCCATAGCAAGAGTCAGGAACAGCAAGTTTATCCTTTAGAATTTATTGAATTATGAAGTGTGAGTAGTTAAGGTATTTTTTGTCCTAATAAAGTGCATGGAAGCACAAAATGACAGTACATCAGCAGCAGTAAGACTCACCTTTTACCAACACCTACTTAGTTATCATGTAACCAGATCAGTGGTAACAACTCTTCTCTGCTTTTAAAATAGGAAATGGTGACACTGAGACGACCTCACCATGGTGGCATTGCTGGTAACTATCTGACTTTATTGACCAAGAGTGTAAGGGTCAAATCCTGCCTTTGATTACATTCTCGGGGTTCAGTCCAGAACATCTACTGCTGCTTAACGTTTCATGCTCTCACTTGCCTGCAGTATTAGCATGTCAGTGTATGTTCCAGGACTGAGCCAAAGAAAGTGACAGAGGTATAAACGAAAAGATATTTTCCTTTAGGCCTTACAATTCTGTAATCTGTTGAGCTTATTTGATACTGTTCCCTTCTAAGGAGGCCCTGCTGGCAAAGATCTCATCGTGTTTTTCTATCCACTTTCATCTTGCTCTGTTAAGTGAGTAGTTTTTTATATCTCCAGTCTACGATGGCAGTAATGCTTCTTCTCCTGACACATAAAATAACTCTGTTTCATAAAGATTTCATTTTCATATGCCTTTGAATCTTCCTGGAGCTGAGCTTTTCCTGTAGAGGACTATCACTCTCATACTCATTCACTTTGTATTTTGATTATACCTCGATTTTTCTCCTAAAAAGAAAAAAAAAATTCCACTTCCTTTCCTGTTTCTTTTTATTTGTTTATATATATATTATTTTTTGCTTGTATCATCAGAACAAGGCAGAAGTCAATCTTCTCCTGTCTCTGCCACTGCACTGGGACATCTGCTGAGAGGATTTATAAACCTATGCAATTAATTTGAAGCCAGGTTGCTTACTACTGCCTGAAAATGCTATTCATTCACTCAAAAGCCATGTCTCCATGCATGGGGATGTCTGTTTTCCCATCCTCCCAACTATAAGCTGTGAACTGTCTTAGCTTGGTGCCATGTCTTGATGTTGAAAACGTGTCCATGTTTCCATGTTTCCAGTCTAGAGGCGGTTTCAGGCTGGTCAACACAACTCGTGTCACGTCTGCCCTCAACCACCCGTCTAGATGTGGCCACGCTGTTAGAAAGGTCTAATCGGATGAAGACTGGAGGCTAGAGAAGGAAGAGCTGATCAGTGGTTATGTTGCTCCACACCTACTAAATGACAAGACTCTGATCCAACTCTAACCCTTAGATGCCACTAGAAGGTGGACTTGCATCTAAAAACCAGATGCAAGGACTCAGAAGTAAACACACTCCAAATATGAATTTATCATCAACAGCAGTTCTGGTGTCAGTCTTCCTATCTTTCAGGTTTGATCTCCAGAAGGATAAGGATAATGTTTGCTCTCACCTGAGAAGTTCATTGGAAGCACAAAGCAGTGTTTGTTGCTGCAAGCCATGTGACTCAGAGCAGGACACGCACATTTAGATCCTAGGCTATAATAGGCTATTGTTTCTAAATAATTTTAGGATATTTCCTATTCTGAGAGCAGAGATGTACATTCACAAACCGTGTGTTTGCCAGTGCCTGCACTCTGCTATTTAATGAGCTATTTGTGGTCAGAAAACAGTTGATAAAAGTCCAAGCTGTACCAGCTGGCCTCAAAATTTAGCCAACATAATTGCAGACCAGTGCTGAGATAACTGCTCAGGACAAGGATCTCTTCTTTCTGTTTGAAACAGATATCAGCACTTGACAGTAATAACACTCATCTGCATATACCTCACACCCTGTTAACCACAAAGCCCACGTCACCAAAACATCTGCAAGATGCAAACCCAAAACATCTGGCATACGCTCGAGTAACTCAGCACTGAGAGATGCTCTATTTTGTTTCTCTGATACTTACTGACAGCTCTACCTCTCCTGCTACTTTGCAGCCATCTGGAAAACTGAAAAAAAAAAAAGGTATTCAATTTAGCTTTGTCCCATGGGGCATCACTATCCATACCAGCTGACAGGTGTGGAATTAAACGGTAAGCCTGAAGAGTTTAAGACTTGTGGAGGATTTAGCTTGCTTACAGTTTGGCTGAGAGATGCCGTTTTTAGCCCAGGCTGACAGGTTATCCAGAGCCTCGGGGACCTCAGCCTCAGCAATAGAAGAGGTTCAGGAATAGCTCTGTTGCAGGGATAGAAGGGCTGAAGGGGATGATATTTGCTTCAGGATATGATGGAAGGAGTAGGATGTAAAGTGGTGGCTCATCCAGACTTGCAGCATCTCAGTCTCTCCCTTTTAGAGCCAGGGCTTGATACCTGGAGCCATGTGAGGCAGTGAACACACACCCATGTAGTGCAGCACTTTGCCAGACATCTAATTGCAATGGAACTACTCACATGCCTAAATAGTGCAACCTTATAATATTTACGAAATACTTACGAAATCTTGAATAAATGTTAGGTACTACCATGTGCTAAGTGGGATACTTACAATACTTTTAGCAGTAGAAAGGGGAGGTCCTTTCAGAGGATAACTCACCGAATCCAAATAAAGCCTCTAAAATGGTTCTGAAAGGTAAAGCATTTTCTCTGTGGGAGTTTCGGTGCCACTCATCTTTGAGAACACTGCTGTTACCTGTCTTGCAGACCAGGCAGGATAACAGAGCTGCTCTACACGGCATTAAAACAAGCCGAATACACACCTAAGCCATGCTAGCACACATGAAGGGACCTCCGAGAGTGATGCCCGCATTGGAATGGCCAGGGAGACCATTAAATTATTGAGCCTTGCCTTGCGTATGACGCTGGCTGCAGCATTTTGTGTATCCTCATCATTTGTTTGAGGCTTTGGCATTGACAACAACTGTGCAAGGTTTCATTAACTGCTTTCTCTAGTCCTCTGTGGCTGTTCCACTCTGCACCTTTCTCCTCTTCATTCTGCTTTTCCCCTTTTCCTCTAATAACAGGAGGTTTGCTGTTCCTTCTCCTTTACAGGGCTTATTGTATATACCAGGTCCTGTAAATACAAGGTTTATTGTACATATTCCTTCTCCTTCACAAGCTGTGCTGCCTGCAGCTGAGTGCATCTTCCTGAATCCCTCCTGCAGCCTCCTCCTCTCTCAAACTACAGCTGAAGAAAGGTCTTTCCTCCTCCCTTTACTGCCCTTTTCTACACATATGCAATAACAATATTTATACAGCAAAGAGCTCTTACTGGGAGACGCAGGAAAAAAAGTCTCGCATGACACCGAGTGAAAGAATCAAATTTTGATTTTTTTTTAAAATAAACTTTTTATCTCAAAATAATGGCATCCTTATTGAGTCATCGAAAACAGTTAAAATAATTGTTTACAAAATTATGCACAGACTGAACTGTAGATCTATCTCTGTGTACAGATTTTGCTCTCAGTATTTATTCAGTTATATAATAATACTAATAAAAATAATAAATACTTCATTTGTCAAGTTTCTGCACGATATTAAGTAATTTACTTTCAAACTCAATCCTAGACATAGAATCAAACTTTAATTGTCACTAAAACTACAAGGGCATCTTAATGAAAATGCACATTGACATTGAGCCTAAATGAGTGGCCGAAGAAATAAAATCTTAAGACAGTTCAAGTTTCTGACAGCACCAGTTACATTTTCTATTTACAGGGAATGAGATTTTCAGTCTCATTAACTCTGTATACCTGATTTTTGTTTTCAGCTGAAGCATTTTACCTGAAGCCACGCTCCTATGACGATCCTACCACTATCCTACGACTGATCGCTCCCGGCAGCGTGTAGATGAAGAGCACCAAGAAGACAACGATAATGAGCAGAACTAGGCCGATAATGATGTACTTCTTGTAATTCCTCCAGATCAGATGATATAAACACTTGAAAGGATTAACAAACCACGAGAAGGATGTGTCTGGTCGGCTAAAAAGGAAGAAAGCAGAAAAAAAAGAAAAATATTTGTAAAAGCAGATCTAGATATGCAGACTCTACTGCAAAACTGAGCCTAAAAGGGCCTTCAGCTCCTGGTAGCCCACTGAAGGGTTTATGAGCTCTCCGGAGAGAATTTCTATGAGTTTTACCCGCTGTTGGTTCACTCTTCTTCCATCAGCCCCTGAGTGTATTCTCCATCCATCACTGGAAATGAAATTCCAGTTCACACTTCATAACTATTCCCATTTAAGACAAGATATGGAGTTCAAGATTACAGATAAGATCACCATAAATCCTAAAGGAGAAATGCAGTTAACCTGGGCTTCTTGAATGTGCTGCTTTCTATTCACTGCAATGAGTTCAGCACTGCAATAGGAGTAGGGAGCCAGTATAATAAATCTGATTTATTGGTGATAATCAGAGTGCCATATCAGGCACAGGCTAAGGCCTGGCTTACAGCCCAAAATAGCATATTTTCTAAAGAGTTTTTAAAGTAAGGTCACTTGGCACCAAAAGATGGATCCCCAAATCTGCTTAGTCTCTCTGGTGACATAATGGCAAGAAGAGCCACATTTTTCTGCACTTACCATCCTAATTTTATTCCTAAATGCTGTCCCAAGTCATATGAGTCTCCTAAAAAGCAGCCTCTTAACCCAAAGCTTCTTCACCCTGTGCTACAAAGCTGACTAGATACAGAGAGGAAGACTGTGTTGTCTTGAGAAAAATGTTGGCCTAGTCTCTTCTCCACCACGTTACACATCCTCGGAGGTCATCATCCCTCTGATTTTAATAGCCTGCCCCCTGCCATGAGCTGAGACAACATCTGTCAGCTGTGCATGATGAGATGACCTGCCGGGTACAAGGGTGCTGAGCAATGCTACCAGCAGCCAAATTGGGTGCACATTGTCTTTCCTATCAAATATCCCTATAATTGTGCAGAAGGTAGTGTAGGGAGAATAAAATTAAGACTAGACACCACAAAGCGCAATGACCGTGTCTTACTTCAGAAGGCTGTTAAAGAATATAAACAATGTCTCAGTCCTCTTGGGAATTCAGGATGTGCAAGCGAATGCCAAACTGACAGAGAGTCAGGAAATTGGAAAGGCCAGTTAAACATCTTTTAAATAAAAGTGTTTTATACTGAGGGTGGACTTCGCTCAGGAATAAATAGGCCCTCCAGATATAAAGCTGTCAAAAAAAATTAAATAAAACGGATGCTATAAATAGTAAAACTGACCCAAGAGTAGACTTCAGTAATAAAACTGTTATTCCATGTCTTCCAGCTACTCAGGGGGGTTTCATAACTTTTACAGATAGAAAGAAACACAAACCCAAACCCTGTCACATTTAGCTAGTTTTCTGTACAACTCAGGCAATTGACTTTCCCCTGCTTGGGCTCTGAGGCGGAAAGCTTGCCTATCAGATCTGCCAGGAAAGCATCCTGTCCTGACCGGCAGCACTGAAGAGACGGACACCAGCATCGTGGTTTGGCCAGTAGGAACTTGCTCTCATGGCTAAAAACAATGCACCTTATTTCTCATGTCCGTGTTTGGCTTTAGTTCCCATTTAATCTTTGTCAGCTCTTACTCTGCTACATTGAAGAGTGAGCTACGGTCTAGTACCTCCTAGAATATAACACAGTTTTTGGAAATTATTTTGTTTCTTAATTCAAAAGCTTAATCAGGTAAAACAAACTGAGAATTCCTGTTCCTCTCTGTGTGTTTAACAGCAACAGGTACTGGTATGGAGATGTAGAAGTCCTAACATAGACTTCCCTGAGGCCTAACTCTTCCTAGAAAGGATTCATTTGAAAGTGCAGAACCAGTTTGCTGTCCTCTGTCAGTGGATTTTGATCGTTGTGCTTGAACAAACCTCATATTCCTCACAGCCCTCAGCAGCACTGAACTGGTAAACTTTCACATCCAATTCACGCGTGTTTCTGAGCTAGTATAGAGTATTAAAAATTGTGTATTTTACTGAACTGAGACACGAAATATCTTGAATAATTATTTTTGAAGTGCCTGACTATCTAGCTGAGGTGGTAGTTCCATTGACCTGTTGGCATAGCTTTATTTGCTTTAGGATTTATCCTGCCCAGCTTTAAAAGTCGCCTGTCTGGTCTGCTGAGTCACGTGGGCTCCCTGCACAGCCAGCATGGACAGGAAGGACCTTCCAGGGAACAATTCATGTCTCTGCCCAGCATCCTGCTGGTGACTGCTCCCATCCTAAGGCATTGCGTTGAGTAGGATGACTCCGTTCTCTGTACACTAGTGGCTGTAAAAGGAGGCTGAAAGATTAGCCTTGGACTTAGTGCTTGCTTCTGAGATGAATAAAGCTAGATGAGACTAGCTAAATTTAGTTTAATTTAAGGTATACATCACAATTAGGAGTAGAATGGGGTCAAGGTATGTGTTGGATATGTATTTTGTGATAAAAAATGCATAGGTGTCTCTCCATTAAATCAGAACAAGATCTGGAAGACGACTCTGGTGTTGTGGTCTCTGGGCTGAAACATCTCAGGGCTGGCTGTGCAGCAGAGAAGGGGACACCAGGTCAGCGACAGCCTTTTTGTACACTGGTACCTTTACAGCTAAAGTGTCTTTGAGGTGAAATCCAGGGAGCCCAGGGACCATCAGAGTGCCTGGGGTGCATGAGGCCTTTGTGGGTCCTGCTCTGGGCATGTGGGCTTTTCATTAAGCAATGGAACTCCCTCTTAAAACTGGTTGCTTCCCTAACCCGTATTCAGGGCTATCCCAGTTCTCTTCCCATTGTAAAAAGGCACCTTTGTTTTCACTGCTTGGGATCTTTGAGGCTGACATCTGTCAGGGATGGCTCATCCCACCTTTGGTAAAGATGTTGGATTAGATGATTGATTGATTGATTGATTGAAGTCTTTCCATGCTTACTTTTCAATGCGTCTCTCATACCTCTAATGTTCAGCTTATCTTTTTTTATAACATTATTAGGAGTATTGGCAAATTGACCTTTGTGGTTTTTTATTCTTTTTGGTGTTAACATGATGTATAATTATACATGCATATCACACATAAAAAATATGTGGAATATGCCACCACCACCATCATCACTTTCAACTGATCTTTAGAAGAAGTTCTTCTTTAGAAAGAAACTTAATTTCTTTTTTTTTAGCTCATTACTATACACATATATTATTATATATACAGTTTACGAGCTGAACTGGATTAAAAGTACTTTTTTCCTGAATACAAATATCTCAACTGATATTTTTCTTTTAATGAGGCAAATACTGAAAGACAAAGTGCCCCTTTTGGATCACCGGTCCTTTCAAAATCACTTAGAATATCCTCATTAGAAAGTAGCAGGCTGAAAAATAAGCTTCGTTCTTTGATTATGAAATCCAATGAAGCTAGAGACAGATTTGTTACAGCCGTGTGATTCCTCTGTGTCTCACTTCTCATGTTTTACATGCCTTTATTTACCTGTGATCATTTATGCAAAAAACACTCAACATATAAAGGTCAGTTTTCTACTGGTATGCAATGACTAAGACACTAATACATATGCAAATAATTCTTGTTTCCTAATACTAAGGGTCTGTTTCCTAATGGCCAGATTAACTGATAATAGTTATTCAATAGTAAATGTTGAATAAAATCATTTTAGCACACTTAAACATTAACCACTTAAACTAATCTTCTTAATAGAATGATTTTCATCCCTCAGCTTTTTCTACAGGGTCAAGATAAGGTTTATGAGTAAATTATGACAGTGTAAGAGCCAGGTCAGCTGTGAAATTGGCCCACGTGTGAACTCTGTCTGAGGACAGATGGAAAGTAACGTGATTTATTTTGGCTGAAAGACACTTCAGCCCACCTGGAACAAGCTCCAGCTCTGATCACTGCCAGGCTGCCCTGGCACACGGCGCGCTGGGACTCACAATTAGGCCAAATGGCTCCTCAAGGTTAGAGCACGAAAGAAGAGGAAAGCCGGGAGGGGCTGCAGGGAGATCTGCTCCCCTCTGCTGAACACCTCAGCCCTCAACTTGTTTAAGGAATATGCTCCTACTCACTTGGGTTTTTCCAAGGGCTCGGGCTCCTTTCGAGCTTTGCCTACAGGATTCTTCTCAGCTTCTTCTGCTGTGACTAAGTGAAATTCAGCTTCCACCTTGCCCTGGATCAGAGAGATCATACATAACCATCCAGGTCTGAGTTAATACCATTAAATCACAGAAGAGTTTGCCTTGCAGAGAAATAAGGAATCAGTTAAGGATGAAGGATATTGAATAAAGAAAATAAAAGAAAGATGCTGGGAGGGAAGGAGGGAAGGAAGGAAGGAAGGAAGGAAGGAAGGAAGGAAGGAAGGAAGGAAGGAAGGAAGGAAGGAAGGAAGGAAGGAAGGAAGGA